>CM040917.1:32134067-32734067 GCA_023029165.1 Gobiocypris rarus
TGTGAAATATTACATTTTAAAATATTTTTTTGTTATATATATTTTTTTAAATGTAAAAAAATCTACCAGCAAAGCTGTATTTTCAGCAATTTTAATCAATTTAATGCATCCCTGCTAAAGTATTATTAAAAAATAAAAAGTTACTGACTCCAAACTTTTGAACTGTATATACTCTCATAAAACTGTAGCAGTCTGTAGTCTGGACTCTGTACATTCTCTCTCAATAAATACAAGTGCTTGTGTGTTTCAAACACAATCTAGAATACACATCCGCTGTCCGGCTCTCTATCCAGAATCTCTCTGGGAGCACAGAGTCTGGGACACTGTCCTCTATTGTCCAGTATTATCTGTGTGTGTGTGTGTGTGTGTGTGTGTGTGTGTGTGTATGTGTGTGTGTGTGTGTGTGTGTGTGTGTGTGTGTGTGTGTGTGTGTGTGTGTGTGTGTGTGTGTGTGTGTGTGTGTGTGTGTGTGTGTGTGTGTGTGTGTGTGTTACTTAAATGCTTTGTTGTGAAAGCTGAAAGTTTCCCAGAGCAGAGCAGTTCATCAGATCATAATATGCCATGCTGTCATATCCACAAACAGAACTGTTACATTACAAATGACCCATGGGGTGAGCATTCATCGCTTCTTCTTTTTTTAGGGTTATACAATCTCTTGGAATTTTCAGTTAAGGGACTTGTGAATTGAAATTATAAATGAAGTTCATTGTCCAGAAGAGATTTTGTGGCCAGGATTTGTGTGTTTGTGTTTCTATTGAACAAACTCTGAAGACGCAGACCAGAAACACATGAACTACATGCTTATTAAAGTCCCACTGAACCGGAAGTAGCAAGTGAGTTTTCTTTAGTGCTGTGACGTATTTCCAAGTGAAACGGAATATTGAATAGCGGACAGGGTTTTACTTCAGCGCTCCTCCTCTTTTCACTTAGGCAGTTGTGCATTTTATGTATTTATTTTTATTTAATAAAATGTTTTTCATTACCAGTTACACAGCTCAAGAGATTGGGGCAAGTACAATTATTTTTTATTATTATGTATTTATTTTATTTAATAAAATGTTTTTCATTACCAGTTACACAGCTCAAGAGATTGGGGCAAGTACAATTATTTTTTATTATTATTATTATTATTTAATTATTTTCCGCAAGGATGCATTCAATTGATTAAATATGACAGTAAAGACACAAGGATTTCTGACATTTCAAACAAATGTTCTTTTATTTGATGAATAGAAAGTTTAAAAGAACAGCATTTGAAATCGTAATCTTTTGTAATATTATTAATGTCTTCACTGTCTATTTGAATTAATATTATGAGTTCTTGCAGTTCCTTTGAACGTGAGGGGGAATCACAGTTTTCCCAAAAGTAAGCAGCACAACTGTTTTCAACATTGATAATAATAAGAAATATTTGAGAAGCAAATCATCATGAGAATGATTTCTGAAGGATCATGTGACACTGAAGACTGGAGTAATGATGCTGAAAATTAAATTAAATTAAATTATGATATTTCACATTTTTACTGTTTTGCTGCTTTAGTGAGCATACAAGACTTAAACATTTTAGAATAAAAAATTCCCTACCAATTCCAAACTTTTGGACAATAGTGTATATTTTTATTGTAACAATTGAGTGAAAGTTAAACAATTTACCCAAGAATTGCCATACAAAGGTTAAATATTCTGTTATTAACAGTAATATTAAAAAATGTACACTGCCCTTCAAAAGTTTTTGATCTGTAAGATGTTTAATGTTTTTAGAAGAAGGCTTATGCTCACCATGGCTGCATTTATTTGATTAAAAAAAAACAGTAATATTGTGAAATATTATTAAAATGTAAAATAACTGTTTTCTATTCGAATATATTTTAAAATGTAATTTATTCCTGTGATGTAAAGCTGATTGTCAGTCTTCAGTGTCACATGATCCTAATATGATCATTGTAATATACTGTTTTTCTGTTTAAGAAACATTTATGATTATTATCAATGTTGAAAACAGTTGTGTAAAACATTTTTTTTTTTATTGATTCTTTGATGAATAGAAAGTTCAAAAGAACAGCATATATCTGAAATAGAAGGCGTTTGCAGCAATTTAACACCGTTAGTCAGTTAGAGTCTTAGTCAGTTTTATTTATGCTTATATTTTCTGGGAAAGAATATGAAATGAATAAAATGAATACATTTATTCAGCAGATGCATTAAACTGATCAAAAGTGACAGTAAATGCATTTATAATGTTAAAAAAGATTCTATTTCAAATAATATATTTTTTACTTTCTATTCTTCAAAGAATCCTGAAAAAAAAAATGTACACAACTACTTTTAACCCTGATAATAATTAGAAATGTTTTTTTGAGAAGCAAATCATCATATGACAATGATTTCTGAAGGATCATGTGACACTGAAGATTGGAGTAATGATGCTGAAAATTCAGCTTTACATCACAGGAATACATTACATTTTACAATACATTCAAATAGAAAACAGTTATTTAACATTTTAATAATGTTTCACAATATTATTGTCTTTTTTTTCTTTCTTTTTTTACTTTTAATAAAATAAATGCAGCCTTGTGAGCATAAAAGATTTCTTCTAAAAACATTAAAAATCTTACTGATCAAAAACCTTTGAACATCAGTGTAAATAATTGTTATATTCACCCAAAAATGAAAATTCTGTCATCATCTTTTACACACCCTCCAAACCTGTTCTTTCTTCTGCAAAACACAAAAGATGATCTTGAAGAAAGATGGGAACCAAATGACATCGGAGCCTAATTGCTTTCTCTTTATGGACAAAAAACATAAAGATATGTTCCACAGAGGAAGAACTGAAACCGGTTTGGAATGACATGAGGGTGAGAGCAAATGATGACAGAATATGAATTATTGGGTGAGCTATGCCACTGTATTTGACTCATCATTTCTCAGATAATAATATTATGTAACATTCAGGCCTATATCGTTCAATTTAGATGACCATAAACATACTCATGTTTCTTCGATTCTCTCAAACACACACACACACACACACACACACACACACACACAAGAGAAAGATCAAAGTTTAATTGTGTCTTTTCATCAATCAGGCCTCATGGGTCTGTGTCTGTCCTCCCCATGCTCATGAATTAATGACTTTCGTCTGAATACGCTTCCGTGGCTCCATGATTCATCTGCTATGTGCTGCTGATGCTCAGAAAGGCATTTTCACACATTTTCCTAAGAAAATAGATCTTGTGGTTGCCCTTTTATTTTCATCTGCTCTTTCCATCTTTCTATTTCCCTCCTGTGGAATGTGTGTCTCCCTCGCCATAAAGATTTACCACCAGCTCTCCTCGTAAAACTCCCCATTGATTTGACAAACAATCGTGCGAGCCTCAATTCAATACTTTTGTTTCTGTAATAACTCACGGTGTGTATTGGAGCGCTGATTGCAGATGCCATATTTGCAAAAGAAAATGTAAATAAAAGAAGCACAATTAGTTTCCATTTTTGACTTTTCGGAATTTTTCCCCAATATTTTACAGCGAGACTGAAATGATGGCGATTGTTGTGCATTCTCAGCCGGTGTGTGCGTTAAATAACCTTAAACAGGAAATGGTATTTCACCCATTCGGTGGAGCTCTCAGAGCAGCCTGTCTCCCCGGAGTCTGAACGGTTGGAAAGAATACTGTTTCTGTGAGATGCACTTACCTGTCAGGTTTCTATATGTAATTTATTCCTGTGATGGGAAAGCATGTGAATTTTCAGCATCATTCCTCCGGTCTTCAGAGTCACATGATCCTTCAGAAATCATAATATGCTGATTTGGTGCTAAAAAAAAAAGTTCTTATATATCAATGTTGAAAACATTTGCACTGCTTAATATTATACAGTCAAATCAAAATGTATTCAGACACCTTCAACATTTTCTCACATTATCACAGTTCATTTGCTAAAGTTTAGAAAGGGTAATAAAATATGAAAATCATCTTGATAATGTCAGATAACTTTGATAGAAACGTATGGATTACAATCAACCAATCAGTTGCTAAATGAAAGTACACACACTCTAAAAAATGCTTGGTTGTTTTAGCCCAATGTTGGGTCAATTATGGACTAACCCAACAATTGGGTTTTTTAACCCTGAGGTTGGATTAAATATTTGTTTAAGACAACCCAATCGCTGGGTTTGTCCATATTTGACCCAACATTGGTTGTTTTTACCCGGAATTTTTTAGAGTGCAAGATAATACCAATTTAGGTCAACCAATGACCAAGCATTGCTTCATTTTGTTCAGTCTGTGGTCGCATTAGCATTAAAAGAAAAAACAATTAATCGAAACATGTTCAGTTCAAAGTGTCTGAATCATTTTGGTCCCAAATGTTTTTCAATTTTACTGGTAGTCCACAATTAATTTTTGGGTATAATATGTTACAGTTTACTTTATGTTGCTATCCTCACTTACATAAATAAACTATAGTGTCCTGCACCCACTAGTAAAAAATGACATCTGATGTCTGAATAATTTTTGGTTTATCTGTGTGTGTGTATATATACAATACTGTGCAAAAGTCTTATGCCTGTGACGTAATCTTCTAATCTACACACACCCGCTACCCGCCACACACACAGGACAATGGAGGAAATCGAGTGTTTGCTGTTTTTGATTCTCGGGATGTGGCCACGGCGTATTCTTCCCAGTTGCCATAATAGTAAATATCCCACAATCTCTGGCCATACTTTTTAAAAATTGCGGGGTTATTCAGGAAACTCTGTCTGGCGCGTGCAATGATGTCACGGTGAACAGTGATGATTCTCTCTGACCAATCAGCAGTCTGCTGTGTTTTCACGTCACATTTTAGTATCGCCTCAGCTCTCTCAGAATCTCGCCGCAGGTGGTACGAAAAAAAGTACCTGGAAGCAGGTACAGGTACTACTTTTACACAGTGGAAAACCAAACAAAGGTGAGGCGAGCCGGTGAAGCAGTCGATTCTGTTCCCTTCGGAATGTCTGTTTCCCTTTACGCAATCACACTGCAAGTCACTCGTAGTTGCCTAGTTACCAACTGGATGAACGGGAAGCCAAAGGTTCAAAAAGTACTTTTTTTTTTTTTGAAAACTTGTTTTTAGAAGCGAGGTTTTCCAGCTGCCAGTTCAACCCTGCTTATTTCTTGTAAATTTTACAATGTATTACCGATTTCAATGTATTGTATATTAAGGCTTTGGTTAGAGGGTCACAGGTGTTTAATGTCACATTATATATTTTCCAATTTATTGCAAGAAGCACATATGTATTCGTCTTCTGTGAGTGGATTGCCCACACACTTCATGTGGAACCAGCACCCACAGTAGTCACAGGAAATCTGTAAAAATAAGAAAGAATTTTTTTTTATTTTGTGTATGCAACACCAACCAAAAATGCAGCCATAGTTACCCATTTGGTATCTTCATCTGCATCTTTTGCATCATCTTCTGCATCTACAAAAGTTTCTGCCTCCCCATTAAACTGACACTTAGGTCATCTATGAGGTACAGTACAACACTAATGTGAAATTTATTTCATACAGGGAACAAAACACTGTAAAATTATATGATCAAAAAGTTATCACAACATATGTTTTTACATTGTTTTACCTCATTTTCAACTTAAAAAAAATATATAATGTTCAACTCATTTCTTAAAGTCAATTTAATGTAATTTAAGTATTAAAAACTTAAACATTTGAATGTGGGTTTCCCTTATGACAATAATATGAGGTTGAAGTCAGCGTGGACAGATGAGACTTATTTGTATAGGTTAAGTTCAACTGCATAAATTCAGACATAATCCAATATATGAACAAGTGCAATTAATTAAATTCACAGAATAATGTGGATGGAGTGTGACAATAATTTTATTATGATGCAGTGTAGCAAGACACTTGGAAGTAGCGCCAACACTTTTGGCCTTTTTCGCTTTCCGTACACCCAGCTGTGCTTTGGTGCGTCTGCATCTGCTGTCAACAGACATGCTTCGTTGAGGGGGAACAGGAATTCCGGAAGGGAACAGAATCGACTGCTTCACCGGTAGTGTGTAGTGGAAAAGCTCCAATTACTATTTTCACACAAAAATACTAACGTGCCTAAGACTTTTGCACAGTGCTGTATATATATATATATATATATGTATATATATATATATATATATATATATTTATTATTGTTTTGTAAAATTATAAATGTCTTTACTGTCACTTTTGATAAATTTAATGTGTCCTTGCTGAATAAAATTAATTTATTTTTTGGATTCAGAAACTTACTAACCCCAAACTTTTGATCGATAACATTGATTGTTAAATCATTGATTATTAAAATTTAATTAAACCATTGAAATTAAATCCAGACCACTTAACATAGAATTTGGTTTAAAAAAAAAACATATTTCATAGGGCCCTAAACATGCTATTGTTTTAAACTTTTAATAAAGTATTGTTCAATTTCAATTAACTAAATGCTTTTTGATTACTAAAATGTAATCATTAAAATGGAGTCCTAAAAAATGTTTTTAACGAAATCAGAAAATGTTCTGAAAAAATTTGAAACCAATTTCATAGGGCCCTAGTAGAGAGACATTAGAGAGCAGAAAGGCCTTGCGCAAGCTGTCTGATGCGGCAGTTGTACATGGCCTGTGTTTGCATATAGCCTGTGGGTTATTTTGGGGGCGGGAGTAATCAAGGGAGGGCTCTGTTTATTTGGGTATCGATTTCAAATATCAACAGTGTTTTTCAGAAATCGCTTACTGCACCTTTAAATGTGTTTTGAATACAGTTTTATGCTGTCTTTATATGTAGATATATTTGTTCAGTTGGTCTTTTGTAATCGATGTGTCATTGTAACATGACTAATCCATATGTTAATACATTCACACACACTCATACTCAAGGGTCACTGAGGGTGTGTGTGTGTGTGTGTGTTTGGTTTGGTTTGGCAGCGAGGCATAATTTCATGCTGGATCATTGGTGAAATAACTGTAAGTCATGCCAGAGTCTTGTCCTACAGAACAGCCTTGCGAAGTACTGATGACAGCTCACTAAATACACTTCATGTCTTGCTCCAGAGTACATGTCTAAATTAGCACTTACCACTATTTTTTTAATATGAAGGTAATTATAATGACTGGAGACTAATCAAAACTCTAAAAGAAAACATTGGATTTTTTTTATTAAAATAAAAATGTATATTTAATTTACTTATGAATATTTTTTTCCAATTAAGCACAGCCCTGGATGTCCTCCAAAAGAGTTTTTCTCAGCTTTAGCTCAATTCTGGAGACAATTTCTGTCCCCTAATCTAAGTAAACACTCACACTCCGAGCCCTTGCTCTTGTTCATATCATTTGAGCTAGCAGAGGTCATCGTAACATACGCATTCATATGCACATACATCGCTTATGAAAACTCAAGTGCGGTTCGAGTTTCACTCATGAACATTACGCTCAGGGCCGAGCCAGAGGTTTCGGCCTCAGATCACATTACACACACTCATTTCACTGCCCTCGCCGGCTAATTAGTACATCATGTCTGATTAAACACGTACACTCACTTTACTGATGCGTGCTGCTGACATGTCTTGAAATAGGTCAACATAGTGCCAACTCAAGTTTCATACTCATTTATGCTTTCAGTGTCCTTGAACTCAAATCTAACTTTCTCACAATTTTTTCTCATTGTCCTAGAACTTAACTATTCTGTGCTTTAGATTCTTGGCTGTTTAGTTGGTTTTATGTAGCTTCATCTGAGTGTTTTTATCTGCTTGACGAGTTTGGTATTGTTCAATGATATATAACAAGAAAGCCAGAAATACTTAAGATGAATATAAACTGATCTTTAGTATACGAGATTGTACTGTATGTAACATTTCCATGCGCTGGTATTCAAATTATGCAGAAAAATGTCATTCATGTTATAGCCGAAAAAAGAAAAATTACTGATATTAAAATAGCAGAGTGTCTATTTACACCAGGCGTGTCCAACCCTGCTCCTGGAGGGCTACCGTCCTGCAGATTTCAGTTCCAACCCTGCTCCAACACACCTGTCTGTAATTATCAAGCAGCCCTGAACACCATGATTAGCTGGTTCAGGTGTGTTTGATTCAGGTTGGAGCTAAAATCTGCAGAGTAGCCCTCCAGGACCAGGGCTGGAGACCCCGGATTTACACCAAATGCAAATAGCATGCCTTTTTTGCAAGTGCTATATGCACTAGTTCTGCCTAGCAATGCCTGGTTTGTCTAAACAAGATTACAGCATTACATTAAGGAAACCTTGTACCTTTTATGTCTGATTTTCAAATACTTTCTTTATTTTTGCTTCAAATTAAAGTTTGTAAGGTTATGATTCACCTCACAGTGGTTTGGTTTGAATCATGGCCTGTAAACCCGAATAAGTTGACTTAAACGTAAAGTTTAAGTTAAGAGAACTTGCAGATTTTTATTTTGTACTCATATATTTGAGTAAGCTAATTCTTACATTTACTGTAAGTTAAAATGATCAAATTTAATATTTTTAATAGTTGAAACTTGGCTAGTGTTAACTAGCTCATTCAATAAATGCTTGCTATTTGGTAACACAATGCTCTGGTAGCTTTAGCATAGTATAACACTTGCTTAATGTGGACGGCAATATAAAATGTGTGCTCTATGTGCTCTACTTTTCCGTCCGCTAGAGGTTGCCTATTCAAAACAAAGTCGTAGTTTGATGACGCCAAGTTTGAGCTCAGAATCTTGGGACATGTGGTCTTCACCTCACAGCCGGTGGAAAAGAATCGGGATAGGACTCGGGCAGAAATCATGTTCATGGATTAACGTTACTATAGTATGAATCAGAGCAGGACTGAGTGTTGGGAGCTGAGTAAGGTCGCTGGAGCAATTGTTAATAAGATGAATGCAACACACGCCTCGTAAGCAACGGGACTTTTATTGTGCCACAGTCGCCGGTGCCATTTCCGCTTTTCCGCTCATGAGTATGAGGTAACATAGCTCTGCTTATCATATTGGATACATTTGAGTGTGTTGAAAATTAAGTTATGACGTTACTCTGTGCGTTCGCTCGGCGGCTGCTGTGACACTTGTTCACACTGCAGTGTGAGTAAAGCTCTTCCGCTAAATAAAACCGGAAACCGAGGGTAACGCAGATATGATGCAATTGACAGGCGACTCCCTAACATGTCCCGGTTCATTGGTTAAAATAGCAATTTCCTCACAATTTGCAAATAGTTGGAAACATTTGGGATATTGTAAGTACTCAATTGAACAAAATATATAACACTGGTCTGCTGGTTTTGGGATATTTTACTGAATTTGTTTTACATAGTATATCTTTATATATATATATATATATATATATATCTGTTCTGAAGCTAAGCCCATAATGGTTAAAAAAAACAAAAAAACATTACAGACACTAAACTAGCAGAGCAAACCATTAAACACTTCTAAATCTCCCTCTCATCGTTAATCTTGCACACACACACACACACACAAAAAACATATTATAACACTTATTTTGGCATTTACTCTCCCTTGAGTGTCATGGCAAAGCATGCTGGGAAATAGAAATCCCAGCCCAGTTTCGGTTGCATTTAAGTCAGTCTAAATTAAAAGAAACAAGTTCATAAAACGCAAAACAATGAAACCATTCAGATTACTTAAAATTTGACAGTTTGGGAACTCAAAAGAAAAAGAAAGTTCTAAATACTGAAAGTTAATTTGATTGAACTAATTTGTTTAATTAAAAATGTAAAAATACGGTTGCACTCTATATAGACCAATATTGTAGAGTAAAGTCTCAGTAAAGCTTGTTAGATCAGCAGTTAATGCATCCTCCACAATATGGCACTGAAAACTGGCCTGAAAAATGGGGGATGGTGTTGTACAAATTGCATTACTTTAGCCGTTTATGCACATTACTTGAAATGCACAATTCCATTATTGAATAGAGTGCTAAAATAAAACAAAATAACCAGCACTATTATTCGCTGTCATTTCCCTCAATTCCCTCCTCAGACATCTGTGTGTTTTTTTTCTCACACTTCTTTCAGTTAAATAAACACAGACGTGTATCTCAATCTGTGAGAACAATGTAACTGAGTTTGTTTGTGTTGAAATCAAGACAGAAAGTATTGAGAAATAGCACAACAGATCATTTTCTCAGGCTTTCCCAGTGTTTCATGGGACCGTACTTATGATAAGAAGGGACCAGTTTTCAAAAAGAGGATGATGGGAAGAAAGGAAGGTAAGAGAGAGGGGGGGAATGGACGGATGGAGGGAGAAGCAGAGGAAATCGATGAGAGGGTATGCGTCTACAGAGACACATCTGGGCTGCATAGTGCTTGGGCTTTTTTCTTGCTGTTTTTTTTTTTGCGTTATAAAAAGAGAGAAGTTGGACGAAGCGAGACTGACGCTGATCTCCCACAGGAAAATGAAATAAAACAGCCAAGTTTTACTGCAGGGTGAATGTGTATGTGTAGGCCTATGTGTGTGTGAGGGTGGGTGTGTGCCACTGGCTTCTATCGCATGTTATTGTGGGGGTGGACAGAATAAAACTTGCCTACAGTCGGACTCGGGTCGGGACCACCCTATTCTTGGAGCCACACTGCCCCCTTGTGGTTTGATGAAACCTGACGGACAACTTCCCATGAAGTCACTATCCCACACAGCACTTGAATGTGGTGTTTGTGTACTCACGTACTTTTATTTCTGTTTTATTGTATAAACGCGCATCTGTTTGTGGGTGTATGACCGATTCGCTCATATCTCATGCTTCTCTATGAGAACAGAGTTTTAATGCAGTTCTACAGTCTATGGTTAAGTGTCAGTTTTACTGTTGCAAGTTCACAGACAGCCTTTATATGACACGTATGACTCATTTCAGCAGTGTTGACTGTACCTGTTTTAACCAGCAGGGGGAAGTGAATGTTTCCTTTTCTTTTTTTGTTAAACTTTTTTTAGCAGTGTTTATAGAGGAAAAATGGGTTATTTCAAAACCTAATGGTGTTTGTTTAGTGTCGGATAGCACTAAAAAGTGGCATGTATTATTTTCACTATACTGGGTGTTGTGGCGCGCGCTTAGTGGATGAATAATGTAATGTAGAGTCTGAAAACAGCACTGTAGCACTTTTCCGAGACTATTTTCTATTTCTGACCACGGCCAGAATCCAGTAAGCATAAGATAAGTTTTATTAAAATTGCAAGAATGACTTTGTGTCAATTGCATCAATAAGAAAAAAGCTGAAAAATACAAACCAAACATGTTTTGCAAATAAATTCATGAAGTTACATTTGAACTGTATAGTTCATTCATTCATTCTCATTTTATTTTAGTACTTAAACGATTTGAAATATTGTTTTGCTGTGCATTTTTGCTAATTTTGCATTTCACCTCTTCCAACTTCACAATAGTGCTGTCAAATGATTAATTGCATCCAAAATAAAAGTTTGTGTTTACATATGTGTGTGTATTGTGTATATCATTTATGTATGTATAAATGTTCACGCATTCATGTATATATTTAAGAAATATTAGCATGTATATATATTTATATTATTTTTATTATATATAAATTTGTGCTGGGGGAAAATTACTTGTGATTAATCACATCCAAAATAAAAGTTTGTTTTTACATAATATATGTGTTTGTACTGTGTATGATTATTATGTATGTATAAATACACACACATGCATGTATATATTTAAAAAAATATGTGCATGTTTATACTGTATATATATTTATCTGATATATAAATATATTTTTATATAAAAATATAAAACATTTCTTAAATATATACATGCATGCATGTGTGTGTATTTATATATACATAATTATGCTCAGTACTACACACACATATATTGTGTAAACACAAACTTTTATTTTGGATGCGATTTAATCGCAGCTCATTTTTCCCCAGCACTAATATTAGTATTTTTATATAAATATAACAAATGTTTCTTAAATATATACATGCATGTGTGCATATTTATATTCATAATAATTATGCACAATACACACATTATGTAAACAAGCTTATATTTTGGATGCGATTAATCACGATTAATGGATTAGAATCACTAATATATAAATACACACACAAGCAGGTGTATGTATTTAAGAAATATCTGCATGTATATACTGTATATACATTTATATAATGTATATTGTACATAAATATAACAAATATTTATTAAATTATTAAGATTGAATATCTCAATTAATCATTTGATAGCACTACTTCACAAATTAAACGTTCTTTTCTTTTTTTTAAAGAAAAAAAGATGTGTGTGGAATTTTTTTTATTACGTTTTCTTGTGTGTGTTTTTGCACACATGTTAAGCAGAGAGAGGGAGTGAATGATAAATGTAGTCACTGCAGATGGATGCTGAATGGACACAGAAAAGGAGAGTTAAATCTTTAGTTATGAAACAGGGTGAAACGAGACAGGATGTCATAAACATGTCTTTCAGGGCTTGTCTCAAAGGACACACAAGTTCAACACCCATTTCTCTGACACGTACTCGTGTGTGTGTGTGTGTGTGTGTGTGTGTGCGTGCGTGCGTGCGTGCGTGCGTGTGTGTGCGTGCGTGCGTGCGTGTGTGTGCGCGCACACGTGCGGAGATATGCTTGTTGTTCACCAGAACCATATGTTTGTTTTTCAGAGTAGTAATGGGAATGCCAGGTGTCATTTAACCCAGAGGGAGAAGGAGCATTTCCCAAAAAATACACACACACACACACACACACACACACACACACACCGATTCATGTAATGGACGCAAACGCACAGCGGTTACCTCCTCATCCCTGATACTTAATCTCATCACCGCAAGGGTGCACAGGAAGCCTCACTTAAGGATCAAGTTCCTCTCATACGGATGAAAATATGAATACACACCACAACACTCACTGAAACAAGAATAAAATTGCTCATTAGTAAATATAAATTAATATTTCATTCATGTCTTTAATAAATAAATTGTAAAATGAAATGAGAATAAGTATTCTGGGGGTATCTTGGCCTTTGTGTTTTATGGAGTTGAATGTGTACGACGCTAGTTGTACTTCTGTGGGCTGAGGACAGAGGGCAGTGTTTCATCGATTATTATAGTGGATGCCTAACAGAACTCAACTGCTGATCAATCACAGTACCTTACACATAGTGATGTCTAGACTCTAGATACTTCGCAAACTATCTGCTCAGACACAGGCCACCGATATGTCTAATGAAATGTGTGCATCTTAAATAAGCTGCTTTCTGTAAAAGGACATCCAGTGCAGTTTGAGCTGATAGCCATTAGTTGGCACATTTCTGAATAGCTTGTTGTCCTTTTGTGGTCATTTGTTCTTGTTCTTTTCAGTTTATTAACTTCTGTCTGTGTTGAATTTATTTTCATTGTTTGGTCTATTTACATTCCCTTGCCTTTTTTCTGGGTCTTGACAGATAGTGGAGTTTGTGCATCATGTGCTTAGAAGTGAATCCTGTTAGTGAACCTACTTCATTTATTTTTGTGTTGCACCCTTTGTCTTTCTCCCTGATTTTTGAGTACTACTTCTCAAGATAACCCAGTGTATTAAAACATTTCACTGCCTCACTACATGTTTTCATCTTTCTAAGATGGAAAAAGTTCATTCATACAAAGATTTGAGTCATCCTCAAGTCACTCTCTTTACTCTTTTTCTTTGCTGTTATATTGCCTGGAATGTTTCTGAAAGTTCAATTTGCATATGCAATACAGTGACAAATCCCACTTACCATACATTTAGCCCTTCTAGGAGAAAAAAATGTATGTTGATTGTTGGCGATATTTTATGTCTAGAGATGAGAACTTGAGTCACAGAGACTGCAAAATGTGAATATGCATACAAACACGTTAGAATGTGTCATATTAAACAACGTTACTGATTTATTAAAAGATTATGTTTTTCCCAGCATGCATTGTGGCATCAATAAACTCTATGGATACTTTGGTATTTTATTTTGGTGTTTGGAGACTTTGTTAAGCTGTATTCAGGGTCTATGTGTTTCTTATTCGGTATTTTCTCCCATAGGGGGCGATAAAGCCACAGGACATTTACGTATAACATCTCAAGCTCTTGTAGAATTAGGAAGCACAGTGAATTGACTTGACTTGAATTCGATTTTGAATTAACTTTACTATGTAGTACTGTACACCCAAAGTACTTTACAATATCACGATCTCTCCTCAAACACTTGGATGATGTGACGGCAGCCACAGTACAGCGGCCCCAGTGCGCTCACCACACACCAGCTGTAGGTGGAGAGGAGAGAGAGTGATAGAGCCAATTCAGTGGATGGGGATTATTAGGAGGCCATGATTGATAAAGGCCTATGGAGGGAATGTGGCTAGGACACCGGGGTTTTACCCCTACTCTTTTACGAGAAGTGCCTAAAACAAGAACTTTTAAAGGGATCCTATAATGCCCCTTTTTACAAGATGTAAAATAAGCATGTAATAAGTGTGTGTGTGAAATTGTAGCTCAAAATACCCCACAGATAAAAAAAGCACGCTGTTTTTGTGTGTCCCTTTAAATGCAAATGCGCTTCTGCTCCCGGCCCCCTTTCAAGAAGAGGGCGGAGCTTCAAGGGCTCGACAGCTCCGTTTAACTCACACAGACATGCATTGAAAAGGTCAGAAACTGTTCAAGAAGAAGTGACAACATGTAGAACGCAACAGGACATTTCTGAATGTTAAGTTGATGAATTTATGTAGCTGATGTGGAGTTAACTCTCCAAGTCATCGAATGGTGCATGAGAATATCTGCTGCATGAAGATAGAACAACATAGTTCGACATAGTTTTGTTGAATTACGGTTATAACTTAGGTTGTCATCTTACTTTAATGACATGCTATTGCATTTGTGTAATAAATGTGACAAGACGAATGCGACAGCTTGAGCAGACTCCCAAATGTGCTCTACTACAACAACTCTTCCTCTTCTCAACATGGCTTCACCCCCTTTGTTGTGTGTTCCCGGGGACAGGGTTTATGTACATTTTAGGGTTAGTGATGTCACCAACCAGGGAAGAAGCTCGTTGTAGTCCCATACCAGCCGTTTGTTGTAGTCCATAAAAAGTGATTTATTTAAAAGAAAATATCTCCCTTTGCTTTGAAATTTGAGCGTTGTAACTTTGCAGATGTTGTTTATGCTCAAACAGCAACATTACACACTAACTCAAGTTTAAAAAAGTTAAATCATAATTAACCACCCCTTTAAAGAGGAATGTCAGAGGATTTCGATATAAGAGAAGTGGAGCTAGAGTTTGTCGCCTAACCCATCGTCATTCATTTTTGGGTGAACTATCCCTTACTGACCACAGAGTCAGGACTTCGGTTTAACGCCTCATCCGAAGGATGGTGCTTGTTACAGTATAGTGTCCCTGTCACTAAACTGGGGCATTAGGACCCACACAGACCATTGAGTGAGCACCCCCTTCTGGCCTCACTAACACCTCTTCCAGCAGAAACCTAGTTTTCCCAGGAGGTCTCCCATCCAGGTTCTGCAGTCTCAACCCTGCTTAGCTTCAGTGGGAAAATATCTGATGGCTGTGGCTCATACTCTAAATCCTGAGCATGTTTATCACTGTTTCATAGCCATAATAGGATCTCAATTTCGTTCTAAACTGTGACTCCTTGTATCTGAACCTCAAGATATAGGTCACAGACTGAAAGCCTCTTTACACAAGAAACTGTTTGTCTGTGGCACTGATTAATATTCATTGTGTCATGTGCTTGTGGGACTAGATATGAGTGTAGATAATTGCCACTTGCATGAAAAGTCGCACTGGCAACAAAGCAGCTTTTAGAAAGATAAATATTAATGTACATGGAACATGCTACAGCAGATCCTATCTATTAATGTAAGATAATAAACTCATACATATGCCAACTCACTCACTTTATTTAAACACACATGCTCCCTCTATTTACATGTCTGTGAGATTAATGTGTTTACCCGGAATATTGCAACACATCTCTTGAATCATACTGAATTTGCGTGTGTATTTATTGCTCTTCCACACGCTCTCAAACACTTCATTGTAATTCTGTGAAAGTGTCACTGATCTGCAGGCCCATTAAGATGATCAAATGATTAAACTCCAGCTCGTCTGTCTTGCTGTAGTCCACTATAGAAACTCTGAGGAATTCACTTAGTCTGTCTGTGTTTAACCATTTTAAACACACCACCATAACAGCATTCATTTTGCTTTGTTCTGTTTTATGGTAGATGAGAGTGTGTCTGTCCAGGTTATGTAAGAAACTTGACTGATATCATACAGTGTTTTTGTAGAGCACTATATATTACTGCACTCGCATATTTAACCAGCATATTTAACACTTACTTTGTTTCTTGTTTGGTCCCTCTTTTCCATGCAATTACAATGAACAGGGATTTCCAGCTAAAAAATGATGGGAAAGTATCATATAAGTGGTCCTTATGACTTGTGCAACATAGAGCAAATGTTCTGAAGTCTTGCAATAGCTTTGTAAAACCATTATTCAATGACCTTTTTCTCATTATTTAACCCAGTATTAGCACTGTCCGACAGTGTATGTGTATGACACCATCTCCAATCCGTAGCTTTTCCACCAAGCATGCTAAATGTTTATGCACACTAAATAAGTTTACATTTGCATTTATAATGGAGTTAGAATCATCATCTGCCTGTCCAAGTATATAAGACATCAAATATTTTAAGCCTCTGTCCTTGCGTACAGCACTGAGGCCAACTGTATACTAAAGGTCTGGTTGCATGTGCGTGCAGTGGAATCAACACCAAATCATTTGTTCTTTTTCCTCAGGCCTATTAAAGTGCGGTCACACTTACCATTGCCAGTCCACGTGATCAGGAGTTTCATGTGAGGGCGAAAAGTTCCCCACAAAGATTTAGCTCATGTTCAAGTTCATGCACAAATTCGCCACACTGACTTGCTTGGTACTTCTGTGTGAGCAGTGATTCATACATCTCTAATCTCCAGATCCTTTGCAGAATCATTTCTCTCATCTAGACTTTATATTCTAGCCATTAGTTATTTTTGCCCTTTCACCAAAAGTGCAGAATAATTACAGAGTGATATCATTTTTTTTACTCTGGAAACTACTATGACCCACTTTTTCCTATGTAAATTAAAACCATGCAATTTATGAATAATATCACATTTATGTTCCTCACGGGTCGTTCCGTTTTGATGATAATTAAAGCTGTAAAACTGCTTGTTTCCTATGAGATTTCTCTCATGTCTTGATGAACAATGAAAGCCATTGATCATGATCTTTATTGTAGATTAAGATGGGGTTCATAGTCTTAATTCATTAACTAAAATGAGGTACTTTGATCATTTTATAAATGTTTTTTTGTACTTTAACTCAAACTCAGTTAGTCAACATTTCTAATTTGAAATTTAAATAATGTTTCATATTTTATTTTATTTCAGCTTTATTTTTATTATATTTTTGGTGATAATAACATTGATCCTTTTCCACATTCATGAAAATCTGGTATATTTATATTTATGCAGTTTTCAGACTCTTTTATCCAAAGTGACTTAAATTGCATTAAAGGTAGTTTTGTGCGTTTCCGTTTATGCATTTCCTGGAATCAAAACCATGACCTCAGTGTTGCTAGAATCATCCTCAATTCAAACTAGTGTTTTCAACTAATCGACATAAATATGGTTTGTGCCTCTTAAATCCTTTACTAATGTCATTATCTCTTTGCTCAATGAGAGATTGAACACTCACATACACACACACACAGGCTCCTGCGTGTAGAGGACTGAGCGTCTTTGATGAGGACAGCGAGATGGATTGTGTTAGAGCTCATGCTTTATGCTTTAGTCATACACGGGGTGAAGGGGGCAGAGATGGAAATGTGTGTGTGTGTAGGAGCTCCTTTGCATGAGCTGCCATAATTGAGGCTCAGTGCTAAAAGTATTGCATACTACCTTTGCCTCAGTCTATACTTCCTATCAAACGTGATCAGCTTGAAATAATAAAACTGCCGAAATCCTATATTCACATTGCACGCAACTCTGGAGGAAACAAACCATCTGAAGACTGTGGAGACCCTTCAGCCAAGGCAATCTCGCAGCCTGTTGGAACCGATTAGACTGGTTGTTTGGTGTGCATTTAAGACAGAGAGATTGTGTATTATTAGGGGCCAAGAACTGAATGTGGATAGGCATCTGTTTTGTTAGTTTTCTTATTGTTCTCGGGTTTTTAGGCAGTCCATGGAACTCAATCAGTGGGTCAGTTGAATCCTTTAGTGCCAACATTAGAACAAATTTTGACTTTTTGTCTGTAACATTTTAACCATTCTGCCTAAAAACAGGTGTTTCATCTGATTCCTTGGCATTAAAACTTGGTCACCATCTTGGAATTTTTAATAAAAGCATACTTTTTCAAGCTCATCTCCACAACTTTCATCAGATGTTCACCAAATTAGTAACAGATCATCTTGAGAACATGCTGGCCTGAAGATATTAAAATAATTGCTCAAATATGCCAAACAAAAGTAAGGCTGTTTCTTAGCAATACATTGATATACAGTTTATTATACTGTATATACATGTTATACTACTAATATAAAAAAATGTCATACTCCGAATATTTGATATGTGCCATACAGAGTTTGATAATACCAATTATGGTAAGATCCACCACATTGCCTGCCCTCCATTTTGAATTTTGACAAACTGCTTTATGTTACTGTATGTAACTCTTTGGAGATTTTGAATCATTTAGCTTTTGGATCTTCACTAAGCTTTAGTCAGATAAGTCAGATAAGAAATATTTTCCCATTCCAAACCATTTTCCTGTAACATGCCAGTAAGTAAATCTTATCTATAGAGCACTTTTAAACACAGCAAAGTGGACAAGTTCAATGGAAAAGTTAAATGGAAAATTCTCTCTGAAAACCCCAATCATGCTAATGCTAATAAATGCTAAGTTGTCAACGCTTTGGTTCTCACCAAATTTGGCTCTGATATTTTCAAGATATGCCTGACAAAACCGGTGTGTGTCTCAAGTGCATACCTTTTTGTACTTGACAAGAGGTATGTATGTCTGTTTGGCGACACACCAAAGCTAAATGTGTACTTCAGTTGTTGTACTTGTGCAGAGTTTACGGCCTACAGGTCGTATTTGCGATTGGCCCTTAAATTGCTTGCAGCTTTATTATTATGATGGGTTTGTAGTTCAAGATCTTCTGATATTCACAGGCTCTAGTATGTTTCTGGTTTCAGACTTATTCAGGCCATCTGTGTGTATTTTTCTTATGTAAGACCACTCTGTGGAGTGAAATGTTTGTCCTACATCTTGACCCAAATTCACAAGAAGACTCATAGTATATACTTCATGTGCGTAAGTGTGTGTATTTAAGCTGTATTTTCTATACAGTGTCCATGTATATGGTAAATAAGCATACAGGCAGGGCTTTGTGATCATGTGTGTGTGGATACCTGAACTATATCATTGTCTTGGTGTGTTGTTTAACTCTCAAGGAGATGATGGAAGGCCCTTCTGCTTACTAGTACATATAGACGTGGACTGTTATATAAGCTATGCTTTTCTTTATATATTATAAATGTTATTTTATTGGCTCTCTTTTCATGTTTTTAATCAGGTTAGGATTTGGGATTTGGACAAAAAAGATCAAAATAATCCAGTATTGTACAAACTCATACATGATCCGACCCTTTGATCTACATTGCTCCAAATGAAACTTTCTTTCTATGTGACTTGGTATGTTACACACACTTGAAGATACTGAAGAGATTGGTCACATACCGTAACTCTTGCTCTTCTTCTTTCTTTCTTTTTTTTTGTTCTCTTTCTCTCTCATCCAGCCATGATTTAAAAGGATTATTATGAGTCTCGCATCAGGGCCAAGCGGTTATGGTTTAAAGGATTAGAGTAGCAGAAGTAAAGAGGGTTGAAGTGTTCCTGCCGGAATTCTCCTCTTTCCTGGATAACAGTTCAGCTTCAGAGATCAACATCAATTTCCTGCCTTTATCCTTTGTTCTGGATCTCGAGACTTTTCAGATGTATACAACGGTGATCTTAGGTCATGACCTTGTCCTACAGTTTCACTCAACCCTGGCGTCTGTGTCTTAGTGATTTTTGATGAGAAGAGCTTTATTTCTAAAGCTGTGCATAAAATATTTTATATATTACATGCTGTCAATACATCCATATTGTGAGGTTTTTTTTTGTACAGTTGGCGTTGTGGCCGGAGAGACCTGGCTTGTGTTTTGTTCAAGGTGGATGGCATGTCCAGATAAGGTCAGTTGAGTTAGAGTTGGGTGCCAAGCAGGCTGCGATTCATTTTCCATTTAGCCATTCGTGTGATTGAAAAGATGCTGGTACACCTGGAACTGAACCCATTGACGACAGTACAGATGATTGTGGACCAACAGAGGATGTCAAGAATGTTAATCTTTCCCAGGCTTAATAGCCCAGTTTTTCACAACCTTCACTCGGTTCATCTTTACCTCATTTATGTATAGGTCACCAAATGCAGTTTCAGTCTTTCAATGAAAAGTAATTGGTGGCTTGAAAAGTTGCCCAGTCAGGCTCAGTCAAGGATCAGGAAGCAGTCATGTGATATTAAAGACACCCTTGTCATCACACTTCTCCAGCACTGCCTTCCTATAAGCCATTCAGAGCCAGGTAAAAGCACACTGTCGAATTTTGAAATGCAGATATTTAACAATTCTGAGTTAAATTTCCATATTTATACAGCAGCGAGTCTGTATACTGGTGGGAATTTTGCTTCGACTCTTTCTGCAGGTAATTCGATACAGCAGTAGGTGTTGTCAAGTGACTCTCTTTATGAGTGAGTCACTGATTTGATTCAACCGATTAATTCAAACAGACTGATTCATACAGGAACTAAAACTTGACTTTAATGAGTCATTGAAACTTTCACTCAACCCACTCGTTCAAAAACATTGATTCATTCAGAAGCAGATTACATTACTACTGTGTGTTGCTTGGAGAAACGCAGCCGTTCTGTTTTGATTAATTTGTAGCTATTACATGAAATTACTGACAATATTGTGTCTAAAATGTAAGTTAGTCAATATTAATATCTGGTTTATTGATATAACACTTACAATCAGTCTGAATATCTGCCCCGGCTGTGATTTCTCAGCCTGCTTGTTACATTTACATTACCTTTATTAACATTTACATTACCTTTATATTAGTCTCATACCACAGACCGTTGGTTGAACATCTGATGCTTATGGCACACTTAACTGGAAACACTTCAGGATTTTAGAAGTCTTTTTTTTAAGTGGACATGTCACATTCTTTAACGGTCCGCCTGGAAACTATGCCAAACTCCCTCGTGGAAGAAGAATGCTATCATGTTTACAACTGTGACAATGAGCGCTTACCAGGATCAACTAAAAGTTTGCGGCTCCATTGTTGCAGTAAACCTAAACAACGTTCATGAATTAATAATTTATATACGCACACCGATCTGTTATTGTAGGGACATCGACTTTTAATTTTCACACCCCTTAACATGACGTGAAGCAAAACAAATGGTGATTGGTTGCGTTACATTAGTCTTGGGTTGTCTTTGGCCAATGAAAGCGACGATAGAGTCCAGACCTTCTGCCGTGAGTCTTAAGGTCTGGCTATGCAAGACTACCTTCATATTACCTCATATCCTCTATGTTAATTATATACTTTGTTTAATTTGACTTTGGGACTTGCCAAGTCATTTTATTAGTCATTTGGTCAATAAACAATTTTTTATTGTAATTTTCACAGTCTCCAAGGCTTGAGATTTGGTCCTGCTTTCCACTTATAGAACTCCTCCAGGGATAAACTATGGACAAACCTTCCTAAAACAGAAGAGAAACTATGGAAAAAGCTCCCTAAAACAGGACCCTTGGTAGTGGTGAAGTGTAAGGTATGGAATGTTGAAATATTGTTTGCTGCTTCTGGAATGCCGACTGTGAGCCAGCACTGCTGTTGATTATTTGGAGGTGTTGAAGACTTCTCAAACTGCTGACAGAGCTGGTTGAATAATGTAAGGTTGCTGCCAGTCTTATGGAATGTCGATGGCATTATTCTGGACATCTCTCAAACTGTAATTATTTTTTTGGAGTGTTTTTTTTTCTTGTTTGTTTGTTTCAGGAGGATCCCTGAGATCTCTGAAGAGCACTTAGTGATTAGTGCGATGAACAATTTTTGCATTTTTTTTTTTGAAAAAAGTTGTCACTTTGCATTGGCTAGATGCCTCTATCCTTATTTTCACCTTCACAATATCTCTCTCAATCCCCTCACTTTTGTCTTTTTCTCTTTCTCCCTCAGCAGTTTCTTCTTTATTAAACTCTTAAACACACAATTGTGTGTATCTGAATAGCATTATTGAGTTATATAATGTTCTGTTAGAGATTAGAGGAGCAAGACTGCTGCGCTGAGAGAATGGAAGTAAGACTCAGCATCAGTCTGTCGTTAGAATGGGAATGTGTGGCATTTTTCTGTCATTTAAACAATTGCCTGAGCCAGGCTTAGATTAGTCTTGTGTTTTCCGTTGGATCTTGATAAGGGGATTAGCAGAGAAATGTGGGATTTTTTTCTTAAGATTTAAAAAAATGTTTAAGCTCTCATATCTTAAATTCTCATAGCCATGGCTTTCAATAGGGTTGTAGCCTTTACTAAAGTAAGTATTAAGGATTCCTAACCTCTGTCGAAAAGTACCATGTTATTTAGGATATATACCATGGTAATATTTAAAGTACATTGGAGCTCCATGTAAATAACCACACTCAAAAAAATCCTGGTTGTTTCAACAAATTTTTGGGTCAAATATGGATAAGCCCAGCAGTTGGTTTAAATATTTTTATTAAAATTATTAACCCAACGGTTGGGTTTGTCCATATTTGACCCACACAGGGTTTGAAACAACCCAACATTTTTTTTAGAGTGCATTGTAAATGAATATAATCATTTAGTACTATGGAGATATCGAAGCACCATATTATCATCTGATACTGCAGTTTATCCTGCACCGCAGAATCTTCAAACCTCAAACCACGTCAAAATCTTCACCATGTACACACAAAAAGAAATCATATTTGATCTTATAGTGACTCACTTGAGCCAGTTCTTGTACTGGAAACACATGATTCTTAGTGAATTGAAAACGTGATTTCCAAATTACTATTTGAGCCATTTCCTTTTAATGAATAGTTTAAAATGTTACCGGTTTGAACCAGCCTGACGAATCCTTCACTGAATATAAGTAAGTCAACCTCAACATACTGTCATTCAATCTCTACACTGACCACTGCATTCTTACTCTCTTTCACTTTCGTACAATGCTGTGTTTACATTCCAGTAGCATATGCAGCAGAATTCCCAGGTCTGAACCAGGATTCTGTTATGGATTAACATTATACAGAGATGTTCTTCTTTTATTCCCTGGCCGAGACGACGGCACTTTGATTCACAGACTATAACGCATGAATGCACGCGCGCATATCCTGCTTTTCATCACCTTTTTAGTCCGATTGCTAAAATAAGCATTGCTATTAATAGTACCTGAGACTGAATTCCTCTAAAAGAGGCTTGAGACTAAAGCTGGCGTGACGATGTGAGGAGGGCAAGAAGACAGGGATGAAGAAAAGAAGGACGTTTATAAAGGTGTCTACATTCCTTTGAGGATGGAGCCATTTTTAGTTGTCAGGGAGATGACTGTGTTTAGTCCAGTTTTGACTCTTAGACTTTATTGCATTCATGAGATTGTTAAGTGATTGTCTGTGGGGGGAATGAAGTAAAGGAATGTTCTTTTGTTCTGTCAGAAGCTTTTCACCTGCATTGATTACAGGGTTTATGATTAACTAGTGTACATAATAGTTCATAACAGCTCATAACAATAAATGAAAGCATGTAGGTATAAGTGGAATAAAATATTATAATCTTACTGGAAGCAAGAAAAAAAAATGTTTACCTTTTTGCACATTCGTTACTTTCTCTACTTTCATTATAAGATTTATGAATATTTCGAATTAGCTTTCATTTTTATTTTTTCAGTTTTCATTATTATTTTATGCTTTTGTCATTTTTATTAGTATTTGCTTTTTTTATTGTTGTAGTTTTTAGTTTTAGTAATTTTAAAACTTTTTTTTTTCAATTAGTTCCCAAGAAAAGTTTTTCAACAATTATTATTGGTCTTAGTTTTATTAAACAACTTCACAGATTGGAACTGCATGACATTCGTAACACTGTCAAAGCATATACTGTACTTATAATACCGAAATAAATAGACAATACAAAAAAAATTATTAGATAAAGCACATAAGGAAATATAGAACATTAAACGGAAAGTAATAGAAAAAGACAATGTAAAGATAAGAAATAATACTAATATTCAAGTAAAAAGCTGCATATTCACCTTTTCATGTTCATTACTGATAAGGAGGCCGTCTTTCAATCCTCCAGAATGATTTTTTTTTTTTAATCTGTTAGTGTGGAAAGTCTGTTAGTAGATTGGCATTTTAGGAGATTGTTCGATGTTTCGCTTCTAGGAATTTTGTGTCTGCCCTTTTCCTTGACTGTGGTCTCAAGGTTGTATTTGGCTGTACATAACAGACTTCCCAGTTTTCAGATTATTAAAGACTGAGTGTTTGGCTGATTGTGTGTTTGTATGCTGCCAATAAAAGGCAAAATGCTGTATACACGTTTTGTCAAAATTGAGTTAAAGTCACAATGTAACGGAAGTAGCAACAGGTCGTTTCTTCCATATTGTGACGTACATCTTTGTGAAACAGATTATTGAAATCAGAAATAATTGTAGGCTAAGGACTTGGTTCTACTCACCGGTTGTTTATTGAATGGAGGCAGATCTGAATACAAGCTTGAGGTTGATTGTTAAAAAAGAGGCAGAGTTTAAGTGGAATAAATGATTATTAGATCTCAATAGGAATTTACAAGGACACATTTTACACACAGATTCATTTGACAGACTGTGCTTGTTTCAGTCACATGCACACACCATCGCTCTTTGCTGTGTCTTGTATCTTTCTAACCAACTCTCCTTTCTCTGGGGATCACGTTCCCTAGTTTGGTTCAAGTAGGCGGACACGCTCAAGAAGATCTAGGCTGTTTGTTTGGGTGTTTATGAAGTTAATCTTATGTTCTCCTCTTTGGTATAGTATACACACATCGGAGGTTATTACGCACACACATCTGTATTTCAAAGGGAAGGGTTTGCGTGAGAGGAGAATGTGGGGGATATGCACACGTGTATGTGTGTGTGACTCTCGTCTGTTCTCACACCAGCACCTGGCTGTGGCTCAGGATTTGGTGTTGTGATCACCATTACCATCTAAACCGCAGCCAACACCCACTTGCACTGCCGCACTGTTTCTGTTGGCACGCGGTCAAATGACTGTCTGTGGCTACATGAAAACACACACACACACACGCACATTACATCTGCTGCAGATCTCTTGCAGTTTCTTAGTCAGGGGCAACTGTTGATGGAACATTATGTGGCAATACTTATATTATTTATGTATAAAAAGTGATCATTTTTACTTGCAACTTTATTAATCGTAATTGCCGTCCTATATCTGTATTGTACATTTATATCTCACTTTGCGACTTTGTTTCTCATAATTAGATGTATCTTAATATATTAGTAGTAATTGCAATATCTCACAGGAGGACTTCATCTCTTGATCTGATTGATTTATTTATTTGCTCTGGGGTGGAAACAGGCTTCTGTGAGAAGGTTAAAAGCTTTCTGTGGATTGGCTGAAAGTGACAATCATCATTTCAATACAGTTTGTCTCCCAAGCATGGTTGTATTTAAGCTGTGAGTATGATGTAATAGAGATTGCCATGGTAATGAATATGGATATGTTAATGTTGCACTGCTGATCATTTTCAAAGTTAACTCACGACACAAACATAATTTGCCTCTTAAAACTAGAGGAACACAGTTTACCCATTTCACCCAGGCAAATAAGTTGCAGAAGTTGCAATGAGAAGAACATAGCTGAACACCGTAAACATGGTGATGAACAACAATTGTAATTCAGTGAAAAATGAACTCTGAACCGTATGAAATCTAAATCACAGTGACAACAAACGCAGCAGCAGCGTGTATCAAGCCGATTAATGCAAAGCAAAAATCATTTTTATATCATAGTTACCACATGCGTTTTTTAAAGCTGCAATGCATGCTGGGAACTGGCACAACATTGTTGAATGTTAAAATGCAGTTGGTCACATGAACCGAAACTCATGCGCATAGGCTACATGCCTCACAGACATCATGAAATGTCTACTTTTAAACCAACCAATTTGAATGGAAAACAAATACTCTATGTTTATATAATCCATATGAAAGGTGCAGTTCTCTCTATAGGCGCGTCCTCTATACTGCGGAGATCACGAGTCAGCATCGTCAGCTTCATCTATGCAGCCGACGCTCACTCAGACAATACTAGTTTATTAATAAAGCTATTTTTTCAGATACATTCATAATCATGACTTTTTCCAGTGCTTTGCGGCAAGCTTTTGAGCGCAAGGCATAAATTGCGCCCCCCAGTATTTAAGTAATTAATTTAATATAATTGTGCAATTAGTCGACTAATGGTTTAAATGTACTCGACTAGAAACATCTTTAGTCATGGTCAGCCCTAATTAATAAATTAAAGGATGATGAATTGTATGATATGACATATTCACTCCTTTGACCCATTTTTTTATGAAAGGGTTTATAGCTGCACAATCAAGTTAACTCTCACAAAAGTACACTTATTTTGGTTACTAGTAGATTTATCTCCGTAGATGCCTTGATTTTCTTCAGGCATGTTATATTTACCATGCCTTTCCATCTTGTGGAAACACAAACATTCACATCCGAATCTGCCTGCATCCCTCTATCCTTATCTCCCGCTGAGCTGTCAAGAGCGACAGAGCAAGAGAAAAGAACAGAGACAGAAGAGGCTAAATAGCGCGCATTTGGGAGGGGGAGAAAACAAGCAAATCAAAACAAACAGCCAGCAAGCTAAATATGAAACCGGTTATATTTGGGCTGACAGTAAGTACGGTCATAACACACAGATAGAGGATAGGCTGACTCATCCACTCACTCCCTTTTATTTGGGATATGTTTTGATATCAAGCTTTAATTCAGAATTTCTAGAACTATCTAGACTGGAAAAAACACCAGTCAGAGGCTTTCAGGTCCAAGAAAGCCAGCTCTGGGTGGTTTAAACATCGGCCACTCAGGCAGTGTTAAAATGCTTCTCCTTATAAATATTTATACCAAATGCAGATTATAGCTCTAGACAAACACACACATTCATGACTGTTTGTGTTGGGTTTCCTCAATACGTCTTCTTTTTGTGTGTGTGTGTGTGTGTGGAGTTAGTTATATAACTGCAAACACACACACACACTGCAGGCACAAATGGTTCACAGAGCAGTGTTTTACTTAGAAAGAGCATCCATCCACCCTAAGAAAGGCCTTATGTCCTGTATGTCTTTCCGCAGTGAACACAGGGTGACACGTTTACAATAAACATACTGCATAGCTCGAGTGAGTGTATGCAGACCAGTCACAGAAGCCTGAATTGGTAATTAGTGCTGGTCTCAAAAAGCATTACATAACCACTGTGCATTTATGCACTGTTTTCATCAGTGATAATAAGAAGACATGTTTGAATGATTTTTGACTGGTTTAATGGCTGCAGTTTCCCTTGACAAAAACCCAACAGGATTTTTCCATATAGGCTTTTGAAATTATCACAAAAAAAAGAAAAACAAGCTCTGTGATCAACAAACGTTTATGATACTTACACGTTTTTCCATCAAGATAATTATCACAGATGAACACAGCTTTTATACATTTTGAAGCGTAAGTACAGTCGCCAGAAGTAAAAAGCTAAAGGTAAGCTATAAACGAATAAACAACGGTCCCATAAATTCAATGTCACCATTACTAAGCTTCTGACAACTAAATCTAAAAACATTTTCCCAGAACGTTTGAGTTAGACTGGTTTATAAGAGCACAATTATGAGCATACCCAGTCTGTAAAAGCAGGCTGAGTTTACCTTTTCAACGTGATGGCGTTCCTGACAGCCTCTGTTGTACCATTTAGCCACTTGTTAGCAACCAATTTTTTAAAAAAATCAGGAGTGAGGTACTATTGATGTATTTTATGTCGTAGATTAAAGCGTGAAAGTGTCTTGAGCTTGTGTTCACCGCAGACTTTATTTCAGCCATTTAAACAAAACCCCGTTCAAAACACCCATTGACTTGACCAAAAGTGCTAAAATGCGAACTCGCTACCGTGTTTTAGCATACAAAGTCATACCTGCACCACTCTATACTGCTTGTTAACAGTTGAAAACATTTGTTAGAAATTTTTAAAAGTAATCAAATGAGACACATTACATTACCTTAATAAAGTAATTGAAATAGTTACACTACTTATTACATTTAAAATAGTAACTTGTAATCTGTAACCTATTACATTTCCAAAGTAACCTTCACAACATTAGTATCATATGAAGCATTTGAGCTGGGATTTTTGTGATTTATCATTGGAAGAAAATAAATTATTCTACCATCAATATGAGTCTTACATAAGTGTACTGCTCCGCTCTAGCCATGCGTCTGCGGGTTTGGCAGGGCCAGGGATGTTTAACTGGCCGAGTAGAATGTCTTATTTTTCAGGTGCAAGATTGTTTAGATCTGGTTGAAGGATGGATGGCTCTCTCATTACCCAGAACTTGCATTCCACATCTGACGCAGGGTGATGTGCCAGCCTCACCCACCCATGCTGCTATTCCGTCCTCCATTTGTCTTCTCTGAGTCTCTCTCAGTATCAGAGCTGCTGGAATGACAACAAAGTTTGTTTTTGTCAAACACATTTGTTCACGCTTTCCCCCCTTAAATGAAACTGAGACATTCTCTCTCTCTTTCGCAGTCTCTCACTCTTTCATTCTCCAGCATCTGAGTTTAGTGAGTGCACATGCAATTTTGATTAACTCAGGAGCTGCTGCTTTCCAATGAAAAGAGCTTTTGTCCTCTGATTCCCTTTCGGCAATACAACTCAATCTATATACAGCCCATATCCGTACAAAATTCTATACAGAATCAGTATATTTATTTACAATATAATTTATCACAACTTTAATTATCAAAACTGAATATAAATATGTACACTACCATTTAAAAGTCTGGGGTCTGTACGATGTTTTAAATGTTTTTTTTTTTATGTATCAAAAAAGTATCTAATGCTCACCAAGGCTACATTTATTTGATCTACAGTAAATACAATACTGTGAAATATTATTACAATTTAAAATAATAGTTTGCTACTTTAAAGAGGTCATGAACTGCTAAAATCTTTTATCAAACAGCACCTACAGAAAAATCCTCCTCGCTCATCCAAAAACAAACTCCAGCATATTCAGTGTCAGACACGACTGGAGCTTCAAAAGGGACCTGGACCTGGTTATTTTTTTGCTGGAGGTCCTGGACATCTTGTTACCAACAGATAAAAATCAAAACCTGACGCTTCTGCTAGAAACCTTATAATGGGTTGTGGTTGGATCTTCTATCAGGACAATGATCCAAAAATGTGTCACTAAACATAAAATGAAGCTTCTGCCGTGGCCGTCCCAGTCCCCTGACCTGAACCCTATAGAGAATGAGTGATGAACTGAAGAGAAGAGCTGGGAATCTGAAGGATCTGGAGAGATTCTGCATGAAGGAATGGGCTCTGATCTCCAAACTCATCAGGCATTACAGAAGACGACTCAGAGCTGTTATCTTGGGAGAAGGACGTCGCAATAATTGTGGCCAATGTGAACAAGAGACAGAATCTGAATCAGAATCTGATTTCTCCAGTCTTCAGTGTCACATGATCCTTCAGAAATTATTCTAATATGCTGATTTGCTGCTCAAGAAATTTCTAAGTATTATCAGTGTTGAAACAGTTGTGCTGGTTAATATTTTTGTGGAAACTGATACCTTTTTTTCAGAATTTTTTGATGAATATAAAATTCAATAGATTAGCATGTATTTTAAAAAATTTATATTTTGTAACATTATAAATGTCTTTGCTGACACTTTTAATCAATGTAATGTGTCTTTGTTAAAATAAATATATATCAATTAATAAAAAATAATAAGAACTCTTGGTGAATTAGAGATCCAGAAAGATTTGTTATTACATGAACATTCATGTGTTTAAACTCTTCCCTCTGTGTGTGTGTGTGTGTGTGTGTGTGTGTAGGAATCTCCAGCCCTGAAGAGCTGACAGTGGCGCGCGCTCACTCTGCCCTGGAGAACGTGTTTGAGACGCTGAGGGGAGTTAGTCACGCCCGAGACCACCTGAAGCAGTTCAGTTCTGTGTACACTCCCAGTGATGGAGCACACCAGGTCAGTGAACCTTGAGTTACGTCTAGATAGCATGCAATTTATGTTTCTCAAACACGCAATGCCACATATTGACACTCAGCTGGCCTCCCTACATTATAAATGTGAAAAAAAACTATACTCTTGTAGCTTCTCTGATATCATTATTGTTCTTATTTATTGTTCAGTATTTAAAAGCGTAAACATACTTGTACTGAGGGTCCAAAAATCTCCTTGCCAAGCCCCATATAAAGTTATCTATCAAAATGATTACAGTAAGTCAGAAATCAGCACTAAAAAAAAGAAATGTAAAAAAGAATGATAGAAGTAAACAGACATGGGTATGATTTACTACATTCTTTACACTTATTCCACCATCCATAAATAATAAAAGTATATCAAAGTATACAGAAAGCATATGCCAACACTGAGAAAAATATCTCAATCTTTTATATTTTTATTTATTTATTTTAACACGTTTTAGTGGCTTAAGTGTCAATAATAGAACATTTAAAAAATAATACCCATAAAGGATGTTATGATTAATTAAATAATAAATAATTTACATGTAATTTTGTATTGTAATTTTTGTAATGTATTTACTTTATCAGTAAACCAGTCAAAGTAATGAAAGTGCTGTGTGTCAGACAGGAGCAGAATGCTTCTGTGATTCATACGGATATTATAATAATTCTCTGTCCTCTTGCTTCATAAATATCATCTGTCGTACTGTATTCATGCAGAACCTGCTACAGACTGTCTTTGACTACAGGAAGCCAGAGTGCGTCACAACCTTTTAACTATACTGTATGACAGAACTGAACATCCACTCTTGTACCTTTAAGAGTGTTTCATGTGCTCTTGTGTTCATGTGTGTGCCGGTCAGTGAAAGAGTCAGCCTGAGGTACAGAGGTGTAAAGAGCTGATTATATAACGGGAAGCACTTGTTCTACAGTCATTCAGAGGTGTTCTCTGCTGGTTCAGTAGTTTTTAGGAGTTTTATTCATCCGTATTGGGGGGATAATTAGCTAAAAGTAATGATGCTAATAACAGTTTTTTGTAAAGTAGCACACAGTGTCCTCTTAACACAAGTCAGATGTTTTAAAAATACCGTAGCTTTTTCTGTGACAAGCTTCGCTGTTTTTAATGTCACATTGGGTTTTTTTTAGCACCAAATCAGCATTTCATAAAAAAATCGTTTTGACCCCAAACTTTTGAACGGTATTATATATTTATACCTGACCCTTTATTCTAGTTAGCTTCTATTGGTTTGGTTCTATAGTTTGTAGTGATGCTAACTTCTTTTTCAACAGAGTAGAGTTGTTTTACTAGTTGTCACTAGCTGTTTTAAATTAGATTTTTTATTTAAAGTGCCACTATTATGAAATGTTAAAGGTTCAGAGTTTTGTTTTGGAGGTTAACATGCATCAAAGGTCAAAAAACACTTTCATTTTCTCATGATATATTGCACATCACCACATTTTTCGATGATTCTCAAACGACTCGTCCCAAGATTCAGTCTCTCTAAGCCCCACCTTTCCGAGAGCTACTCTGCTCTGATTGGCTTACAGCACATGCTAGAAACGAAATGCCTGTACCCATAACTGAATTTCAGCTCCGGAGGCTTTCTAAAGCTCAGCGATTGTACACACTGTAAAGACAGTAAGGATGACATAGATTTTACCATATCAATACGAGCACAAGTCCAATGATAAAACATTGAAGAACTAGTTATTCAACCCAAACCTCCATCACAAGGACGACTTGAGCAGGACGTTTCTCAGTGATACGCTACTCAGTTTAAGGTACATTATGAGATGTTGCAGCTCTAATTCCTCACCATCAGCATTAACAAGTGTGTGTCCATTAACAAACCCATGTGTATATTTCTCTCATTTATTGCAGTGCACGTTCGGGAACTGTATCAATAACAGCACATATGTTGGCCGAGCAATATCGTGAATGACTGATGGAACATTAAAGTTCGCAAAACAAATTTTGCTCCATCCTTTATCTTTAATCAAAGTAGTAAGAACGACAGACGATCTGCATTAATGGACACATTAGTGGCCCACAGCTGATGAGCAGAAGTATTTCAGTAAGATATATTGTGAGTTAGCTGGAAACTACGTGTTTTGAAAACCTGGTAGAAAATATATACACCAATAATTATTCATACTTACAGGTTGTGATTTCTGAGGAGCTGGTCCAAATAAACTGGCACTGACCCATCTTTCATGAACAAGCGTTCTGCGAATCCCGTGTTGAACTCCGAGGTTTGAGAAGCAGTCGTCAGTAAAATGACTTGTTTGAGGGTCAAGTTGTTCGCCGACAGATGATGTTCAACATAGGCGGGCATTATGCAAATGTTTTATCTAGAGACGTAGAACCGCCACGCAGGGAGATTCAAATTATAGACGACTCGTTTAGGCGGTTCAGAGTCGATTCTTAGGGAGTCGATTCTTTCTTTCGCGAGACAGTACCTTTATTTATTGTGCACTTTTGACTTTGCAGAACGTTTACATTCACAGACCGCTGTATTACACACTGCATGAAAGGGAATATTCGGAAAACCATAATAGCGGCACTTTAACAGCTTTTTAATTAGTCATAATACTGTCTTTTGAACATTGTTAGTTTTAAAACAGCCTTCATCATATCAGTCATGGTGATATGTGGAGTTTAATCCAGTTGTTTTTCACAGATGCAGTGTCATGAAGCTGTAAGCGAGCCCTTACATCAAAAACACTGCACTGCTGCATTCATGATGGGGATCGAATAGCACATCCTTATTCAACACTAGTAGTATGCTTTTAGTTTTGAGTTTTTGATGAGGCAAGAACATTTTGTCCTAGTATTTGCCATCAAAAATAAATGTTTTCCTTTGTTATCTCACTTTTGCTTTGGAAATGCATCATCAAGCCACACTGCTCAGCTAGAATGAGTCCTCAGGAGAAACACAGTTAGGAAGTAAAGCTGTTAGCCAGCTGTGAGCCGCAGATTACTTCTGTAGATATGCTTTGAACCAAAGTAAACGAGATGGATATAAAGCCAAATGCTGTTGAAACTGGAAAAAAAGTTTAATAAATGGGCCACAGAAAATATGTGCTAAGTGCTGGCAGAGAAATGTCAAAGCTTTTTGGTCACCCTTTAACCCTGTCTGTGTGTATATTCATTGTAGGCTTTTGAATTGTTGTAGGGGCATTTGTGTGGTTTCTCGGTCCCATTCCTGCTCTCGCTCAGTAGTTCTCTGTCGCTCTTCACTAATATACACTAGCATTCAAAAGTTTGGTGTCAATAAGAGTTTTTACATTTTTTGAAAAGAAGACTCTTGTGCTCAACAAAGTAAAATAACTTTTTCCAGTTTTAATAGATTTTAAAGTATTTTCAGCTGCCATTACGCCAGTCTTTAGTGTCACATCACATGATTGTTCAGAAATCATTCTAATATGCTGATTTGAAACATTTCTTATTATTATCATCAATGTTTAAAGAAGGGATGCACCGATATAAACATTTTGACTTTCGATAACCGATATATTGGCAGATAAACCTAAATAAATCAGATTTTTTGAAAGCCGAAAACCAATAATTTGGCAGATAAATCTAAATAAGTCAAAATTTGTATATGATTTTTGAGAGAAAGATTACAAAAACAAAAGCCTTACCATTAAAAGTCATGTCCCACAATTAAAATATACTCGTATCATTTTATGTAGCCTATATGACAGATTTGCGCTGCACATGTTGCACATGTATTTTCCTTTTTTTAAAGTGATTTTAATCATATTTCAAGCAATTCAAACCCATCATGGTGAACAGTGCACATCTGAAGAGTCTCAGCGGAAGGAAATAATCCATTATTTATCGGCTTTAATATATCAGCCAAATTTTCTTATTGTGCCGTTAACAATAACATAAAAAAGTAACATATATTGTCCGATGCCGATACCTGGTGGCCGATATATCGTGCATCCCTCGTTTAAAGCAGTTGTGTTGCTTAATATTTTATGAAAACTGTGATCATTTTTTTCTATATTCTTTGATTAATAGAAAGTTCGAAACAGTATTTATTTGAAATAGTAATGTTTTGTAACATTAATGCATAATTTGCCAGATAGAAGTATTAATTTCTCTGAAAAAATCGTATTGGCCCTAACCTCTTGTTAATTACAGTGTAAATGAATTATGAAATGACCCAAAACAACATATAAAGTTATGTTTAAATACTAAATATAATGGAAAAAAAATATCTCAACTTCTCTTTTGATTCTAGACTAGATCAGGAGTATTTTGGTGAAACATTTGAGTGAAAGTAAAGAAAGCTGAGCGAGGAGCAGACAGACAGGAGAGAACATCATATTTTAATGTGTTGTGCTTTGTGTCTCTTCACTGGAGGTCAGATTTCTGTGTTTAACACACATCAGCTGTAAAGAGCTCACATTACATACTTATGAGAATGTACTTAGATACAGATTTGGCAGCGATACACTCACATTCATAAAGACACGCGTCAACAGTAAAACTCAGACATGTATTTGGGAATGTTTTCAGCAATGTATGTCTGTGTCTGAGGTTTAAGATGCTAAACAGATGAGTTTTGTCAGAGAGGTTTGGTACATAGTGTGACTTTGGCGAGACTCACAGTCCAGGAATGTTCCTTGCGAATGAATTTCTGTCATCGTAACTTATTTACGGTGTGTGTGTGTGTTGTGTGTGTGTGTGTGTGTGTGTGTGTGTGTGTGTGTGTGTGTGTGTGTGTGTGTGTGTGTGTGTGTGTGTGTGTGTGTGTGTGTGTGCCCGTGTGTGTGCCCGTGTGTGTGCCCGTGTGTGTGCCCGTGTGTGTGCCCGTGTGTGTGTGCCCGTGTGTGTGCCCTTGTTTATATTCCATTGTGGGACCAAATGTCCCCATAAGAATAGTAAAACCTGAGATCACCTATATTGTGGGGACCAGCCAGCGGTCAGTGTAGGGGGATAGAACGTACAGTTTGTACGGTATAACCATTACGTCTATGGAGAGTCCCTACAAAGATAGTGAACCAGATGTGTGTGTGTATTTGGTTTTTTTTATTTTCGTAAATCTACTTTCTATCTAAAAGCACAAGCTCAGACTCAAGTACTCATACTCAGTTCCATTTTGTACTCATCTCTATGTGACAGCTACTAAATATACTATCAATATACTATATATATATATATATATATATATATATATATATATATATATATATATATATATATATATATATATATATTATTAGGCAAGTTGTATTTTTGAGGATTAATTTTATTATTGAACAACAACCATGTTCTCAATGAACTCAAAAAACTCATTAATATCAAAGCTGAATATTTTTGTAGTTTATTAGGAAGTAGTTTTTAGTTTTAGCTATTTTAGGGGGATATCTGTGTGTGCAGGTGACTATTACTGTGCATAATTATTAGGCAACTTAACAAAACAAATTTATATCCATTTCAATTATTTATTTTTACCAGTGAAACCAATATAACATCTCAACATTCACAAATATACATTTCTGACATTCAAAAACCAAACAAAAACAAATCAGTGACCAATATAGCCACCTTTCTTTGCAAGGACACTCAAAAGCCTGCCATCCATGGATTCTGTCAGTGTTTTGATCTGTTCACCATCAACATTGTGTGCAGCAGCAACCACAGCCTCCCAGACACTGTTCAGAGAGGTGTACTGTTTTCCCTCCTTGTAAATCGCACATTTGATGATGGACCACAGGTTCTCAATGGGGTTCAGATCAGGTGAACAAGGAGGCCATATCATTAGATTTTCTTCTTTTATACCCTTTCACGCTGTGGAGTACTTGGACGCGTGTGATGGAGCATTGTCCTGCATGAAAATCATGTTTTTCTTGAAGGATGCAGACTTCTTCCTGTACCACTGCTTGAAGAAGGTGTCTTCCAGAAACTGGCAGTAGGACTGGGAGTTGAGCTTGACTCCATCCTCAACCCGAAAAGGCCCCACAAGCTCATCTTTGATGATACCAGCCCAAACCAGTACTCCACCTCCACCTTGCTGGCGTCTGAGTCGGACTGGAGCTCTCTGCCCTTTACCAATCCAGCCACGGGCCCATCCATCTGGCCCATCAAGACTCACTCTCATTATCAGTCCATAAAACCTTAGAAAAATCAGTCTTGAGATATTTCTTGGCCCAGTCTTGACGTTTCAGCTTGTGTGTCATGTTCAGTGGTGGTCGACTTTCTGCCTTTCTTACCTTGGCCATGTCTCTGAGTATTGCACACCTTGTGCTTTTGGGCACTCCAGTGATGTTGCAGCTCTGAAATATGGCCAAACTGGTGGCAAGTGGCATCTTGGCAGCTGCACGCTTGACTTTTCTCAGTTCACGGGCAGTTATTTTGCGTCTTGGTTTTTCCACTCGCTTCTTGCGACCCTGTTGACTATTTTGAATGAAACGCTTGATTGTTCGATGATCACGCTTCAGAAGCTTGGCTATTTTAAGACTGCTGCATCCCTCTGCAATATATCTCAGTATTTTTGACTTTTCTGAGCCTGTCAAGTCCTTCTTTTGACCCATTTTGCCAAAGGAAAGGAAGTTGCTTAATAATTATGCACACCTGATATAGGGTGTTGATGTCATTAGACCACACCCCTTCTCATTACAGAGATGCACATCACCTAATATGCTTTCCAGCCTATACAGCTTGGAGTAAGACAACATGCATAACGAGGATGATGTGGTCAAAATACTCATTTGCCTAATAATTCTGCACTCCTGTATATATATATATATATATATATATATATATATATATATATATATATATATATATATATATATATATATATATATATATATATAATAATAATATTATAATATTAAAATTATATATATATATATATATATATATAATAAAACTGATTATCTCTTCATCACGGCACCTGTTAGTGGGTAGGATATATTAGAGAGCAACATTTTGTCCTCAAAGTTAATGTGTAAAAATGGGCAAGCGTAAGGTTTTTAGTGATTTTGCAGCTCTTGTGGGGTGTTCCCTGTCTGCAGTGGTCAGTGCCTATCAAAAGTGGTTCAAGGAAGGAACAGTGGCCTTATGTGTTAAGCATTAAGCAAGCAAATATGCCAAACAAATCCATACACCCAACGGTTTTACAGGTGCACTTGAGGTTTTTTCTGTTACTGTGCATCATTCACAAAGTTCTACATGGTCCTCACTTCTTGCATATTTTTTTAGTAGATATTCATGGCTAATTCGATTTTTTTCAGCTCTGTTTGACATGCGTTTTAAATGCATTCCACTTTATCCTGCAGACCCCCCCTCCCCCAAACCCCATAATCAATGCAGAAAATGCGCAGAAAATGCGCACACACACACATGCGCTGACGTCCATTCTCTCCAGGTCTGCTAATGAGAATTCAAAAAAACATATCAGACTTCTGTCTTGGTCAGAGCAGCAGGACAGGTTTTTTTTAAAAAGCTCTCAACTACCCATAAACCCACCAGACACCGGTACACACCAGGAAAACACATGAGTCACATTGAAGAATAGAAAGTCTTCTTTTATTCAGTTTTTTTGTAGTCTTTTTTTAGCAGACTAGTTTAGCATGCTGCGTATTCTTTCATCTAGAGGTTTATTTTTTGAGGTATGATCTAATTGTGGCTGCATGTCATTAACAGACTATTTTTATCCAAGCAATGGGTGCATGTTATTTTTGGAGACTTGGTGGAACGTACTTAGTGTCAGAAATCAGTGAATGATACATTTTGACGAATCTCATGCTGTTTTGATTTGCAATGCTACATTTACATGAGATTTGGGGATTTAGGTCTGAATTACAATAACATTTTCATGTCATAAAAACATGATTCTGTATGGTACTTTGCAGAGATGATCACTTATTGCGGAATATGGGTATGAGTTGGACATGATTAATCCATATTATTTTTCTATGTTTAATAATTAATATCTCTCAATTAATATGATTTGTTTCTTTGTTTACAGTATATGTACGTATATTGAGTTTCAGAGACTGACTCAGTACAGCTCATTTCCCCCCTCAGCACTTCAGCTTCATCTGCTGACGAACACGTGACAGGCATGTCACTGTGTCCCGGAAAGGCTAATGATTGTTTTGTGTTGGCATTAATACAATTAATTCAATTGTTTTGTGTTTGTAATAATGGCAGTAGTGGGTTCCAAAAGGACTTATTAGATGACTAAACGTGACAAAATGCATATTCACTTATTGTAAATGTGGGTGTTTTCCTTTCAGGCTGTGTATTGTGACTGAGGGTTCAAAAGCCAAATTTGAATGAATCCTCTAATTTATATGTTCCTATTATAACCAAAATGTCTCAGTTCATATCTTCCTTTATATGGGCACATTTAGAGTGGGAAGGGCTGTTAATAAATGGCAGAGTTTCATCACTTATTTATGGTAAAAGCAGAATTGTGATGTAGATTGTCAATCATCTCCTTTAGAAATGCCAGGAAGTGCTGTTTCTACAGGTACATACATGTGTAGGGAGAGGAGAGATAAGTTGCAGAGTCATATATCTGAGTTAGGAAGATGCTGAAACCTGCAGAACAGACTCAAGACAGCAAAGGTAATTCTTGAAAGCCCGTTAATGGAGGCTTGTGCAGAACCCGGCAACAGGACCAGGTATGGCTTCTTTAGCCTCAGGTGCAGATTTCAGGGAAATCTGAAATTGACACACACTTAAGAAGTGTGTGTGATAACTGGAAATCTGCATCTGGATTTGTGAGGTTGAGCAGGTCAGGTCATGTCAACCTTCTGGAATGCTAGCGCATTTCATGGCTTTCATAAATTCTCCAGTGCCAAAAAAAGGTATGTTTAATTAATGTGTTTTTCAAAGTCAAAGTTTTCAAAGTTTTTCAAAGCCCTATTTTAATGATCTGAGCGCATGTTGTGATGCGCAGGTGCACTTATGTTGTGTCCGAATCTTCTTTTGCTAGTTTAATGGCTGAAAAAAATGGTCGGTGCACCAGGCACATGGTCCAAAAGGGTTGTACCAGGTCTCTTAATGAGTCATGGGTGTCTTTCAGGCGTAACGCTTGCACCATGGCGGATATGCTATTTACATGGTGGAATTTGCGAGCGTAAAAAAAGACTGAACACTTCTCCAGAGATAAATCCTTTTATTATAATATTTGGCATGTTTGTGTGCTGCCTGTGTGTGTAATAAGCAGTGTATGCGCGTTGTGCAACCACGTATTACTAACGTGCCCTTTAAATAACACAAAAAATACAGCGCAATTGACTTTAGACCAGGTTTTTGTTGGTCAATGGCGTAGTCGTTTTCAGTGAAAATAGCAACAAGCCAACAATGCGCCTGAACACACCTGTTTTCAGACCAACACGCCCGTGGGCGAACAGATGGGCTTGAGTGCATTTGCTATTTAAACAATGTGGAGCTGGACATGAAAATAATAACTGCGTCATCCTATTGCGCCAGGTGTATGATATTGCCCAGAGACACAGTGGGCAAATACACTGTAAAATTGTTATTTCAACCTTAAAATTTTAGAGTTTAGTCAACTCAAATATCCAAGTTGTCAACTTCACATTACAAATTTACTAAACTTAAAACATTACAGTGTATGTTGGAGTGACAGAATATTTAGAGTAAAAGGTTTGCGAAAATCAAAAATGACAAAGCTTATATGTACTGGTATGAAAATAAGCTATATTTTGACTTCTAAAGTCACTTTTTGTGATCTCCAGTGTTGGATGTAAATAGTTACTAAGTAATTAGTTGCTGTAATTTAATTACTTTTCCCTTGAAAAAGTAAAGTAAGGGATTACTCTTTTTCATATCAAGGTTGATATAAGATTTATAAAGTAATAAGTAATTAAATACTTTTTGAAGAGAGTAATTTGTACAGTAATCTAATTACATTATTGAAGATTCTTTATTTTTTTAGAGTAACTCTGGTGATGTGTATTCAATGCATTAATCCTCTAACACAGTGATATATGTATAGGCATGGGAATCACAGCGTACCTCACGATACGATATGATTAAAGTAAAAGCTAAACAATCCTATAATGATACATCATGATATCTGTAAACACACATCTGTTTAACATGTATGCTCCTCCTTTTTGTAACACTTTCACAAACAAACACCCAGACGGTGTAAATAGCTTAGGCTGTAAGACCAGGGTCCGTGTTGAACCCAACAAATGTGTTATTTCAGTGCAGCGTCAATGTAAGTTAAACAGTAGGGGTTGATTAGAGTGGCCTGAGGCTGTACATTCATATTCAGGGAAACCATGAATCATCTCATTGCTGAATCTTCTGGCCCCCGCTGATGGTGTATATGCAGCAGATAATAACTGTCCTAAACAACCCTCAATAAACCTGCTCTTGTCAGCTCCTACATTTACACAGAACTGGAAACAGAACATTACAGGAACAACATGATGGGGAAAATGTAGCTCAAAATGGGAAATATAATTTTTCAATTTTCCAGTAAGGCAGCATACACTATTGTACTTGTTTCTTTCTATCATCTTGCTATGTTCTTTTTGTTGCAAAGTAAATTGCTTGTGAATGATTATGGGTTTCATCAAACAAAGAAAAGACAGCTTGTTTTTTTTGTTTTTGTCATAGTAGTCAGAACAACAACTGGTCAGCTTAATCTTTTATAAACTGAGGAGTACCTCAAGATTCAGTACTGGGTCATCTCCCTTTTCTTGATTTAACATTGCTCTGTGAAGGGAACAGTGTTTTAGCAAGTTCATATTTGTTTTCTTGTTTGTCACTGTAAATTATGCTTGCATGCTCAGTTGAACATGTTGTTATTCTTCTCTCATATATTATATCACTTACAGTTGTAAATATGTACCTCTTGGGTTTCTCTTGAACCAGGCCTTTTCTTCGAAAAGAAAGATTGTGCTTTTTGCATACTAATAGGCCAATTTGAAATCAGCATACGCTGCAGGGTACCTGAGAAGTGTTTGTGAGTGGGAGAACAGGCCTTTCTTACCAGTATTTTCTTCTTCTTTTTTTGCATAATTCCTCATATTTTAGAATTTTCCTAGGAATTATTCTGACACACATACAATAAGCTGTTTTTTGTTGTTTTTATAGGCAACATACCGGCCATTGCTTAAGCAGGTGCTAGAGGAGATCTTCCACCCAGACAGACGTGAATGCCCTGATGTTGAGCACATGTCGGGGGGACTCACTGACCTTCTCAAGACTGGCTTTAGCATGTTTATGAAGGTAAAGTTCAAAGTCTTGAGATTTCATTTTTGATCTTGTTTTGTTATATCTTATAGTGCTAATAAGTGTATGCCTTTAAAATGAAATAGAGCCTTTTGTGCATCCACCAAGGTTTAAAAAAACTCCTGTACACCTCTAAAATCCTAAACAACATCCTTCAAGGCTTTTAAACCTTTAAATTCCTTTAGAGACGAGTATTTTTTCTATCTCTACCCATAATGGGGTGATATGAGCATTAGAGGTGTAACAATACATCAATATGGATCGATATATCGATCAAATTACTAACAATAAGACGTGTCGATGCAACCTGTAAAAAATCAATACCTATATTTTCTTTTAAGAGACACCTTTATTTTGACACCCTCTACATCTTTCTGCAATATCTGTCTAATATGCATTAGCGGCACTAATGCGTGCATTCTTGTTTAAACATCACCTTGGCTCTAAAGAAAACGCATGTGTATCAGTATATTCATGGATCAGGGCATTTGCTCTTAAAGTGACAGCAGCCTAATAAACCTGCTACTGTCTGTGTCATTAACCAAACAACAAAAAACTAAGAGAAAATCTCACTGCTCTTGACTAAATAACCTTTTATAACTTTATTATTATAAATCTATTTATTTGTGCTATTGCTTGTAATTTGGTTATATGTTGAAAATATGCTGAATCGAACCAGATCATAATCGATCACTGAATTATTTGAGGTATCAGCAAATATCGTATCTTTGGCTGTGAGAATCATTATCAAATCGTATCGTGATGAACCATCCAATTTACACCCCGAGTGAGCATTATAAAGTGTTAAACACTCTCATGTAATGGTGTAGCAAGGTTTGTTGATAAGGGAAGGAGGCGAGAACTGTCGAATGTTAAAATAAAATAAACATAAACAATAAAACTAAAGTAAAGCGACAGCCTTTCACGGATGACTACCACATAAAATAACGCAGCCATGTAAAGTCCAGGCCTGGTCCTCTCTCGTCTTCCACTGTCTTCTTTTATCCTTCCGGAGTGCCTCCGTGGGACTCAAGACATTGCCCTCCATTCCCACGGCTCTCTGCCCCACCCTGCTTGCCACAAATGTTACTTGAAGTCGTAGGGAACCCTCCTACAGAAACTCCAGATGTGAGACTCATAGACGTCATATAAATACGAAGTTCATGAAACTCTAGATGGTGCAGGCTGATAGGTCTTTAACACAACCTGCTGACAGTTACACCATTAAGTACATGGCACAAGCTGGTTCCTGTTGCATCTGCAACCAACAAGCTTGCTGCTCAACATTTAACTAGTTGGTCTGTGTTTGCTGTAGCAGTTTGCAGCGCTTTCCTCTGAAACCCTTCACCTTCCCCAGCTCCACCTGTATAGATCTGCTACGGGTAATTTGTGCAGCAGTAGAATCCCTCACATGCTCACAGCAGTGTGTGTATGTATTGACAGTAGCAAATCTCTGTACTCTGTAGAAATATAATAGCAGCAGTTTAGGAAATCTATTCTGTCAAGACCAAAAACATTATCATGTCATAACCAGTACCATGCTAAACTCTTCAGAGAGTTGTCGTGATGGATCTTGTGACGTTCAAGGAAATCCCTTACATGGACAAAGACATTAGCTATCGCTGTATCTGACTAAAATCAGGATGATCAGGATCAGGTTTATTTTGTGATAACCAGTTGGATGTACATTAACCTGCTTATTACACAGCTACTTCCCACATAAGTAAATAATTGGCCACAAAATATTAATTTTGATGAAATATTTTAGTAGCTCACTAAACACAAAGCTTCCGCATAGAAATATGAGTTCAAACTAAACAAACATTTATGGGATAAAGTACAGTCATACCATTTATTACAAAGCTTTTCTCCACCAAAATAATTATGGGGACAAGAGATATTGATTTGAGATGAAACTGCTCTGAAATTGTACCCGTTTATTACCTTGTAATCCATTAGAGTGTACAAAACAATCCACCTGGCAAGAAGATGAACACAGCAACAATATTGAAGTATTATTTTACATAATTTTACCTCTTAGGGGGGGTTATGGGACATGATGATGATGACCTTTTCGGAAAAGGCTTTTTGATTAAGAAAATGCTTTTATTTGAAAATAATTTTGATACTGCAAATTTTTCATATTTAAATGTTTGCATTGAATGTATAGTAAATACTAGTAAAGTGTACCAACGATTAGATTTAAAAAAAAAAAACACTTTTTGGCATACCATAAAAATAACCTGCAGCACATCTTAATTATATAACAATTAGGCTATTCAACCAAAATTGTATTAACAAATCGTATTTTTGTTGAAATCTGGGTAACGTCTTACTTTTTAAAATCACATACTGGGGAAGTTTGGTCCAGTCAGCGAGGCACACAAACATGACGGTCACGCGGCTCTTAGACGGTCAGATTTTCTTTGACTGTTTGCATTTATAAGACTGTATTTTTGAACATCTTCGCTCACAATCTTCTAGCATTGCACTCGGACACACCGTATTTTTCGGGCACCACCTATTATTTCAGGTGTAATCTACTATTGACATGTAAAAGTCTAGACCCTGAAAATAAGACCAACTTGTTTTTACAGATGTATTTCTAAGAAAAAAAGCGTCTTATATTCAGAACAATACGGTAAAAAATGTAAGTATGTGGTGTGATACGAGAGACATTAAAGATGTGCTGGCTTCAGATACCTGGAATGGTGGTATGTTATTCAGCGTTGCTATTGATGACGGTTGTTATCGGGGAATAGAGTGTGGGGAACAGTGCCCATTGGAGTGTGTGGAGCTAAAGAGCTGTTTTGGCACATGTTGCTTTTGTCAGCTTTTATTGGTATTAAAATGCTGTACAGCATCATAGGTAATGTTTTTTTTACCAGGAATTCTTCCGTTAAACTGGAAGATATTGTTCAAAATCAATTTTTCTATGTAGAAAAATGAATGGACTTTTTACTTCTGGAGCCCTTTTATACACACACCTTGGACTCTAAAACACACCTTGGAATGTCACGACTGACCAATCAGAATCAAGTGTTCCAGAGAGCTGTGTAATAAAATATATTTTTTTTATATGGTTATGTGGTTTATCTGTGTTCTTCAAGCCATCTCGTGTATTTTCAGAAGAATGAGGTATATTTATAATGCAATGCTAATAGACATTACAGTATAGAATACTTTAAAATAAACATTTCTGCCTATGATAAGAAGCAACAATTAAGTTATTTCAAACACTTGGCTGAAGTTGCATAGTGAGTTTGGAGAAAAACAAAAACATGCTATTAATCTCATAAATTGATGTTTTGATGCAATGTGTATGCACCTGTTGCCTGGAACAATTGTCTTATGACAATATATATATATTATTATTTTTTTTTATGTTTAATTCATGTGCGATCATTTGATTGTTTGTTTTATTAAAGGTTGGACAGGGGTCATTTGATACAATGAAGGTTGAGTCCGAAATGTGATGAAAAAACATGAGGGATAGTGTGAATAGAAAGATGTCAATAAAGACAAAAGAATGATAGTTACAACATATTTTAGCCGGAGAGGTGTGAATTTGTACGGGGAGACAAAACATGAATGGAGCAGATTGCAGAACAAAACAATAGAGACGATAAACTGAATGGATACTTAAAAGACGTGAATAAACATCAGTTAACTGAGTTTTAAGCAACTTTTTCTGTCCATCCACCACTTAAGAAGTACTTAAGGACCCTCTGTGTTACTGTTATCATTATTTCATTTTTCTGAATGTTTGTTAGGGAGTTTTTGAGTTGTTTGGATGCTTAATAATATATTAATCATATGTTTGTCCCTGAAAGTTGCCCTCTTGCTCTCTCTGTTTGCTCTAAAATGTTTGCGAACACGTTTATACTGATACACATGGACCTGCTATTGCCTAATAATGCACTAGTTTGCGGCACACATGGCTTGACATGCTCTTCACTTGATTCACATGCTGTTGTCATCCATTGAAGTGCGTCTGGAGTGTGTGGATAAATGACAAAATAGTTAAATGAAATGAAGAAAAAGCTTAAGAATCCTCCAAGAATTAACAAGGTCTTTCTCTTTATTTTTTCTCTGCACACATTCATCACGCCCGCTTGCTTTCCCAGAGGCACGTATTACCAAATGCATTTCTTTTTATCTATTCATCCTTCTCTCTCTGCCTGTATCACACGTGTTTGTCCATGCCGGTTTAGGGTCCTGAGTTACACGTGGCAGCACAGCCCCACTCCTGAGATTTGCCCTCCTTGGTGTGCATCCCTGATTGCCTGATTATTATTCACCGCTCACTTTTTCTTTCAGCCAATCCAAGGCCAGTTCTCTGTCCACTGGACCAGGCACAGACAGCAGCTCCCCATGTGCCTGAGTCAAACTCACTCAAACGGAGCATCTGCATGTGCGAAACAGCGTGCTTGTGTCCGTGTGAAAGTGTGCCCAGGTGCCGTGTGTGTGTGTGTGTATTCTGATTGATATGCTCCTGCTGTGATTGTGTTCAGTTTTGACCCAGGCCACCAACTGAGCTCTGGATTATACAATACATACACCAATACACTAGGGATGTGCAAAATTGCATAATGTACTGGTCTGACTTGGGTCTGGGGGAAACCCATGTAATTACGATGATCAGTTAGTTTCATAATGTTCTGAACACATGGTCTTATCACAGGTGAAATGCTGAAAAAAAGCATTGTGAGACAAGGCAACAGCCATAGATATAGATAGACCAATATTTAAAAAAATTATGGTCACTGACATATATTCAACATCTAAATAAGCTAAATACCAATATATTGATTATGTATTAAAATATTGTTTTATTTTATTCACAGTGAGTATGTGTAGTAACTAGGACATGGCTGTTTCCTGCTGGTCTGACAGTAATAGTCTTGAATTGTATTGTTGAAGGCAGTGAATTTGTTACAAAACCAGTGTTTTGATGGCTGTAGCTGCAGTGCTTTCTATGGGAAAATGCTCAAGCACCGCACATTGCCAGTATGCTAAAATCCTTTCTGAAAAGCTGTCTCTAAATTCATCCCCTTTAATAGCCTGGATGCCAATTGTTTGGGTAACTAGTAGCCTACGTTTAGAGTATATTTAAAGTTGGGTACTTTTACTCTTACTCGAGTACATTTCTTGTGTAAAAACTGTACTTTTACTTCGCTACATTCGGTGGCGTTCCTCCGCTACTGTCAAATAATGACTTGTTCGTAAGTGGTTAATATTGGAGGACGCATCATCCGCTTATAATTAGCGCGCGTTTAGTCAGAAGATGATGGCCGAAGCAGAGGAAGATGTGTGTGAGCTACGGGAGGCAGATCACCCGTGGCCTCAAGTTCAGTCTTCACAGAATAGTATTATAATGCGATGCATGCTGTGTGCACCGAAACAAACTGACATCTCAGCCAGTCAGCATAAAATAATTCCAGCTCTAACCTGAAAAAACATGTAGCGGTAAGTGTCACAGTGATGCCTATATTTGAACACTATTAATGGTAATTTGGTAACGGCGCTTTTCCCTTATTGTGATACTATTTCACACACCGTCCGAGTGTTTTCCTCATATGCGCTCTTGTGCAAGCGATGACAGATCGTTTCCTCCAAACAACACACTTCCACGAACAAACGTTCCCATCTGCACATTTACATGTCCTTTATTTTTCACAAAACGAAGCAAATTGAATAGCCTAATGTGACGTCTTACATTTAAACACAAATCCGAACAGACACCTGTCTGAAGTGTAGAAAATGCATACAAATAAAAGGGGGATTGTATTTTATTCCTACCTAAAGAATACATAAATCCTCATAAAGATATAAGAACAAAGTATTTAAAAAGAGCTCTGGTTAGCACTGCACTCCATTAATTTACACTATTTAACCATTAATCACACACACACTCACACACACACACACACACGTGTGTGTGTGTGTGTGTGTGTGTGTGTGGACTGGTAATCCCTACGGTATGGGGACAAAATGTCCCCTCAAAGATGGCAATATCCAAAATCCTTGTCCTTGTGGGGACATTTTTTGGTCCCCATGAGGAAAACATCTTATAAATCACACTAAGTGATGTTTTTTGAAAAAGTAAAAATGCAGCATGTCTCCTGTGATGGGTAGGTTTAGGGGCAGGGGCAGTGTAGGGGGATAGAAAATATGGTTTGTACAGTATAAAATGCATTACGCCTATGGAATGTCCCCATAAAACATGGAAACACAACTACTTCTTCCAGCGTGCGTGCAGTTGAGTTCTGTTGAGAACTATGCGTCGCTCCGTTGCTCTGATTGGTTGTAGGTTTATCCAATTGAGTGCAGAGGCATTTTCTTTCTTGGTTCGGTTGAAACACACCACATAATCACAGCCCAATGGAGCAGTATCAGACTCATATTCTGACTAGGCTACCCATTTAGCACCACCAAAAATATTAAGGGGTGAGTATGACTTCACTTTTTAAACTTGAGTTAGTGTGTAATGTTGCTGTTTGAGCATAAACAACATCTGCAAAGTTACAACACTCAAAGTTCAATGCAAAGGGAGATATTTTCTTTTAAAGAGATCACTTTTTAAGGACTACAACAAACGGCTGGTAGGGACTACAATTACAAGCTTATTTCATCCCAAACCATGTCCCCGGGAACACGCAACAAAGGTTGAGAAGGGGAGAGCTGGTGTAGTAGAGCACATTTAGGAGTCTGCTCAAGCTGTTGCATCCATCTTTCACATTTATTGCAATACAGTACGTAACACAAATGCAATCGCATGTCATAAAAGCAAGATGATCTTACAACAGTTCCCACATGATTTATAGATCATCATGGCAGAATAGATAATCAACTAGACATTCTTAATCGTCCTGTAGCATTCTACATGTTGTCACTTCTTCTTGAGTCTCTCCATCATTGTCCGACAGTTTGAATATAAAAGGCTGAACAGTTTCTGACCTTTTCAGTGCGTGTCTGTGAGGAAATCAGAGCTGCTAACACAAGCTCCTGAAGCTCCGCCCTCTTATAGAATGGAGGCTGGGAGCTGGAGCTCATTTGCATTTAAAGAGACACAAAAACGAGCCACCCTTAAAAAGTGACTGTTTTAACATGCTATTAAAATGATCTGTGGGGTATTTTGAGACAACTTCACATTCGCAACTAATTTTACATCTTGTAAAAAGGGGCATAATAGGACCCCTTTAAAAGGAAATCATACATTTGGGGAAAAAATACTGACTAGTGGAGCTCAGGTGGAGCAGGAGGGATTAATCATGGAGCTACTGTGCTCAAAAGCCAATACATAAAACAGTACAATTAAATAAGGTGATTTGTTGAATGCAAATCAATATCTTGAATTAAAAAGATCTTTAATTCTGTTATGCTCCACATTTAAAGCTTGACCCAAAGCCTTTAAGGGTCTTTTATACCAAGCAGTCAGTGTCTGTATTACTCCAATCAGCTCAGTTAAAACTACAGCCGAAAAAACGAAAACAATTAAATGGTTATTGTTTAGTATCTGCTTATGTTATGTTTGATGTTTCTCTTTCCCTGCAGGTCAACCGACCCCACCCAAGTGATCATCCACTCATGTTTCTCTTCCTGGTGGGCGGGGTCACGCCATCAGAGCTCCGCCTCATTCATGAAGTTGTCTCTAGCCATAAGTCAGGCACTCAGGTGGGAAGTCACACCCTTTTTAAATTATTATTTATTACACTACCATTAAAAACTTTGAGGTCAGGAAGGGTTTTTTTTTTTTTAATAAATTATTACTTTTATTGAGTTTAATGAGTCATTTCTTTCCTACTTTTCTGAATTCAGGCAGCCTTAAAGACTTGCGCAGAGGGCACAACATTCAAATATAGCAAATACTATCCCACTCGTTACATGTTACTAGTAATAAATAAAAATTATACATAATTACATGTAAGGATCCCTAAACCAACCCCTAATCCTAACGTTATCCCTAAAGTAAGTACATGTAGTTACTTAATATTACTCAGTATAATTTGTAACATTATAACAAAGACACCTTAAAATAAAAAAGTGTAATCTGTTGTTTAACTGTATTTTGTATCAAATAAACGCTCCCGTGGTGAGCATAAGAAACTTCTTTCAAAAACATTTTAGAAATCTTTCAGACCCCAAATGTTTTAACAGTATTTTAAATGAAATATGAACTTCTCTTATCATGTCTTCATTTTTTTCTGTTGTTAAAATAATTCCTCTGAATCAAAAATCTACTATATAAAATGAAAAAAGCAATCATCATGAGCTATACCATTGGGTTTGTGTTTTTAATGTATGTTTTTGTCTGTTCCTCATCCCTCCTGAATCCATTAGGCACATTTAAAGAACCCCTCATATCTCTTTCTCATCCTGTTTTTCTCTCTCTCTGCCTCTCTTTTTCTGTATCATTTACTCAGATTTGATTGGAGTGTGTGTGTCTGCACTCGTGAATGAATAGAGATGAAAACTGGGTCAAGTCAGTATGAAAGGAGTTTTGTTGATCAAAGTTGTCATGAATAAATCAAACATAATGAAAGCATAGAGTGGACTCTTATAGAACAGAAAGCCCACACATAGCCTGATCCAGGCCCACATCTGCGCTGTACTGTGAGACAGAGACAAAAGAGCAAAATTCTAACCTTTCATTGAAGTAAAACAATAGAAAGTGGGGGAAATCTCATTATGAAATAAATGTTTTTATCTTGTTCACATTGGCCAAAATTATTGCGACGTCCTTCTCCCAAGATACCAGCTCTGAGTCGTCTTCTGTAATGCCTGATGAGTTTGGAGATCAGAGCCCATTCCTTCATACAGAATCTCTCCAGATCCTTCAGATTCCCATCTCATCACTCATTCTCTATCAGGTTTTGATTTTTTGTCTGTTGGTATTTGCTAGAATCCATGATACCATGAATCTGAAAAAGATATTCATGACCTCCAGAAAAAAAACGTAAATATGAATGGGAATATACTCATAAGAATTTCTAGGGGTGCCAATAATTGCGGCCAACAACAAGAATTTGTGTATAATGTTATTATATATATATATATAGAATTATATATATAATGTGAGTTTCCCCCAATTGTTTTACTTCAATGAAAGATTAGAATTATTATTGTTTTATTTATTTATTTTTTTCAATGCAGATGAAAGAACAATGCAGATGTATATTTTGCTCATATTTACCAAGGATGCCAAATTTTAGTGGAGGGCACTGTAAGATGTCCAGGGGAGTAACAAGGACCGGGCGTTCTGTAAAGCCCTTATGAAGTGATTTTCAAAATGAAGGTCTCAGATGAGCCAAATCATCTTCATCTTTCACCATAGAATACAAAGCACGTCCTTACCTCAGCACATGCGTCAGCAGGTGCAGTTATGTGCTGCTCTATTCATCTTCAAGACCTGGTTAATAACATGCAAGCTAATAATCTTGCAGAGCCAGACTGTTTGACTGTTGCCTCTACTAGTCTTGTCCACTTTGCAGATTATTGTGGCCAAAACCTGGACATATAGAGAGTAAGAGACCTGACAGATGTGTAAAACAATGGTTTGCTCTTTTTTTTCTTTTCTTTTTTTAATGAAAGAAATTAATACTTTTGTCAAAGTTTTAGTGACAGCAAAGACATTTATAATGTTACAAAAGATTTCTATTGCAAATAAATGCTGTTCTTTTGAACTTTCTAGTCATCAAAGAATCCTGAAAAACAAACCCCTGGTTTCACAGACAAGGCTTAAGTCTAGTCCCAGACTAAAATGCATGTTTGAGCTGTTTTAACTTAAAGCAACTAGTACTGATGCTACTTAATAAATGTTGCTGCTCTGAACGTTGAGAGTTAGAATGACTCAGGGTTTGAAACAGTCCAGTTCAGTTATAAAAGAGCTGTTCAGTGTAAAATAGCTGTTTCACCACAGAAGTGGGGCTGCTCAACCCTCACAAATAAATAGCATAGGGTGACCAACCTATAGATCATTTTAGTACGAGTGTATATCTGTACAGATACCCTGATGATTTGTGTGTGTGTGTGTGTGTGTGTGTGTGTGTGTGTGTGTGTGTGTGTGTGATATTAGAATAATTTCTAAATAATTATGCAACAACAAAGACTGGAGTCATTTTAATAAATGTTGCTGCTCTGAACGTTGAGAGTTAGAATGACTCAGGGTTTGGAAAAAACAGTCCAGTTCAGTTATAAAAGAGCTGTTCAGTGTAAAATAGCTGTTTCTACCCACAGAAGTGGGCTGCTCAACCCTCACAAATAAATAGCATAGGGTGACCAACCTATAGATCATTTTAGTACGAGTGTGTATATCTGTACAGATACCCTGATGATTTGTGTGTGTGTGTGTGTGTGTGTGTGTGTGTGTGTGTGTGTGTGTGTGTGTGTGTGTGTGTGTGTGTGTGTGTGTGTGTGTGTGTGTGTTGTGTGTTGTGTGTGTGTGTGTGATGGCAATATCCAAAATCCTTGTCCTTGTGGGTACATTTTTTGGTCCCCATGAGGAAAACAGGTCATAAATCACACTAAGTTTGTGCGAGTGTCCCAAGTTGAGACACTCGCACAATGTCTCCCTTCTTTTAATGCACCTTAGACACTACACACAACATAAAAAAAAAAAATTAAAAAAATAATAATAAAAAAAGTATAGGGACTGAAAAGATGTGGGGGAAGGGTTATCTTATATTATTATCATACAATGTGAAATTAATTGATCCATTGAAAGTGGTGACAATGAAAAATATTACATAGAAAAAAAAAAGGGACACTGATTACTGATACAATGATGACGGATAGATGGTGAGAAGAAGTGATGGTAGTGATAATATAATAAAAAGTAAATGGGTAATTTTGATTATGAATACACACACACGACCACACACCCACACTCACACCTACACTCACCCACACACGCCTATACATTTACACACTTTTATTTCACTTCTAGAATTATGTAATTACTCAATTGTCAATTACTGCACTATTGTGGTTTGTATGTCTGTATGTTAAATAAAAAAATAAAAAATAAATCACACTAAGTGATGTTTTTTGAAAATGTAAAAATGCAGCATGTCTTCTGTGATGGGTAGGTTTAGGGGCAGGGGCAGTGTAGGGGGATAGAACATACAGTTTATACGGTATAAAAACCATTACGCCTATGGAATGTCCCCATAAAACATGGAAACACAATGTTTGTTTGTTTGTTTGTTTGTTTTTCTATCCCAGTGGGGACCTGAATACACACTGGCTCATGGGGACTGTGGGGACCTAAATTAAGGAAACAAGCTTATAAGTCATACAGAATGATTTTTGAAAATGTAAAAATGCAGAAAGTGTTGTGTGATGGCCAGGTTTAGGGGTAGGGTTAGTGTAAGAAGTTTGTACGGTATAAAAACCATTACGTCTATGGAGAGTTCCAACAAAGATAGTGAACCATCTTTTGTGTCTGTCTAATTTTTTTTCTCTCTCTTTTCTCAGGTATTCGTGATGTCTACTAGGCTGCTGAGACCTTCCGATGTCCCTCACTTACTCTTCAACACTGACAGGCTCAAACCTGACATTGGGGTGTGAAGGGACTGAACACACACACTTCTGGCTGTTGAATAGATTCTATCCAACATAGTTTGCCTTTTGTGTGTCGTATGAGTTCCAGATGTATCTGATTAAAAAAAATCACATTTAAAATGGTTTAATGAATAGACAGAACAGACTCCATTTCAAAAACATCCCATTCCAATATTTTCACATTTTGTTGCAATGATAAGAGAAAAATAAAGTCTTAATGGTTGGCCTTATGCTCATGTGTGTTACATTTTGTTGTTGTTTTACAGCATGTACATTTTTAGTCACATTTCACTTCTTTTCATGCCGTTGCCAGATACAACACATTCTGCAGTTCGGTTCTTACAATCAGCCATGTGTTGATTCCCACAGGATCTTCCCTCTTCATCCTTCACTCACTTCAGTGCTGTTGGAGAAGTGACAGATGGAGAGAGGGCACAGGTCAAAGAGGGTGGGGACATCTATTAGAGCAGCTCTCTGTGTTCCTCCTTCACTCTCTCACACTTGTTGTGTTTTTATTCAGTGTTGTGTGATGGGTAGGTTTAGGGGTAGTGTTAGTGTTAGGGGAGAGAATATATAGTTTGCACAGAATAAAAGGGGTGGAAAGAGTCATTTTTTTCAGGATACTTTGAGGACTAGAAAGTTCAAATGAACAGTGTTTATTTGAAATTGATAGAAATCTTTTGTAAGATTATATCTAATAAATGTCTGGTCACTTTTGATCAATTTAGTGTCCTTGCAGAATAAAAGTATCAAAAGCAGAGTGGTTACATTAAACTGTAATAGCATACTCACTGATAATAATATAGACCTTGTAAAAACTGGCTTTATCTCTTAAGGCTCCATTGAAGAAAAAGAAATGCAGCTCAATTAATTTAGTATAGATTTCTGTGTCTAACCGCAGGTCAGTTTGAACAGGATGAATGAGTGTGTTGTATGATCTGGTTGTGTTGAAAGTGTGCATAAAAATTCAGATATTTTTTTTAAATATAAAAAACAACTTTATTTCCAATCACAATCAAACAACATAAATAACTCTGAGTTCTGGCCCTTTGGCTTTTTTTAAAGTGCATTTATACAGAAAGAAATCTACTCCACTATAAAAAAAAAGTGGCACAAAGCACAGTTTTACACAAAACATTCTGGCCTTGTACACAAGAGCAGGGCTGTAAGAGATACACACTCTTTTATATGCTTAGCTGGAGTGCCTTGTCCTTTAACAATGCCTGCATTCAGCCCGTAAAAGCCTTGACCACAAGAAGGAAAAAAAAAAAACTCCCATGTCTCTCCCATGCCTTTCAGAAATGCAATTCTTAAAATAGTCTGTTTTGCGGCCTTCACCATCTCTGTTACCAAGAGAATTGTGTCTTAAAAGGTTCACAGGTAAGGCAGAGTGTTAATGTCTCCATCTGTTCCGGTCAGTCTTTGCACTGTCCCTCTTTAAGACGCTACGACCACATCTCAGCGAATCCTGCTGTGTCCACACGGATACGCAACACAAGTGTCCACCAGCACTGGGACCGACAAGTGAAAATGTGAGCGTTCACCAGACTGTTGTTGTTTCTTCAGCAACCATGACACAATCAGAGGTCAAGTTTCAGGGGCCTCTGTTTGGAACCGGTCTGCTGATCATCAACGGATCTCAGGAACGTCCAAGGAGCGAGATCTATACACTCAGCATCGCTGCTCTCGAGATCTTCTCCTCTCCTTAGAGCCTTCTATCTCTATTAAGCATGCACTTTTATCCTGCTAGTATTCAAACCCTCTTCACACTGAAGTGACGGTCCGGACCTTGGCCGACAGCACCTGTTTGAAGCGCCTCTTCAGGTCTTGCATGTTGGGGGATTTGGGCCTGGGAATGAGGGGAGATCTTTTCTTCTCTGTTCCGGATGAAGCCGCATTGATGGGGGTCTGAGGCTGCTGCTTGGCCAGATCCACGCACAGTCTATGGAAGGCACCGTGGACCTGGCTGTAGTCCTCACTGGCGGACACCTCGTAGAAGGAGCAGCCCAGCGCTGAAGCCAGCAGAGGACCTTCTTGGACATCCACACGCCTCACATGGAGAAGATCGGATTTATTGGCCACTAGGATGATTGGAAAGGACCTTTCTGTATGGGTGCGGGTAACAAGCTGGTGGAGCTGGCCAATGAGATCAAAGCTTCGGCAGTCAGTTACGGAATACACCATAACTACGGCGTCCGCCCATTGAATGGACCGAGACATCTGGTCAGTGCAGCTCAGTCCATTAGCGTTCACCTGAAGAAGGAAAAAACACCACATTTGTCAGTTATGTAACACGTCTGGTTAGTTTACTCATTTTCTTCAGTAATCAAATTTAAACTAATGAGGTGTGAGCAATAAGTATAATTTGCTATTGACTACGATTCTCAGCACACAAAACTGAGATTTAGTCTTTCACCCTAGTCCAAAAAGAAAAGGCATTTTGTGGTTTTGGACGACTGCCTGGTTTAGGAAAAGAGCCTTGCATGCCATACTTGGCACTAAAATCTCTGACTGAAGACATCAGCCCTGTAATTGAATTAAAAGCCATTCTCTAATTTTGAAAGCAGAGGGATAATTTAAATGGGCTGGTCTACTGTAACTGTTCTGAAGTGCTTATTCATATCCCTAAAACCCGCTGAGCCTTGCTGAAGCTGCAAAACCTCCCAACCGCTGCTACAAATATCCCACAGCGCCGCCGCGAATCATTCTGTGGAGTCGGATTTTTTTAACGAATCGGCTCATATTAACGATTCGTTCAAAGCTCGATCTGAATTGGACATATTTCAGCCGTTGATTGAAAAATAAAAATTAGCAGCGGTGCCAAGCGAACCGTTTAATTATTTGAACCGGTTCGTTGAAACAAAACAAAAGTTATTTGAAAGAACCGATTCGATTTCGATGGAATAATTCTAATTGCCGTCAAGCTGCAGTACATGAACGCGCTGCCCACATATAGGAGAGCAACAGAAGGCATCCCGCTGGCCAATTAACCCCGAGTGTTAAACACAAACCCGGAAAACACAAAGGAAGCGCTAAAAGACAAAAGCCGAAGGTATGCGCTCATTCAACACTCCTCACCCATGTAAAAGCAGCGTGGGAAAGATACCCTAAGAGCATATAACGGTAAAAATCTGACATTCAATCGCATTGAAAACAACTTACTTGAACACCAGGCGTGTCTTGAACTTGAATGGCCAGTTGTTCTCCGTCTATCTGCACTTCCCTGGAGTACAGGTTGCCTGTCATTCAAAAACACGCGGAATTAATACATTTGACAACATCACTAATGAGTTCAAACGGTGTTTTCTAAATCAGTTGACTTGGGAATATGGGAAAACTTACCAACGTTTCTCTCGTAGTCACCAATAAACCGCTTCGTGAGGAAACGAACCACCAGCGCTGAAGGGAACAAGCAAGAAATGGACATGATTATTTAATCATACAAGACGCGAATCTACAATAAATTAGTTGTTGTAACATTAGATTAGGAGCTTTAAAATGGTTCCACAAACGTACCGGTTTTTCCGACCCCACTTCCGCCGATCACTGCGAGCTTAATGACCCGGTTGGACGGGCACTCGGCGCTCGGGTACTCCGCAATGGTTGACATGTTCTGGATGAGACGCATTTTTAACACTATCCAAAGCCTACGATGGCAAACTACGACGAAAAATCCACAGATGCCGTAAAAGTAATGTCAGAATTGAAGTCAGCCGACGGCATGCAATCAAATGTTGTCTCTCAATGATAAATACTTCCAGACTCCTACTAGCTGACCACACCAAAACTATAATTTGGTTTTCTGAGCAGAGACGCGAGCTTGGGTTTATTTATACAGCCACAGATGTGCTCGGCTCTGATTGGCTACTGCAGACAACGGTCACCATCCCTCGCCCCGCCTACTACTTCACGTGCATGCGCGAGCTGTTTATAACTGAATAAAAAGAGAGAGAGAAAGAAAGATTTGGCTCAGTCGCTTCAGCGAAACAGAGGAGGATAATGCGGTGTAACTAGCCACCTATCCTGTACATGTGATTTAACCTGGAGGTTTTGACTTTTGAATGGGGTTTAGTCCTGTGAGTGAGTGCTGATATCGGTCAGTTGTAAATGAGTGACTTCAAACGCGTGTAATGAGAATGTTATCTAGTCTCATCTCTAAGCGCTTAATGTGTCACTTGCAAAGTATGTGTGTGTTGTTTTTCTTTAGCTTAGCCGATGAGAATAAGCCATTGATCAGCATCCCCAAAGACTCTCGCCTCAGGACCTGTAAATAAATCTCTCTCTCTCTCTCTCTCTCTCTCTCTCTCTCTCTCTCTCTCTCTCTCTCTCTCTCTCTCTCTCTCTCTCTCTCTCTCTCTCATAGATTTGTATGCCAGTTGCTGCATTTTGTTTTATATTTTCAAACGTGGTGTAATCAAGAATATTGATTGATTTTTACTTTCTATAAACATATGGATGATCTTATCGTTTTTGAAGGTATTTGGTGTTGCAGTGAGGTTTGAGTTCTGCATTTGAAGGTGATTTGGTGTTTACATGCTTCTTATGAGCTGGGTTTGCTCTTATTATACAGCTCTGGAAAAAATTCAGAGACCACTTAACATTAAGAAATCAATATAATTTCCATTATATTTGTAATAAGGGTTTGTTAAAACTCAAATTCTCTCTCATATAAATCACGCTCAAAAAACATATATAAATTATTTTCAATTTCATATTTATTACCATGATTGTTTTACATACAATATTGCCATAGCATGATACACAGTAATAGCAATATCAGGAAAAACAAAAATTAATGAATAAAGTAAATCAATAAAACATTTTAGTATTGAGTATGCTGATCAAGCTTTGGCTGCTTTCTAAAAGGGTGTGTAAAACATGCATAAATGTCCTCTTTCGGTAACTGGCAGAGCTCATTGTAGAATTTTTCTGTCTGCATGCACTCATGGAAATAGCTCATTGTCATTAGCATATTTTATTTCCCATATCACATAAGGATTGATATGCATGGTAGTGTTGTATTGTATTGCTTCCAGTTTTATGTTGCCCTAAATCTGTGTATTTGGAAAAACAGCATATTTCTATGATGAATCAGAGCTTATTGTGTTAGCTTCGCTATATAGATTGGCCATTAAACATCACAGTCAAAATGTTTGGCATATTCAACCATGTGTTTACATGACGTGCAGTTATGAGACCTACAGCCAAAAGATCTGTGATTGCTTTAGTCAGGGGAGTGTTTTTTTGTCTTCATCCAGAAGCTCAAGAGCAAGAACAGATTTATCTCTCACGTAATGGTCCTGTTCAGCTTGCAGTCCTGCAACCTGTAGTATTAGCCTGGGGTTCCCTCTGGTATTTCAGACTGATTTTTGGAATAGTGGTTTTCGATTTATGAGTACAATAAGGTCTGTAGTTAACTATTATAATAAACTTTCGCATTTCGTTCAACAACATAATTTGCACAAAGTGACACTCATACCTCACATGTGAGTTTTGTTATACACTGTAAAAAATATTGTTGGTTTACCTTAAAAAAGCAAGTAACCTGGTTGCCTTAATTTTGAGTTCATTTAAATTTTAAAAAAAAATAGTTAATACAATAAAGGAAATTGGTTTATTAAATAGAAACTCAAAATATTATTGTATGTGAACCTCATAAAAATGTTGATATAAATCATGAAAATAGAACAATTTTGCAATAGTTTCAAGGCATTATAACAAATAAAACACACAATTAGACAATATGTTTACAAAATCTTTTTAAAAATATTTAAAGGTTGATGTTGATTCTGAAAATATTCATTGTATTAACTCAAAATTTTAATTACAGTTAACTCAAAATTTTAAGGCAACCAGGTAACTTACTTTTAAGATATTTTTCTATAGTGTAGGGACTACAAAAGGTAGAGATTCCCAAAGGAACCCAAAGCAAATTATCCTTCCAAGTTTGCCAACAAATTGACATCAGGATTGAACCGCTTTATTTAGTGCACTCTCCAGCATGTTCAATCGATGGCAAACATTCAAGGAGTACTGGACCCAAACTGAACATTGTCATCATTTATACACATATTCTAAACTTGTATGACTCTCTTTCTTCTGTGGGATACAAACAAAGATATTTTAAAGGTCTGTTTTTGTCCAACAAAACAACATTGGACCTAATTGATTTTCATTGCATAGACCAAAAACATTGACACATTGTGTTCCATAGAACTATTCCTTTTATATAGCTGAAGGAACTCCATACATCGCTTGTTGTTTCGATGGCAAGTGTGCATTAAGTGCACCAAAGAGTGTGTGTGGGTGTGCTTTGGTGTCTTCAGCATGTTCTGACTTGTCTTGGTCCCTCAGTAGTAGTCGGGGGGAGTGTGTGTCATTGGGGGATGCTTACTGACATCTCAAAGAAGCCATTGACCCTGCCCCCAACACCCTACACATCCAGCAGGCTAAACCCACTCTGATTACACCCATATGTGTATACAGACAACTATCACTGCTAGTGTGTGTGTGCAAGTGTATGTGTTCTATGCTCATGTCAGACTCTATGAGAGTAATTAACACATTGCATAAGTGCTTTTCTCTCTGAAGTCCTAATGTTTGATCTGGCAGTGTTCGTGTTTAATGTCATTGTGCTGTAGCGGTTTGAGGTTTTTGTCTCATCAGCTTCAGAGGATCAAAGTCTAACATTGTTTTTGAACATGTTGCATCTCATAATGAATATTTTTTTATCTCAACTACTAATGCTTCTTAATTGTTTGTGTGTTGTTAAAAGAGATCAGTCGATTTAAAGGAATAGTTTGTCAAAAAATTCACATTCTTTCATCATTTACTCACCCACATGTAACCTGTGTTGTTATTAACTAAAACTATTAGTAAAACATGGTTTTCAGTAATTCAAAGAAAGCGGAAATAACATAAATATTAAATGAAAAATGTTGCCATGGCTAAAATACTAAAATTACTAAAACTTAAATCTGAAATAAAAATGAAAACTGGAATATATACAAACAAACTCTAATTCAAATATTAAGAAATAGTAGGCATAGAAATAGTAGAAATAGAATAGAAATATCTTAAAATAAGATTATTATTTTTGATAATTTTTGATGAAAATACTGTATTTCTTCTGAGGAATGTATGGAAGCTTGTTTCCACCACAGAATAAAAACATTTAAAAAAGTAATCGCAACTTTTTTAATCTCGCAATTCTGACTTTACATCTTATAAAGTCACAATTGCAATTTATGATGTCAGAGTTCTGAGAAAAGAATTGGACTTTATAGCTTGCGATTGCGAGTTTCGTCAATATCTCACAATTTTCAAGGGGTACTTCAGCGCTGGGAAGACGAATCTGTATTTAAACTCGGTCATTAATGTAGTAGAAATATGAAATTATTTTTGAATTTGGTGCCTTCTAGACTGAGAAAACACAGAAAATGTATTTTTGTCTCATGAGGATGAAAGACAACAATTCCCAGAATGCAATTCGCTGCACAAGGCCGCTCTAGGCACGGCTTACTGGTTTACTTGCCCACCGCGTTCATTTTCATCAAATCAGTTCAGTTAGAGACACTACAATTAAAAACTGAACGTATCTGTTCAATATGAGTGAGTCGATTGAGTGTCACGGCACAAACGCAGCAGGATCGGATTACATTCATCACATGAGCTGAGGTAACGTTAAGCGTGGGATTTGCGGCCGCATACATTCACAGCACGCGTTCAGTCTAGCGCATTTTCAGATCATGTCTTTGGAAGCTTAACTTTCATAGGAATTCATTTGAGAAGTCACTCATTATCACTCACTTTGCTCTCCACCGCTCTGTTTACATGAATCTCTGCAGCTCCCGAGCCGAGTGCTGTGAGTGCGATGTTGAAAACATGTGGAAATAGCGCCTCTTGCTGGCTGTAGTCTTTAGCCTCTGGACAAAAACTCCTCCGATGACGATATTTGCATCATCGAATGAATTTTTCCAGAAATAAAATACATAATTCTCTCATCTCAGGGTGATATGAGGGGGGAAAGTACGATAATTTGAATATACTCCTGGGTTTCTACTGATACAAAGCTTAATGCTAATCGCTGAAGTAACCCTTTAAGAAAAATCTGAAATGCGAGATATAAACTCGCAATGTGCAAGGAAAAAAAGTCAGAATTACCAGTTTAGATCTTGCAATTCTAAGAAAATTGCGAGATAAATTGCGAGATTTTATTTCGTGGCGGAAACAAGCTTCCATCAAAAGGAGACTCTTTAAGAGTGTTGGTGCTGTTCTTTTACATCTTTTACATTACATCTTTAGCATCAGAGAAGTAGTTTAAACTATTCATGTACTATTTCCCCAAGTCTACTGAAGTCATACAGTATTGATCAGTATACATTAGTACATACATTTTGAATTTTAGTTGTTATTCAATCATCTTGCCTTGAACATCTTGCTTGGCTGCAGTGGTCACTATTCACTTTCACAGCATCTGCTATATATATCTCATTTTGCCTTGCACAAAAGAAAGTAAGGTTTCGAAGGACATGAGGGTGAGGAAATTATGTCAGAATTCACACCTTCTATGGTCTATTTTGCATCTGATAACTTTCTCAAAACCCCCCATCCGTCTTTCGTCCACGCTCATGCGTTAGTCTGTGCAGGTATGCTGGCGGTGGGCCCTGCGTGATTATGAGCTGGTATGAATATATGATAAGAGGAATGATGACAGGAGGCCTTTGCTGAAATATGAAACTGATGGTACTGATTCGTCAACATTCGACAGGTCCTTGCAAGCTGGGACATTAACACTCACATGCACAAATACACACCTTTCACTGCTTTGTTCATCACATCAGAGCACTAAATGAGTGGATGTCATTTAAGGCCTCTGGTATGTTTAATGAGGATGAAAGGAAACTGCAACTGCATTTATTTTTTTCTGCGTCATCTTTTAACATCAAGCACTACAATGATGTTTTACCTTTTGTCTATAAGTGAAGAAGAGAGAAAGACGAAAGAAAGACTCAGACAGGTGCTAAGAAAGAAGGACAGATGATATTTAGAGCTGGGTGAATGAGAAACAATATTTGGATACTGAAGGTATGAATTAACAGGGAGAACATACTGTATGTTATTATACAATGTTATAAGAGAATTTGACAATTTTGAGAGAATATTATTAAGTTTGGGGTCGATAAGGTTTTTAAAAATGTTTTGAAAGAGGTCTGGCTGATTTTATTTGATCAAAAATAGAAATAGTCATTTTTAAATGCATGAATGTTTCGCCAATCATTATTACATATTTGGGTCTTTAGCGACCCGGATCTATATCTAACACAGATGATCGTGATAATATAAAACTCTCCTGATATTAGAGTAACAATTACTGAAGATTAATATAAAGCATATTTTGTTACCTTTTTGGAGATTGGAAGGGTTCAGTTTGAGCAGATGTTTTATACCATCATCACTGTCCTCGTCAGAGCTCATTTCTCAGTACATTCAGCATCTGCCTCATATTCACCATCTCAAACATATTCTCAAAACTATCATTTTCAACATCTTCAAAATCAATATTTAGATCGCGGACAGATTCTTCACCAGATCCACCAAGTGACAGTGACAGTGACTTGCTCTGCATTAAATCGTTGAACCATTTCCTCGTCTTTTGTTTTCTGCCTGCGGTGACTATGAGTAAAACGTCACTTCATCATTGTGTATCAGACATTGCCACCATGTGGAATAAAAGTGAATTACACTTATTCATTCATCAAAGATCCGATTAAAGTCGGCATGAAATCAAATTTTACTATTCGTATTTTTATATGTAATATTGTAGTGTTTACTATAAATGATTTATCTGTGCATTTCATAATTTTTTTTTAAATTAATTTACCCTTATAATCTTTAATCAAATATACGAACCTCCCCTCCCACCTCGAAACGACTTCTCTTCTCTCCCTGTCATGTGCTATGGCGCGAGGGCGGGGCTAACGCGCTCTGTCTCGTTTCAAATTCTGCGCTGCCTCTCAGACACTTGTCGCTGACATGGGTCACTGATTGCAGCAACGCCCAACTTCCAACGATCCAGTCAATTCCCGATGAATGAAATTAAGCTCCACCCTACATTTTTTCTAATTTCAGAGGCCGTTTCACTCGGATATACATCACAAGGAGAAAAAGACGATCTCAACTTCCGTTTCATGCCGACTTTAATGTTGTGCAGAAAAAAAATACTTACTCTGTTACACACCTTGGGTCGTTAGTGACCCTATACAATGTATGGGAAAACAGGCATTCTTTTATCACTTTTTGTTGTTATATTGTTTATAATGAATTGATTGATGTCCTGGGTCACAAAAGACCCAAGTTATGCATGTAAGGGTTAAAATTAGTGTTGTCAAATCGATTAATCGCATCCAAAATAAAGGTTTGTGATTACATAATATATGTGTGTACTGTGTATGATTGTTCAAATGTAATTTGTTCCAAACCTGAGTTTTCAACATCATTACATTTCAGCATCATCCAGTCTTCAGTGTCACATGATCCTTCAGAAATCATTCTAATATGATGATTTGGTGCCCAAGAAACATTTAGGCCCGGTTTCACAAACAGGGCTTAGATTAAGCCAGGATTAGGCTTTAGTTCAATTAGGACATTTAAGTAGGTTTTATAAATGTGCTGTAGATAAAATCTTGAGACATAACAATGACACTTACATATTTTAAGATATGTCTGTGCAAGTTGTTTTCAGTTAAAACAGCTCAAACATGCATTTTAGTAGCTTAAGCCTTGTCTGGGAAACCAGGGGTAATATTATTATCAATGTTTAAAGCAGTTCTGCTGCTGTGGAAACCATGATTCTTTCTCTTTTCAGAATTCTTTGAATAGGAAGTTCAAAAGAACAGCATTTGTTTCAAAGCACTTTTAGATCCAGTGTTTTGCACTATGGCTGAATTTAGTGTTTACACTTTCTTGGTTTTCTTCCCTCAAAGTTCAAGCAGACATGTTAATTTTAACAGATTTACAGAAGCTTCCTTTCACATCTGTAGCAAGGTGTACTTGTAGTGTCTTGTCTATAATGCTAATGCTAGCACCAGTTCTCCACTCACTGTCAACGCTAATAAGCCTGTGTTAACTGTTAGTATGTTGTCTGATAACAAAAGGCCCAGGTGCTGCACGACAGGAAGCGTCAATACCTCGTCAGAGGTGAGGGCAGAGCGCAATGTCAAGTTATTTAACAGGTTGTTGAGGACACGTCCAATCGGGTCTTTCATCTAATTGTCACCTAGTTAGCATATTGTGAGGTGGGCATGAATGTGTATGCCATGTGTATTTGTCAGTTTCTGGGGGATTATGATCTTTAATATGCATTTTCAATATCTGTGTGCAGGCTTATAATTGAACCAGCAGACAGTTGACAAGAAGAATCCACATCAGGAGAGGCCAGATTGACAGTAGATGAGCAGGGAGGTGTCACTCACACAGGGGTAACAACAGAGCTGGTGGGAGGCTGGGTCAGTAGCGAGGTAATACAGCCTCCCCCGTAGGAGGGCAATCAGTGAGGCAGGAGAGGTCTGAGCGCAAAGTTATTAGAGATTCAGCACAGAATGTGAAGTAAATGCTGCAGAGTTAGAGAGTTTTGTAGGTTAAGTGTTGAAAGGATTCGTCGTCCTCTTCAGAAAGTAGAATAGACTGATTATGATGGATTATGGGCCTGTCTGCCTCTAATGCTGCTGATGTGTGCACACTCTCCCTCACATTAACACAATTACCTACATTTGATATGTGTCTGCTTTAATAGATAATTCAAGATGTGTGCCGCTGTCTGATTCAAGCACCTAATGCATTAGGCAATATAAAGTCCTCTTTACTGCAATGGCGGCAGAGTGACAGACAAAACTTTAAATAACAATTATATGCACTTAAAATAAGATACATTGACGTTAGAAAGAGTGGAGTCAGTAAGATTTTTTGATCCTTTTAATCAGCAAAAACGCATTAAATGGATCTGAAGTGACAGTAATTACATTTTTAATGTTACAAAAGACTTTCTTTTAACCTTTTTTTTTCAAAAAATTTTTCAAAAGTTTTCAATTTTGATAATAATCATAAATATTTCTTGAGCAGCAAATCATCATATTATTATGATTTTTGAAGGATCATGTGAAACTGAAGACTGGAGTAATGATGCTGAAAATTCAGCTTTACATCACAGGAATAAATTAAAGTTATCTGACATTATCATGATGAATTTGTTCTGACACAGTTCTTGCCATATTTTATTATAATTTTCTAAACTATAGCGAATAAACTGTGATAATGAGAAAATGTTGAATATATATATATATATATATATATATATATATATATATATAAGTTGTGAATGTTGACAGTACAACTTTTGTCTGCATGTTGAGTATTATTGATAAAGAAACTGGTTTAGGCTTTTTATGAAGACACTGGTTTGTAACCCAACTACATGTCCCATCATTCTCTGTTGCCACATGGAAATGACAAAATACATCAGTTGCGCACCTAATGAGCTTCCTTTGCTCTTCATTATGTTGCATTAGCACTAAAAATCTGCTTATCTTTTTCAGGAAGTGAAAATAATAATTAATAAAATGTCCAGCGTGTTCATTCATTCAAACTAAAATTACTTAATGGACATTGTAACTGATTTCCTGTAGGGCCTTTCTAGAAAGATATGCTGCTATAACTGACTTTGCTGTCCAGCAGAGGCCTGTCAATAGCACATGCTCACAGGAGCTCAAACCTTTTCATTGTGATCCACGGAGAGGGCTCCTCTACGTCTGATAGGCTGACCTCTCTGAGGGGGTCCAATCTGTTCACAAAAGAGACAATCACGATTTGAGTAATAGACCATAAGTACGTTAGAGGCAGTGGTTCATTTTAACATGCTTGTTTAAAGTATCCAACAACACTTTGAAAAGTGAAAAAATTCTGTTCATAGATGTTAACTGTGTATATATATATATATATATATATATATATATATATATATATATATATATATATATATATATATATATATATATATATATATATATATATATATATATATATATATATATATATATATATATATATATATATATATATATATATATATATATATATTACACACCTAATGAGCTAAATGAGAATTTATATATAATTTATAGAATATATATATATATATATATATATATATATATATATATATATATATATATATATATATATATATATATATAAGGTGCCCACAGTTAGTCATTTCAGCTATATATATATATATTTTTTTAGTTACCTGTATTTTATCTGAATATATCTATAAGAAAAGTTGCGCATGTTGTACATTAGCATACCATCACATCCACAATTAGCCTTAAGCTCATCAGAGGTACAGTGTGTATAGAGCTGCCGATGCTGTTGTTGTTTTTGTTCTTGATCATTGTCAGAACAAACATTTTGTCATGCTACTGAATTACTTTTCCCACAAAACTTCCTATGCGGATGCTAAGATCCCCTGATAACTCTATTCTTCCGCGCTGTTTATCTCACTCACAGGACCGTTAGCATTTCAACAGCTATTGGAAATTCTTTCGCCTGCTTCTTTTTTCTCCCCTCTGTTCTGACAAAGGATGAGAGATTGTTTTTTCTCTTTGAGATGTTAACACTCAAACATGTTTACTCTATTTGCATTTGTCTGCATGTCAACACACTGCAGCGGGCTGAGGATTTGAGGAGAGAAAAGTGGTGTGGGTGGGGGTGCTCGTGTTGGTAGCTGAATCACAATGGGCCACAAAACACACACACTGAGGAATGTGCCCTAGGCTTGTACAGTATTGTGTCCTGGGAGCTCAGCGGGGCAGTACTGCACTGACATACCTGAACAGAGCTGAAGCGGAAGATAGATTGGGCTAATAGCACTAACCGTCCAATAGCGTCTGCCCCAAACTTTGCGAGATACTGTATGGTCACTGTGATTTTGCCAAGTAAGACATGTTCCTGGGTCAACATATTTTGTCCAGAAATGTGGTTCTACCCATATACTTAAACCATAACTCTACATAACGTCTCTCTAAAAATCATAGTGAAATGTTGGGTGAAAACACCTAACCCTGCATGGTTGTGAGCCTAACTTGACATAAACTGTAAACTTGTCCCTCAAATCTGATTGGTTGATTGGAATGTTGTTCCAGGAACATGTTATACTTGTTGAAATCACGTTCACCGATTGGGTATATGCAGTGTTATGATGTCTGTTTATTTATTTGTTTGTTTGACACCCTTTTGTGTTTGTGAGAAAGCATTTGAAGGGAAAATTCTTTCATTTCTTACTCATTCCAAATCAACATGACTTTCTTAAAATGCTCTTATTATGCTATTTTAAAGGTTCCTAATTTTGTTTTGGAGGTCTCCTACAACAGGTTAACATGCATGTACCAATGGTCAAAACACTTTAATTTTCTCATAATATACATTGCAGATCAGCACATTTTTAAATGATTCTCAAACGACTCTGGCTAAATTCCTCCATTCCACAAGCTACTCTGCTCTGATTGGCCAGATGGCCCAGTCTGTTGTGATTGGTCTACCGTGTACAGCGTGTTTTGAAAGCTAAAAGGCCATGACATTGATTTTAGCATATTAATCAGAGCGCCAGTCTGACGATGAAACATTAGAAGAACTAGCTATTCAACCCAAACCTCCATTCCAAGGACGACTTGAGCAGGACGTTTCTCAGTGATACGCTACTCATTATGAGGTACATTATGAGATGTTTTAACTGTAATTCCTCACCATCAGCATTAACAAGTGTGTGTCCATAAACAAACCCATGTGTATATTTATTTCGGTGCGCAGTTGGGAACAGTATCAATAACATCAATGACTGATGTAACATTAAAGTTTGTAAAACAAATCGTACCTTTACTCAAAGAACGACAGACAATCTGTTTTCATAGACACAGAACTATTTCAGTAAGACAGTAATAACGTGAGTTCGCTGGAAACTTACAAAACTATGTGTTTTCAACACCTGGTAGAAAATATATACACCAATAATTATTCATTCTTACAGGTTGTGATTTCTGAGGAGCTGGTCCAAATAAACTGGCACTGACCCATCTTTCAAGAGCAGTGTTTCGAATCCCGCATTAAACTCCCAGATTTGTAAAATGACGTGTTTGAGGGCGGGTCAGGTTGTTCACAGGCGGGCGATGTACAACATAGTTCACATCATGTACCACAATGCACTGAATACAGTATCTGCCATTATTTGCACTAAGTATAAATAACATCTAACAACTACTTACACTTAGTAAAACTAACATCTAACATATTTTCTCTTAGTGTAAATAGCATCTATCAGCATCTATAAAACCAGCACAGTCTTCAAAATATCATTTTTTGTGTTCCACAGAAGAAAGAAGCCATACAGGTTTGAAATGAAATGAGTGAATGAGTATTGGGTGAACTAAGCCTTTAAAAGTGCCTGATTGTTGTCCGCATATTAAAAGGAACAACATGCATAATCTATGATGCATTTGTCACCACTTGCATTCATAAGCATGTGTTGTGGGAAGGAGAGACTGACATGTTAAACACTGGGATCATCCTGTTTGCTTTCACTATGAGATTTTACCCCAACACTTGACAGACTGGAGTTTGAAAGGGATTTCTCAAGACAAATTATGAAAGAAAGAAAAAAAGTGCTTCTTGGGAATTACACACTCATCCCTTAAGAGACTGGGGAGAGACTAATAACTGGAAAATTCCAGAAAATTTACAATTGCTCAGTGGAAATTCTGCATTAAGTCAGAATAAACAAGAAGTAATCAAACACACTAGCCAGTAATCTCTTGCTTATAAACTTGTTTGCCTTTTGTTGATGAGCTCTTGTGTAGTATATACATGCCAGCACAAGATCTTTCTTTTAGTCGTGCCGTTCTCTCCCTGATCAAAATGATTCTGTGGTGAAGTAAACACTATAGAAAAAACTTATTTCAACATATTTAAAAAAACAAAGTAAATTCTATATTAGTACTCAATTCAAGATTGTAGAAATTAAAACACAAATATCAACATTATAACATGAAGTAAAACTACTCAACTTTTCTGATACTGGTGTTCCCATCATGCACTGGGGCATGAATAATTAATACGGTTTCTGTTTTCCAGTTTTACCATTGCTTTTGTTGTAACTTGCCATTTTGTGACATTTGGAGTTAATTTTCTGCTCAAAATGACACATTCATACTCAAGCGATCCATCGAATGTTACTGTCATTGTGAATTGTGTGCCAAGTATTGAGGTCTCTGTGTTCGGCTGCTGCTTTATTTCTATTACATAGATTTGGCGTCTGCACAATATCTGCATTCTTTTCTTAGATGTTTCTAGTAAAGCATACACTTTAAGAGCGTGGTTCATATTGTTTGAGTAAAAAGTATTGTAAAGTAAACTTCAACTAGAATTTCACCAACCTTTTACTGGCCAAGTTAAAATTACTTATTGTCTTTGTTCAAATTACTTAACTTAGTTAAGTAGAGTTTACTTAAAGGTGCCCTAGAATGGAAAACTGTATTTACCTTTGCATAGTTGAATAATAAGAGTTCTGTACATGGAACTAACATGAGCCTCAAACACCATTGTTTCCTCCTTCATAGGTAAATCTTGAGCTTGAAAATGGGTGAATCCCAACATAACACTGACTGGTAAGTGGGATCATTAATATTTATACCTCCCCGAATTTGCATATAACCAGCCCATGTTCAAGGCCAGGCAGTATTAATGTGGACCTGCACCGAATCATCTGAAGTTCTGCAGGTTTTGTGAAAAACGGCAGATCATGGATATAAATGATATGTTCCAAGCTGTGGATGTGAGCACTTTTCATAGACTTCCCACAGAAAAGGCATGGTTAATGTTTATCTATAACTGGATACAGTACCAAATTAATTCAAAGTTATTAGTTTGCTCTGACAAGTCAATTTTGTTAATGAAAATATGGCGAAAATTTTTCGTTGATTACCTTTTTTTCCATGTGTACGACAAGACGAGTATGGAAAAATATCCATATTTATAACTTTATAGACTAAAATAACTAGAGGTCAGCGGTACACAACTCTTAAGCGCTAAGCGGTCAGGCGTTACTCTTTTGCCATAAGTCGACTATGACTTATGTACCGCTGACTGCCGGAAGCTTTAGTCTGTAAAGTTTTAAATATGGATATTTTTCTTACAAAAACACGCCACTTTGCTTCAGAAGGCCTTTATTAATTTTCATTTTTGGGTGAACTATCCCTTAAAGACAGCCCTTCAAAAATGAGCTCTCTTAGCCATGGGAGATCAATGATTAGCTCCTCAATCAGACGCATTCACTGAGACAAAAGAGCAGGTGCTGCCAGCTTTTCTCTGAGATGCCTGCAAAAGATAATATATTGATAATCGTCCATAATGCCTGTAGGATTTTTGTTTGTTTTTGAGAAGTCTCTTTTGATAGACTGCATTAAACAGCAATACTGTGACATATTAATACAGTTTAAAATAACTGTTCTCTATTTCAGTATATTTTGTCACATGATCCTTCAGTAATTCTTCAGTAAATATGCACATTTGGTCCACTGGAAATATTTCTTATCATTATTAATGCTAATTTTATTTAATTAATTTAATAGGTTGTTTTGTGGAAAGCTGGGTTTTTTTCAGGATTCTTTGATGGATAGAAAGTTTGTAACAATAATACATGTCTTTACTGTCACTTTTGAGCAATTTAATTCATCTTGCTTAATTTCTTCTTTTTTAATCTCACTGTCTTTTTTAAAACAGTTGAACATGTTGTTCATGTTACACAAAAACATAAATCAGTCGTTTTCTGTTCTTTTTAACACACACACACAAACACACACACGCGCGCGCGTGCGTATATAGTTCACCCAAAAATGACAATCCTGTTCTCATTTAATCACCCTCATGTGGTGATATGCTGCATGCATTTTTTTTTTTATTTTTCTATGAATGGGGACTAAAGCTTTCAAGCTTGAATAAATGGTACAAAAGCATTATAAAAGTGGCTCATACAACTCATACTTTATATTCCATATCTTCTATGTAAGAAACTAAAAGAAATGTAAGTTTTTTTTTATTATTAATTGTAGTTATTTTCCCCTTTTATGAGCTGTCAACTCAATTAGGCTGATTTGTGAACAAATTGTTCAGTTTACTGTATACATTGACAATATATGACTTACTCATGTATAATAATGATTCACTCATAATGACTGAAATTTGTTTGCCACACAAAGCTATCATATGGAACAAAATGAGGATGAGTAAATAAATGATTGCAGATTTTTCCTTTTAAGGCACTTTGTGCTCAAATGCATCAAGAGCTTTCAGAGAGCTTTGGTTTGACATGATAGTGTTGTGAGGATCGGTCAAAGGTTATCTGCACACACATTAAGATGATCATGATGTTGTGCCATGTTGTGACTTGATCTTATAGACACACTTTCCACATACTTTGTTTTGATTTTTTTTTTTTTTTCATTTGTTTTTTGCTTCTCTTTGTAAATGGGAATGATGGATAAGATGCTACACATCTTGAGACTCTAGGGCAAGCCGTTTTGACTTTTATTAATTCCCAGGATATGATATCAACAATTCAATTGCTACTAGTGACAATTTTAATTTCTGATATCATAAATGTGATTGTTACTAGTAAGAAAGCCATTTTAGATATCTGAAATGATAATTGTTGATATCAGGAACTGATTTAATTGAATTCCTGTTATTAACAATTGATTTTGAATGGCAGTCTATGGTGACATTTCAGTTGAAATTCAATTGTTGATATCAAGAATTCATATCCTGTGAATGAATAAAAGTCAAAACGGCTTGCCAGAGACTCACCCATGGACACCTGAAACAGCCTGCTTGGTTTCTGAGACTCATATTTGAGTGATGGTCTGTGTCAGACACACTTGTCATTTGCTTCAGCCCTCAGGAGTTGATCGTCTAGCCAGCTTTTACTGCTCCGGCTGCCGGGAGACAGAGACTAAGAGAGAGAGATGGGACGGAGCAAGATGATTTAATTGTGGAGGGTTGTGGAGTGAGAGGAATAGGATGGGAGTCATAAACAAGAGGGAATGAGCGAGATGAGGGGGCTGATGTTGAAGAATAAGTGAGTGCTAATATACCTAACAGATACTAACTAACTAATATTATATAATGTGCTAATATAAATATTTCACTATATGTCTGTGTGCCCTGTCACTCTGACTGTTGTGTGTGTGTGAGCTTCAAACTTATTTCATCAGAAGCTGTATGTGGATATACTGACGTCAAACCAATCTGGTCCCATGAGAAAACATACAAGTTGGCGATTTCGAATGAATTCACATGATTTGATCTGCACAAAAATGTTTGCTTTTTAGGGGGGGGGAAATGAAACATTAAGGTCACCCTTAAACCTAACCCTTATGGGACGTAAGCAGATCATACGAAAAAATACAAAGATATTTAACCGATTCGCCACCAATTCGCCAAAACTTAAAATAGTCATTGTATGCGTTTTAGACATGCTAATACCAAGATTTGGAACATGTGCATAGAGCTACTCATAACTTATTTTTACTAGTCTACTTCTCTAGTTTATTTGTTATGTAAATATAGTAGCCTACATGGCAAGTCTATAATTCATGTATTTCCTTTTTAATCTTAATTATAATTCCTATTTGTCTATTATTTGTTGTTATTGCACAAAACCAACAATATATCATTTGATTGATGCAACAACAATCTTTTGTTTGTTTGCTAAATCTAAATATGAATTGTTTCCAGGATAATGGAAGTGAATATTTAAAGGGATAGTTCACCCAAAAATGAAAATGCTGTCATTTACTTATACACTCAAGTTTATCCAAACCTGTATGAATTTCTTTCTTACTGAACACAAAAGAAGATATTTTAAATAATATTGGTAACAGGCAGTTAACAGCAGCCATTGAATTCCATAGGAAAAAAATACTAAGGAAGTCAATGGGGTCCATCAACTGTTGTTTCTGATATTCTTCATTATATCTGCTTTTGTGTTCAGCAGAAGAAAGAAACTCATACAGGTTTGGATAAACTTCTGGGTTTTCTGGGTGAACTATCCCTTTAACTCCATAGAACAGTTGACTAAAACTAAAATCAAAATTTAATAAAATTTTACCATGCATTTTAAATGTCTACACTCTTAAAAATAAAGGTTCCAAATGGGAGTTTTCCCAGCGATGCATGAGAACCATTTTTGAACCTTCTTTTTTAGTGTAAAGATTTTAATCATCTGAAGAACCATTTTCCACTGTGAACGGTGCTTGAAGTGTTTTCCACTGGAAAGGTTCCATATATGAAAGGTTATTCAAGGAACCATTGATGCCAATAAATCACCTTTATTTTTAAAGAGAGTACATTCACAAAAATATTTTTGACTATGATAATCGAAAGACGCAGTCCCAGCACATCAACCTGTGACACAGCCTAGGTTTAACTAACCACATGTTGTGTGTTATGTCTGTGTATTAAGTGTTTTTCCATGCTTCCTCATGACTGGCTTTGACTTGTGAGTGTGTCTGTGAGGATTGTGTGTTGGTGTACATGAGCATAATACTCATTACTGTCTGCTGTGTGCATGAGAGAGTGTCTAGAGGAAGCCCATTTATCAGAGACATGAAAGACAGCGCAGAGACACCGCAGAGACTCAGGGGTCGTCCTCTCACAGCCAGACACAGTGTGTTAAGATCCACACACACACAAAAAGAAACGTGTGCTAAAATGTCTGCTGTGATCATGCATATGTATGATTCATTGTCGCAAATGGACTTCCACAGGCTTTCCGAGGATTGCCATCCTTCGATGTGTCCTTTTTGTTAAACAGATGTGAACTGTCACAAAGTGCAGGCAACTGAGTCACCTCTGAAACACTGCTTGTTCTTAGTTTGATCATGCATATGTATGATTCATTGTCGCAAATGGACTTCCACAGGCTTTCCGAGGATTGCCATCCTTCGATGTGTCCTTTTTGTTAAACAGATGTGAACTGTCACAAAGTGCAGGCAACTGAGTCACCTCTGAAACACTGCTTGTTCTTAGTTTATTTATTTTCTAGTTGGGTACAAAATGAACTTTGTGTGCGTGTGCGTGCGTGCGTGTGTGTGTGTGTGGACTGGTAATCACAAAATGTCCCCACAAAGATGGCAATATCTGAAATCCTTGTCCTTGTGGGGACATTTTTTGGTCCCCATGAGGAAAACATCTTATAAATCACACTAAGTGATGTTTATTTTAAATGTAAAAATGCAGCATGTCTCCTGTGATGGGTAGGTTTAGGGGCAGGGGCCGTGTAGGGGGATAGAAAATACGGTTTGTACAGTATAAAATGCATTACGCCTATGGAATGTCCCCATAAAACATGAAACACAACATGTGTGTGTGTGTGTGTGTGTGTGTGTGTGTGTGTGTGTGTGTGTGTGTGTGTGTGTGTGTGTGTGTGTGTGTGTGTGTGTGTGTGTGTGTGTGTGTGTGTGTGTGTGTGTGTGTGTGTGTGTGTGTGTTCATGTTTTTCTACCGGAGACTTTAACCTGAATGCTCACAGACTCATGGTGACTCGTGTCACAGTGGGGACCAAAATTGAGGTCCCCATGAGGAGACAAGCTAATAAATCATAATGAGTTTTTTTTATTTTATTTTTATTTTTTTTTATGTAAAAATGCAGAAAGTGTTGTGTGATGGGTAGGGTTAGTGTAAATAGAGGTGAAAATATACAGCTTGTGCAGTATAAAACCCATTACGTCTATGGAGAGTACCCACAAAGAGTTGTGTGTGTCTGTCTGTCCAGCCAATTACATCATCACAAGTGAAGTAGTTTCTTCTTATTCTAATAGTGATAGTTGTTAGAGTTGTTTGTGAAATCCATGCTTCATTCACATAGAATTGGCTGTTATAACAGAGAGACATAAGCATCTAATGGCACGTTTAGTGTCGGAAGGTCCATTAGCCATTAGTCAGTCTGACTTCTTCATTTTGCTTAATTGCAGTGCAAATCCCAGCTGCTCTTTGTGTTTTCTCCTCCGATATTGAGGCAAATTAAACCCCACTGACTGTGTTTTCTCCACATGTCTCTCTGCTCAGGTCGTTTGCACTTGTCGAACCCTCTATGATGAATTGTGTCTAATTCTTTGTTTTTTAACACGGCCGTTTCTATGTGGGTGGCGAGGACTGCAGGCAGACACAGTAGGATGTGGTGGCACACCTCAGGGAAGATTTTGCTTTAAATAAAGAAACATAAGGTAAGAAAAGCGGCATTGGGGCAAATGTGGAACAAGAAAGTTTCCCTTGTTATATGCCAGTGAAAGAAAAGGGGCCGTGCAGTGGGTGGTAGGTCCTGAAATGCAGGTGGTCTGACCAAGTCATGCTGGGAAACAACAGTGTCTGCAAAGTTGAGAATCTGGTGATGAGGCAAAATTAACCTTCAGTTGAGTCTCACTCAGCTATAATGAGCCTGAACTTGGGAGGATGGGGTGACAATGGATCTTTTTTTCACATCATGTACCTGTGTGTGTGTGTGTGTGTGTGTGTGTGTGTGCGTGTGTGAGTGTGTGGGTATGCGTGCATTTTTCATACATACACACTACAGCAGCCTAATTGCAGCCCGCTGCTGTGATTTCTGTCATTAATGTAAATCAAAGGACAAAAGACAAAAAAAAATCACTCAATGTTCTTGACTGAACTTTTGTAGCTTTAATAAGGATTAATCTATATTTAATTTATAATTTATGCAGTGAAGAAAGTTAAGTGTTTGATAACTTTATTCAATTTCTGTATATTTACTACCTATGAAAATATGTGTGTGTGTGTGTGTGTGTGTGTGTGTGTGTGTGTGTGTGTGTGTGTGTGTGTGTGTGTGTGTTTGGATCATGTAAATGTGTGTGTGTGTGTGTGTGTGTGTGTGGACTGGTAATCCCTACGGTATGGGGACAAAATGATGGAAATATCCAAAATCCTTGTCCTTGTGGGGACATTTTGGTCCCCATGAGAAAACATCTTATAAATCACACTAAGTGATGTTTTTTGAAAATGTAACAATGCAGCATGTTTCCTGTGATGGGTAGGTTTAGGGGCAGGGGCAGTGTAGGGGATAGAAAATACGGTTTGTATAGTATAAAATGCATTACGCTAATGGAATGTCCCCATAAAACATGGAAACACAATGTGTGTGTGTGTGTGTGTGTGTGTGTGTGTGTGTGTGTGTGTGTGTGGACTGGTAATCCCTACGGTATGGGGACAAAAAATGTCTGCAACAATAGGTGGTATGTGTCAAAGTAATATCCACATGGATGGCAGGACCCAAGTTTTCCCAGCAGAACATTGCCCAAAGCATCACACTGCTCTACGCAACAAACTGTGATGCATTGTTTATTCTGACATCTTTCTATCAGAGTGTGTGTGTGTGTGTGTGTGTGTGTGTGTGTGTGTGTGTGTGTGTGTGTGTGTGTGTGTGTGTGTGTGTGTGTGTGTGTGTGTGTGTGTGTGGCTTGTGTGTGTGTGTGCGTGCATTTTTCATACGCCCTTTTTCTAGCAACCTAATTGCAGCCAGCTGCTGTGATATCTGTCATTAATCTAAAATCAAAGACAAAAGACAAAAAAAATCCCTCAATGTTCTTATTTGAACTTTGTAGCTTTAATAAGTTAATCTATATTTAATTTATAATTTATGCAGTGAAGAAAGTTAAGTATTTAATGCTTTATTCCAATTTCTATAACATATTTACTACCTATGAAAATATGCAATTAATTAGTGAATTTTTTGATTAAGTGTATATATACACTGTATTGCTTGGGAACTGAATTTAGTGCTCAGAAGAATTGGCAAAAGCCGATCAGATTTATGCAATCAAGTTGTTTTTGTGCAAATATACTTTTTATTTTGAGAATGCATAAAATCCTCATCATTGTTTGTTGGATTGTATGATAGACTGAAGTCATCTATCAACCTGGTCTGAATCTCTTCACTGCAGTTCTTCAGAAACAACACTAATCCACAACCAAATGTACACAATACTAAAACTGAATCTTCTCATGAAGTGTTTTATCTGAATAGATAAAATCCTTAATTTGAACTCTAGGTCCTCTGTTGTATGAAGATAGACACTGCTGAAGGCCATCCGGCCCTCTCAGATGTTGAAAAGCCTTTGTGTGCCAATGAAGCAGACTCAGCAGACGTTAGGGATGACTCAAAACTAGTTTATGTAAGCATTCAGACCAGACAATATCATTTACCGTACGTCTAAGACCGCTGCACTCACACATAACGGCTTCTACACATGTGGACTAGACAAAAACTGTTAAACATAAACTCCTAAATCTTTCTCACACACAGTGTTCATACAGAGACTCATGCAGACAGACATGCCATTACAACACAAACAATCAGAGCACATGCTGTCCATACAGGTCAGTGTTTGAACAGATATACTTTTTTGCTGTGCTAAATGAAATTAATATGTAAAATTTGTACTTGAATCTTCTCAGTCATTCTCAGTAGTTTTGTTACTACTTTAAGTCATCTTTTGACGTCAAATGTAGCAAAATCAGTTGGGAAACATATTTTCATATTCAGAATAACTAGAAACTACGCATGCATACACTTTTTGAATCATTCAACATAACCAATTGTCATTCACAAACCCTCTTCTCCTTTTCAGCATGAGGGTGTCACTGACGTCGGTGAGATGTGTGTGTTTCTGTCTGGATTGCCAAGGTCACTCTCTGAATGGGGGTTTGCATGTGTGTGTCATCGGAAGTATGCTGTGTGTAGGTGAATAACAGAGTTGTGTTAGCCTGTGGTGCGTGAGAAACCCTTACAAACACATCTCCGACGTGCACTGGAACTCTACAGTAACTTGATTAAAGCTGACGGGCACAGCATCATCATAATCATCATAACCATTATTGCGCCGTTTCGAGGGAGTCATTTCAGAGGGTTTTTATGAGGTCAGGTCAGTGTTCAATTGAAAATGCAATTGTGAGTGGTTATATAATAATTTCATCATTCATGACCTTGTTGGCCACCAGGATTTTCTTTTGCCAAATTATATATTAAAATGAATACAATCTTTAAGTACATTAATTTATCTGCAGGCACCTCTTCAGAATACTAACCTAATTGTTTTCCTCCTGACCAAGGGGTCCAGTTTCGGCTGAATCATTCTTGTGAATCGGTTCATCCTTAAAGCATGGAATGTTCTGATTCATTCTAATTAATTGGTTCAAATTAAACTCTCCCATTTAGTATACAAGTTCTCATTCATTCTAGTGAATCTGTTCATATTAATTCTTTCACCGTCATTGATAGAATTTCCCGTCATTTATGACACGATGCTTCCCTGCCATTAATTAAATTTTCCAGCAATCCATAGCCTCTTTTTCCCCCAGACCTGTTGCTGTCTGCGTTTTCATTGCAGTCTATACATAAAATGTAAAAAAAGAAGAAGGACGACAGACCTTCACTCTCTTCCATTGATAGTAAGTGAAGCCGCCAGAGTCCAAATATGGCACTGACGTCTTGGGTCTCGAGTCTGCAGAGTAGCAACTTGGAGCCCAAATCTGCGCAGTAGTGAGCGTGAAGTGGCCCCACCCATACTCCTGCCTAATCAATCACACACCCCTGAACTTTTTGTGAAATAAACAATAATGGAAATGTATAGAAATTAAAGTTAAAGCTCCAATCTCCACCCGAAGTTCCTGAAAAAAGTCAGTTGGTGCCTCAGTGGCTACTTAGCTCAGAGAAGCCGTCAATCTCAGCTGTCAATCATGACATCACACCCCCGTTTTTATAGCATTAAATATCTAACTAAAACCAAACTTATTTAAAGAATGAACATTTAAACTAACATCAGTGTGATAAAAATGGCCTAAAATGACACAAATCTTTGGAAATAAATTCAAATTTGAGTGTAATTTGATTGTTTAGTTTGTCTATGTCCTATTACATGGAGAGGGTGGGGTTTATGACCTTGGGGTGGGATTTAGACCCTGTTCTCTGTAGTTGAAGCACACAGAGTACCACCCCAAAGTCTCTAGTTCCTGGGGAAAGTTCCTGCGGTGGAAATGTGGCTCATGTTTTCACTGTTATACTAACATGTTATCATGAAATGCGTATATATAGCAAGAATTGTATTTATTGTGCATATGAAATTAGTTTTTACATGCATTGGATACGCATTGTCACCCCATTGGGTAGGTTTAGTGGTGTGGGGTACTTGTATAACACGCTTGGGTAGGTGGAGTGGTGTGGGTTACTTGCATATAACACGTTATAAAGTGTGTATCATATGCAGGGGAAAACTGCGTAACATATGCACGTAAAAACTTATTTTGGGGTATAAATCGCACGATACATACAATTTGTGCTATAGATACGCATTTTTATGCGTCTGGTTATACAGTAGGTGGCACTATTACGCATTTTCTGAAAGATACAGAATCTCCAGATCAAAACACAGTCAAAGAAGAAGCAGAAACAAGCAATTGAATATGTAAGCAGATCATCAAACATTAAACAGAATATAAATCAAAACTGCCTAACGTTATCAAATGAAATAATGACCGAGGACGGGCTATAGGACTGTGAAGCTTCGGGGGTGTTGATAGACTCGATACTCCATCTGTGTTTTGATCATCGTTCTGAATCTGATCCAGATGTAGTAGTCTGTGACTAAAATGTGATTTTCTCAGCTTTTTGTTGTTAATGTATTTTTTATATACCAACCCAGGCTCATTGGAAATACGTGACTCTGCTAACATTTTTGCAAAACCCTGAAATACGTACCTCCAGGTACGTTTCCATGCACAATTCAAGAAAAACGTGGTGTAAGCACAAATTTTAATTCCTATTGAAATACATTTAATTCTTTGCATTTGTAAAAGTAGACATGATTTTATGAATATTTAAAGACTACTTTTATATTTTGGAGCAACTAACCCCGCTCCTACCCTAACATAACAGACAAATAAAAGTACAGTCACAGGTATTTATTGCAAAAACTGACCAAAACAGTGTAAAAGTATTAACTCATGTTGCATTCCAAGTCTTCTGAAGTCATACGATATCTTCATGTGAAGAACAGAGTTGATCTTAATGTTTTAATCGCTGAATCCAATCCGCCGCTCCGTGTGAAACCCTCCCCTTGTTCATATTTCATTCAAATAATACTCTTAACTCTTGAGCGTGACGCGGTCGGTCACGAGACACACAAGAGCCAATGGCATTTTACAATCAAAGCTGACGTAATGACGCAATTGGTCACGAGACAAACGACAGCCAATGCTGTCAAAGCTGATGTAACGGTGGCAATTTTCAAATATGATCTTCGGCGGGTGGACTCAACACTGATCGCTTTTGGGGATTTTCTTAACAAAAATCAATTGTTTGGCCTCGAAACACTTGGAATATTTGTACTTTTTAAGTAAATTGTGCCTGCAGTATATCTGCCTGTTTTATCCTGTTTTTTATAATACACAAATACTTCGGTTTTGGGAAGGGTTTGAGAAAAACTAATACCACTTAGTGCCTCCAGTGGATGTTTGACCCGAAAAGTGCAGGGAAACGTACCTGGAGGTACATATTTCAGGGTTTGCAAAAATGTAGGCAGAGTCACGTATTTCCAATGAGCCTGGGTTGATATATACCCACATCCAAGTGCTGATAAAAAAGAATCAATGAAGGTAGATTGTTTTTTTTGTTTGTTTTTTAAAAGTAAAATATATATTTTGTAGTGTAGGAACATTTGATTCATTCAAATCAATATTAAACTCTGCTTATATTGTGTAGGGACGTCTGATACATTTTAGTGAAACTTTTAAAATGGAAATAAAATTGTGTATTTTTCTTTATTATAATTTTATATTTAAGACATTACCACTTTTCAAATATATGGATTAGATAGAATTAACTTTTCAAAAGGTTAGCTTTACTATACAGTGGTTAGGATATTTTAAATTAACTTGAGTAACTAGCTTTTTCAACAGTTCACTACAGAATCAAATCAAGAAAGAAGAGGAGTGATAAGGAAGGTAAAGGGCAAGACAAAAGATGAGCGGAGCCTTGGCAACTGTGTTGTGTAACTGAATCAGATGTCTCTGTTAAAACATGGTGTACCCCTTAAACCACATCAGGACAGGAAATGAGCCACGGTTGTACATCACTGAGATGCTCAAGACACTGCTGCTAAAGCTGCCAGTGATTTTCTAAACCATGAAAATTAGCCTGTTTTATAATTTCATCTTGTGCACGGGATGCATGAACCTGAACCTTCCTGTTACTCATACTGAAACATCAGAGGAAGACACTGCAGAGAAAAAAAAGGAAATTTAGCCTGACAAGTACAGCTGCTATTGCAGTGAATGAGAAACGGACAGAAAGCGAGACAATCAGACAGACAAACCTCTTGACCTTATAACTGTGCATTCAATAACGCTTGAATAATTCAAATTTGACAAATGATAGCACAATTAGCTAGAGTGCTTGCAGGAAGTGGAAAGTGGGGCGGCCAGAGATGAGGAGAGAGAGCAGGTGATTTGGAGAGAAATGAGGCCAAAGTCATAGTAAGTGGGTTATGAAAAGCATGCATATTAGGTGCTATCAAGACAGTGAAGTATTGAAGAAAGAGAGGAGAGACATTCAAATGAAGCACAGGACCAGCTGCCACAGCTAACATGGATTTCCAGCAAGAAATTAATGTTACGTTCATGTATTTCAATAGAAATACTGTAATGTAGACACTTAAATACAGTTATTTCATTGTTCATGTGTGTGACAGGTAAAAGTAGGTTGTGAGTCTGTTTTAGTGCAGGAGCCTGATGAATCACTAAATTAAAGTTGATGTAAACGATAGAATGAACAAGCATTAGTGGCGGCCAATACAACTGTTTCTCATCAACCTTGTTATTAATAAGGCTGAAAAGGCTTTCCATGCAGGTCCAGGTAGTCATTCTGATCACTAGCAAAAAGTGACTGCTGGTCAACCCATGCTGATGATGCTGGTTGTGGTGAATAGAGCAGAAAACATATTTCTTTGTTTTTGGACTAACAAGGAAGTTTTCAGTTCTGAAACTTACAGGATAGTATTATAGAATGATGACCTCTTTTATGTCAAAAGCTTGATTTGATTTCTCAGTTCATGACCCCTTTAAAGGGTTATGAACCTTTAAATTCTATTCTCTTCCGTGTTTGTTTGAATCCCGCTGAAGACGCTGCTGACGTGTTATCTGGTGCGTCAGAGCGTCCATGTAGTCTGAGGGAGACGCACGCTTTGCGTCTTACGTCAGCAGCGTCGCTGTGGACTCGTGAACGGGATTCAAACAAACGCGGAAGAGAAGACAATGCTGAATAAAGGCGTAGTTTTTGTTATTTTTGGATCAAATAGTATTGTCGATGCTTCAAAAGAGTCTAACTAACCCACTGATGTCACATGGACTATTTTGAAGATGTTTTTCATACCTTACTTCCTACCTTTCTGGACACGGACTGTAGAGTGGGCATTCACTTTCAATCGGAGGACAGAAAGCTCTCTAACTAAATCTAAAATATCTTAAACTGTGTTCCGGAGATGAACGGACGTCTTACAGGTGTGGAACGACATTAGGGTGAGTCATTAATGACAGAATTTTCATTTTTTAGTGAACTAACCCTTTAAGTCTCATTTACTATGCAACTATGTTGCTAAGTAGATTTTACCTAATTATATCATTGAAATTTACTAAAATGTACAAAATTATTTAAAGTAACTCTTACTCTTTCCTTCAGTTAATGAAGTCTTAAAGGGTTCCCTTTAAGCTTTTTAAGAAAGCTGCTGCCACCAACATCCAGTACACATCAAATGCTGGTAACCTGCAATACATTTTGTCCTTTAACATCATGCACGTTTGCTTACAGACCTTTATTATATTATATTGGTCTTCATCCATTCAGGCGAAGCACTGTAAAGCGTGCACTACAATCTTTATTTTTAACACTTAAATTGCTGTGGCGTCTTTATCAGAACCCACACACACACACTGACACTCTCAGTGTGAAATGGTCATGGTGAACCCTGGTGCCCCGGCACACAATGAACGCTCTGTAATACTGTTGCTATGGCAGCCAACTCTGACTCTCAGATGACTACATCTTAATATGTCACATTTCAGGTGCACCATGGGAATCATGCACTGCTCTCTATCTTTAATCCTATTTTCTCTTTTTTATTGGATATAATTCACCCAAGCACTTAAAAACAACATGAAATGCCATTTGCAACACATTTCTCTACTGCAATGTGACATTTCCTGGGGGTAATAGGATATTCAGCGACAAAAATGCATATCTGATTTGACATGGAATACATTTGTTTCATAACTGACATCGAACAGGTTACCGTGTCCTCCAGCAGGCACATGAGTGAATGGATTGGGATACTGCTGCTAAATGTTTCTTAAATCACACCTAAATTGGGACACTCGCTCTTTCTCTGCCATTAGTTTGATGGTTGAGGGGTGTCAGCGGTCATGAATTCATGCATACACAAATACGCAGTGTGTTTATAATAAGACTCAGCAGGGCACGTTCAGATGGATTGCAGATGTGTCTTGGGAACATTTTGTCTTCTGGTTGAAGCACAACTAAAGCTACGCTGGTTTTGACATCCATTACCCTTCCGTTTCTCTCTTACACTTTTCATCTCCCTTTGCAAATTTTTGGATTTGTTATTGCATATTACATACTTTGCCTCTGCCACCTTTTAAAGGGGGACTTCAGCGCTGGGAAGATGAATCTGTATTTAAACTGGGTCATTAATGTAGTAGAAATGTGAAATTATTTTTGAATTTGGTGCCTTCTAGACTGAGAAAACACAGAAAATTTATTTTTGTCTCATGGGGATGAAAGACAACAATTCCCAGAACGCACAGCTTCACTGCCCTACTCTAGGCACGGCTAGTCGGCTACTGGATTACTGGATCACTCGCCCACCGCGTTCATTTTCAGAAAATCAGTTCAGTTAGAGACACTACAATTAAAAACTGATCGATATAATGCGAGTGAGCCGATTGAGCGTCACGGCACAAACGCAGCAGGATCGGATTACATTCATCACTTGGACTGAGGTAATCGCGGGATTCGCGGCTGCGACTGCATTCACAGCGCGTGATCAGTCTGGCGCGTTCAGCTCATGTCTCTGGAAGCTTAACTTTCATAGGAAGTTCATTTTAAAAGTTAAAACACTCACTTTGGTCTCCACCGCTCCGTTTACATGAATCTCCGCAGCTCCGCGAGCCGAGTGCTGTGAGTGTGATGTTGAAAACATGTGGAAATAGCGCCTCCTGCTGGCTGTAGTCTTCAGCTTCTGGACAAAAACTCCTCCGATGATGCAAAATGACGATATTTTTCCAGAAATAAAATACATAATTCTCTCGTCTCAGGGTCATATGAGGGGGGAAAGTACGATAATTTGAATATACTCCTGGGTTTCTACTGATACAAAGCTTAATGCTAATCGCTGAAGTAACCCTTTAAGTATTTGCTTCAATAAACATTGAAAACACTAATTGTTTTTATTTTATTTTTTTATTATGTATGGACTTGCTCGTAAATTAACCTTGCCCTGATTTCATCAAGGAAATAAATGAAGCATTAGCCTTTATGACACAGCTTAACCTGTATTGTAGTAAAATTGTATTTATTATTTTCCATAAAGTTTACATTTGGAGGTCCAAATTTAATACAGATATTTTTTTTAATTAATGTACACATACACAATAAATGACCTTCATTAACCTCAGCAAATTAATCATCTCTATTTTCTCCGCCTAAACAAGGGCTCTAAGAGACTTTAATTTCATCAGAGCCAATTAGCCCAATTAACCAGATTCTAGTACACAGTTATTCAGGCAGTCATAAACAGATATTGTACACAAATACTGTGTACATGAGGATCAAATTCATGACTCTTAAAGGGTTAGTTCACCCAAAAAAGACTATAGGCCTACTTGTTGAGGCACATGACTATTAACTAATTGCTAAGTAACATGTCATTGTGGTTATGGGTTTTTAATTAATTTTGAATTAGTTAACAGTCATGTGCCTCAACAGTAAAGTCATAGCATAATTATGCAAATAATTAGCTAATGATTAATAAAAGCAGACAACTGGAAGTTGAAATGCATGGCTTTGACCCATAGTGGTAATTAGCACATCATTTGACACTATTAGTTAATATAATATGTTATTAGGGAATTAATACATTATGACATTTTATTGATAATTTATTGATTACCTAATCTATTAATCATATAGAATGTTCATTAGTTGCTGATGCAATAATAAATTTAGTTCTAAACTCATGATTACCTGTGCATTAGTTAAGCATGAATTAATGCTTATGAGTGCACCCGTATTTTAAATTGCTACCACTTTTTGTGTGAAAAAAAAATAAAAATAATGACGACTTTATACGATTTCTTCTTTTTCATGTCAGTCTCCTATGCAGTTCACATAGTAAACACAGTGCAGCGCTTCCGGGTTCTACATCAGAACGCCAGCTCTTTATTGGCCGCTGGTTGGCCAGCTCCTGCGTCAGCATCATGCACATGCACACGTCGTTGTGCTCCCGTAAACAGCATCGGCCAATGGTGAGCCGGCATTCTGACTTATGTCTTTACCTTTCTGGGCCTTGAAAGTGGTAATAACGCTGCTGTCTATATGTGGGGTCAGAAAGCTCTTGGATTTCATCAAAAATATCTTAATTTGTGTTCTGCATATGAATGAGGGTCTTACAGGTTTGGAACGACATGAGGATGAGTAAATAATGATAGAATTTTCATTTTGGGGTGAACTAACCCTTTAAAGGAATGGTTTAAACTATTACCTCAGACACAGGATAATGGGCACATTGTCTTAGCATTGTTTTTGTTGTTAAATATCACATCTATGAATAGGCTGAATTAAGGCAGATGTTTGTTACACAGTCGAGCAGTGACAAGGAAAGAGTAAGTGTATTTGTTGGTAATACGCAGAGTTGGAGTGCTCATTGTCCCTCACCAGACACAAATTTCTCATGACTAAATGCGGTTTTCCCTTTATTCTGCTCCTTTGAACAATCAGTGTCTGCAAGAAGGTACAGACCCTAAAATCATAACCACATGTTCAACATACATAAAGTCTGTCAGCATTTCTCATGATTGTCAGAGCTTACTAATGTCCTGCAGTTTCGTTTTCATTCTGGGAACAGCTTGTACATTCTAGACACTTGAAAGGAAATCAACGTCTCAACATTTGGATGTTTTATAAGAGCTTCATAAAAGCTTTAACCTAACAATTATTTTTTGTGCGTGTGTGCGTGCATGTGTTTTAATTCACTTGTTTTTAGTAGCCTGCATTAAACACCTATTTCTTGATTTCTTGATAATATTTTCTCAGTCAGGCAAGTATTGTAATTAAATAGGTACATCATCTTACACCACAAATGGTATTGTTGAAGTATGACAAATGTGAAGAAACCTGGTTCAGACCAGTCTGAAACAAGTTTATGGCACCTATCCACACACACACATATCCTGTCTGCCCACAGCTCAACCTCTGCTAGAGCAGGACGAGGTGAAGTGTCTGTATACTGTATGTCTGACAGGGATCCACTGAGTGAGATTCATTTTTGTTTTGTCCCGAAAAATGTAAAAGGATCCTACATAATTCAGCTCTTTGTTCCATCGGTGACCTGGAGAATGTCAAAGTGTTTTACTAGCAGACTTCAAAGCGCTTGTGTGTGTGTTTGACAGTGAATATATAAAACTGTGGGTTGCACTGGATGAAAGTGATCATCATTCATGTGAGAGCAACACAAAGAGACAGATAGAATGAGAGCGAGCGGGAAAGGAGGAAGTATGTATCAGAGACACTGAGAGAGTTTATGCCTATGCTGGTCCAAGCTGGTTTGATGCAGCCATGTTATTCACCAGCAAAAAATGTCTTTCTGATTTATCTTTCTGACAGGGCAATCGATTTCAACCGAGTGGGAACCGAGGCACCAGGGCCCTGGAAACCCTAGCGATGGCCCTGCTTTCTGATGAAATGGGTTGACCATATGAGGCTCGCTGGTTAAGATAGTTTGGGCACCGTCACCAAAAACAAAGGAGGTGAGAGGCTACTTTCACTCCGCGGATATAAACACATACTCGTTGTGGCACCCCTTGATGAAGGGTAGTATTTTTTCACTGCTGTGTGATCCAAACACATCTTGTTATTCCCCTCTGAAAAATGTCCAAGTCATTCAGCCCTGAAACCCCTTTCCTCTGAGTTCTTTCTGCCAAAAAACATGTAGCCCTGCCTGATCGTGTCCAACCCTGTACCACATCTGGGTCACTTCAATGTAACCAGACATGGACCTGGAAGATAGCCGGCTGGCACTTTGTCCAGATCCAATCACATTCCTGTGTGAGTAACTCTTCAACATCCCACATCTATGGGCCAAGAATAGAGCACTATGTTTTTATAGAGCACGTTGATATTTCATGACATAGCTAGGGGTTGTTTGTTACTCTCAGAGTGCAAAGCTATATGTGCACGTGAATTCCACAGCCAGTGCAGGTGGAACACTGAATTAAAATAGTCTGACAGACTTTTCTTCACTTATTAAAGAGCACCACAACACTGTGAGCAGTGGATTCGGATTCCAGAATGAACAACTAATCACTAAAAAGGCCCTGTTTGAAACTGCATTGATTTGGACCTTCAACATTCTGGTTGCAATGGAAGTCAATGGTGGGGAGAAAAATCCTGTACTGTTTATTTTCTTTTGAACTGAAGAAAGAAAGACATGAACATCTTGGATGAGATGGGGTAAAATATCAGGAAATTTTCATTTTGAAGTGAACTAATCCTTTAACGTTAACTAAGGAGCCCTCATTGTAAAGTGTTACCATTTATTCCTTATAAGCACTAAAAGAATGAATAGAACTATCAAGGAAGCAGAATCCTGGTTCCCACTGTTATTGAAGAGTTGAATTGGAAGAATAATTTATGTGAGCTACAGTCACAATGTTTAGAAGAACAAAAGCCACAACAGTTTGTAATTATGGTCCAATTGATCCAGCCAGTTGAAAACAACACGTACTCAGGCAGTTTCCAGACATCTTAGTTATTTGTGTCTAACAGAAGTCCACCTGCCAATCACAAAACGCTTGAATAGAACATTTGAACATTCCGTAACATCCAACATTAGCCACATCTGCGCATCACTATAGGCCTCTATGCAAGAAGTTCTAAACACTCATATCTTTCCTTAAATTAAAGACCCCTTTCCCTTACAATGGTCGTCTTCCTGTGCAGAGGCATGCTGAATCCTAAAGTGTTTGGGTGCTACGCTCAAGTATTCAAAACATGTGGTTTCCTTCTGAAAAGAGAGTAATTGTTCTCTCCCTTTTTGAAAATCATGTAACATAACCATTAACATAATGTTTGAAATTCAGTTTCCTCTTCCTCCCGTCTGTTCCCCTTAATCACAATGAAATTCACAATGCATAGAAACTGTAACTAAGGAACCAGTTTGTGAAATGGAGCCATTAATCACTTCTGCGCCTTATAAATTGTACGTCGCCCTGCATGTTAGATAACCAAACTACTGTCATTCAGTTATGCAGACATCAGACCATTCTGTCTTAATATAATTTTCTATAGTGTCGTCAGTCTGCAAACTTATGTCAACACAAAATATAAATGTATTTTGTATATAAATGTATTAATGCATAATGCATATAAATGTATTATGTTGCATTTATAATCAGATTTATTGAGCATTAATGATGTCATGTTTTCTTATTTCCCATACATACCTGTGTTTCTTTTCCTTCAGGCACTTTTATGTAACAGGAGTTGTTTTTTAAAAATTTAAAATATTAAAATTCATTATAAATTAAAATATATATATATGTTTGGGATGCTCTGGATCGGCATATATGACAGCGTGTTCCAGTTCTTGCCAATATTCAGCAACTTCTCACAGCCAATGAAGAGGAGTGGACCAACATTCCACAGGCCACAACCTGATCAACTCTATGCATAGGAGATGGGTTGCACTGCGTGAGGCAAATGGCGGTCGCACCAGATATTTACTTTTTTTTGAGACCAGGCCACCGTCTTCCATTGCTCTGTATTCCAGTTCTAAGGCTCACGTGCCCACTGTTGGCACTTTCGGTGGTAGACAGGGGTCAGCATGGGTACCCTGACTGTTCTGCAGCTATGCAGCCCCATACGCAAACAAACTGCGGTGTATTCTGACACTTATCATCAGAACCAGCATCATCTGTATGATCCGATCACGGGTCAGCCTTCACTCTCCACGTGCATCAATGGCCGCCCGCCCATGACCCTGTCGCCGCTTCACCACTGTTCCTTCCTTGATAGATTGATAGATGACCACTGCAGACTGGGAACACCCCACAAGAGCTGCAGGGTTTTTTTGTTTTTACAATGTGGATTGTCATTTTATATATAAATAATAATTAGAATAAGATTTTATATAATATAAATGGCCAAAGTTTATAATATGTATGGCATGCGATAAAATTAGACATTTTTACCAATTTCTACCAAATAATTTTTTTTGTCATAGCTTATTTCTTCATAATGTAACAGTAACTCATCTTAAGGCCCCAGCCCACCACACTGAGGGAACAAACCTATATGGCCATGTGTCAGAGCTGTTATCCAACAGAGAGACAGGCACTTTCCATGTGTGGTAAAAGCGAGCGGTTGTGCTATGCAACTCTGAGTCCCTGTGTTTGTTAGTTCAGCTAGAGTTATTTTACCGCCTTATCAAGTGCTGTAATCTCAGAAATCCAGTCATTGTAAAATATGCATTCAAACTTACACTGTCCATTTCAGTAGTGGAAAAATGAAACCATTTGTGCATGGTTAGACTGTGTATATCTTTTAAATGTAACATCAAGGAAGATGCCAATACAGTGACACCATTCCCCCCAAAAAATTAATGCAAGGTAAAAGGAAAGTGACTAGATTATATTATGGATTCCTCTACAATGATAAACATGGTCTGTGACCACAAACAGCAGGTTTTGAAGGGTGCAAATTACAGGTCCTTCTCAAAACATTAGCATATTGTGATAAAAGTTCATTATTTTCCATAATGTAATGATAAAAATTAAACTTTCATATATTCTAAAACTAATCCTACAGCACCAGAATAAGGAAATTTAAGTGAAATGAATCCTGGCATCTATTCCTTCAATTTCAACATGTAATAGTCTTTTGTCACACAGTGATTCACTAAAACACAGGGTGCTATTGTTCAACCTCCCATCTGGAAGACGAGCGCATCAATTGCTAAACTCATCCTTTTAAACTAATTTCCTCCCCAAATTGTTGAAATTAACATGTGTTTAATAGAAAATGAACAAACCCAAATACAGATGAATCATTGCCACTAATAAGTAACTTCCATGAGAGGCTCACGAGTCATGACTTGATAGGATTAAGAACAAAACAAGAACTACAGAAGCAAGCATCTTTATTGGTAACAAGCCATAACTTTCAAAACATTTATGCAGTGCATAAACACATGGTTTACAAAATAAACACCACCACTCATTTCAGACATGAACCAAACACTGATCAAATTAGCTCCACTCATACTGCACTGCTATGAGGAACATCCCACCATGATCAGAACACATGCCCCAGAAGAAGCCAACAGTTGGATCTGTTAAGAAACAAGAAAAAAAAGTTTCACTTAAACTCAAGACGAATCAGATTACGTTACTGATTATAGCATTGACTGTTCATATACATGTGTCTTGCGACAGGATCCAGGCACAGAGAAGTAACCTCAGACCTAGGTTTTAGCAAGAGTAGCTTACTTTATCCCCCTGTCGTGGCCACTAGAGACACCAACAGCCTCCAGTGGGCAAAGCATAGGAGGGAACAGGACTAGATCAGACTGGTTGTAGAACTAAGGGCTAATGTGATACCAAGCTGGTTTCAGTATAGCTCATAGCACGAGACACTGAACAATCAAATTACACCTGAAATAAATTCAGACATTGACGGCTTTGCTTTTCTACAACGGAAGAGTGAAGAGGCAGTGTCTCTTGCAGTCTGTGATTACAGTTACTCACCTAATGACTGCAGGTCTTCCATTTTTCTGTCTCCGCCATTTATTAGCTGCAAAATAAATTCAGCTGGATGAGCGACTCTTACCACAGAATTCTTAGCTAAGGATTACAAAAATTGTTTCTCCCGACAGGATCCAAAGCAAGGAATATTAAGCCAATGCTTCAGGTTTATGAGAGAATTCTTCTACCCCTCCGTGTTGATCACTCAAGACATGCAGGACTTGAGTGTGCAATAAAAGGGGACAAAACTAAAAAAAAAACGGGTATTTCACTTACCAAATAACATTTGGAGGAGGATTCTTCAGCAAGATTCTTGGCCTTTAGACCAAACCAATATAGGAGCCTAGATTGGGTTCATATATAAAAATAAAAAATAAAAAAAAGCACATTAACAATCAAAAGACGCAAATTTTGTGGTTTTAGAGCAAAGTTTCTATTAGGCAAGAGCTGAAGTGAGAAAGAATTGTCTGCCCCCTTTTACTTTTCACTTAAGAGAAAGACCTTAAAATAAATGCTTCCTTACCGTTAATTAATACATCACCAAACCTGGCAAGTTTCCCTTCAGTCAGGGGGTTCAGATGGACCTTCTATTTAAAGAAAACAAACATGTAATTTGCATCAGCAGGCAGACAGGCCGCATTCACCACGTGCGTCCTCGCGCCACACGTGGGCTTCCAGCACATCAACTTAACACTTCGACATTACGACCATGGTTTAATATCAAGACGCACAACATGCTTTATTAAGCCTTTTCTCTTTATCTATTAACTATTCACTACCTTTCTGTGCATTTCATATGCTAAATCTTACAGCAACGGTTCTGGTAAACCGACTTTTTACAGCACAATTTCACATGTAAAATTAAAATAACGCATAACTTCAGATATATAAGAAATTAAACAAAAGCGCAAAAATCTGGGCGCGCACACACTTACCAGCACCCATGTTGCGTCCGATCCTATGCGTGATCTGTGCAAAATGAGAGCATGTGACTGTTGCGTGGAATTATGGGAGATTTAAAGAGACCACCTCCACAGTTCATTTCCGCGAATCAGTTGAAAACGATTCGCTCGGATGATTCAGTACGATTGGTGAACAAGTCGCCCACACTGGTTTGGGAAAAAGATCCGACTCAAAAGAACTGTTTCACGAATCAGACATCGCAATCAAGCGGTAGTTTTTTTATTTATTTAATACTTATATTTTATTTATATTTAAACGAATGACAGCAAGGCATATGACACATTGTTTAAAAAAAAGTGTCGAGAAATTCCCTTTTTATACATTCGCATTTAGTGCCTGATATTTGTGTGTATCAGTGTATGTGATGTACAAAAGAACTTAATGTTACCGTTTGAAATAAATGTATCATTTAGCCTTATAGTTTCTTCATACTTCATTATGGATTTTGAATGTACTGTAAAGTTGTGAACTGTGCTGTGGGACAACCCGCAGACCTAATCCAAATTCTATTGGCCACAACTAAAGTTCTAACGAATTTCATTGGTGAATCGAACTGTCAATCAACGGAGCAGTGTTTCATGTCGTATGCAACAAATGAACCAATCGCGTCTCAGTGGGCGGTGTTTGATCGCTAATCCAGGATGTGAATGTTTCGTTTAGTACGTACAACTGGCAAAGATGTTTACAATAAATATATCCTGTATTTTTATGCTTCGTTGCAGTGACCATGAAGAAAACAAGTAGATGAAAGCCGTAGACGTTTATCTCTCGCTTTGTTTACACTTTGCATGAGCAGCGGGGATTGAATGGTCACTGATTGCTGTCCTCGGTTGGGATTGCAGCTTGGCCTGTCAGTGTACTGCTGTTACTATCATGTTTAATTCATAAAGATGGCAACGAGGGGCACCTTATAAACTAAATGACTGTCAGAAACATCGCCTCCATTTGTAATATGGTAAGTGACTGGATACTGCGCTGGCTAGCTCTTACGTAATGATGGTTGAATGGCTTTCCTGACAATCAGGTGCATGACCTCATTTATGAGCTGATGTATGCATGGATGACCGCTGTGATGAACGCTTCTGCTATAACTGGACATATTTACATGCTCAAATAATAAGCTGAAAGTGTAAGAAATTGCATAAAAATGTATTTACCTAAAGGAACATTGCAGTATCAGTGATGCCCTCTTTATGTTATGATAGCTCAGGTTATTATCTGTGGTGTTAATCGTCAGATTTTTAACATTAAAAAAAAATATATTTAGTGATCATTTTTTAACAGGTCTCTCTGTAATTTTTACTTTCTAAAATGTAAATGAGTGGCTGTGTGCTTTGTATAGACCTTTTACTCTCTTTGTATTGCTCTGTCATTTTGAATTTTGACAAATATAAGCACAAAAAAACATGTTGGAAGATGATTGTGATGCTCTTAAAAGAATAGTTAACCTAAAATGAAATTTTTGCAATGTATATGTCACTTCTATCTATGCAGGTAGAATGAATGGAGACTGCACTTTCAGAAAAGGTTGAAACTAGAGATATGAACATTTTGTCCAATACCGATAATAATTCATATTTGAAAACAGATAACCGATATATTAGCTGATAAAGCTGAATCCAAATTTGTATATAATTTTTGAGAGCCTGGTTATAAAAAAAAAATCTCACCAATTAAAATCCTTGTCCCAAGCACACAATTATGATCTTCTCACATTATAATTTTATATATGACAGACGTGAGCTGCACATGTTTAAAATAACCAAAACATGTTTAATTGTTTTAGTTAACAATATCAACACTGACTAACCAATTCATTAAAAAGATTCACCTTTAAAGACAGTTTTGTTCATGAAAGTTCACTACTTCTGATCTGTCATGCATGTTCATGACCATGCAAAGGATAGCTTGAGGTTTTAAGATGGCTAAAAGGAGCATAGGCCATTGTTTTGATTAGTGCTTGCTTGCAGATATACTGTGGGATTTCTGGCATTGCCTGAAACTGGCCTGAACCTCTAACCACTGTCAGTTGTTCATCTTTGGATGACTGCAAGTGCTGTGTCAGCCTGGGCTAGATGTGGTTAGGAACATGAAGAGTGAATTATTGCCAGCATGAGGGGGCTCAGACTTAACGTCTGACTGCTGTTTAGTGCTAGTTATGTAACTAATGGACAGACAGGGTTCATTTGTTCATCGGCATGTGTTTGGGGCCACGTCTTGTAGTGGCTCATTGACCATGGATACAAGGCTGGCTAATGAAATGTTCTCCTTCATGTCTTCCATGTTCTATCCTGCTTTAAATGACCTCGATTAGTGTGCGTTTGGTGTGCACAACCGCTGACCTGTCCTTCAGTTTGAACACATGAGTCTATTACGTGCACTTTAATTTGAGAACATGCGTCTGGCAACATATTGTCTTATATATGTTGGTACGTGCTGTGGAAGGTTTCTAGGCAGAAACATTAGATGGCTTAGCTGACGATTGTGTGTAGACAATGAGAAAATGACCTCTGTTAAAAGTCAGATGTTGGCATATCTGCACAATGCCGTATTTATATTCCAATAGGCAATAAAGATCTATTAGCGCTGGAAATGAGGGACTATGTGGATTCATATTTCCTACAGATAAAAAGGATGCTGTCTCAGTCAGGTTAATAACACTAAATTAGACAGTGCACAGATACAAGAGGGGCAGTTTCCCATCTTTCAGCTGTCAGTCATGGTCTTGACTTTACTGGTGTATGACTTTGATCTCTGGATCCAATTGTGGTGTTTAGTCATTACCTGATCTGCTCATTTAAAGTCATCCAGAGATATGTTGGGTTTTAAAAGGGCAGCCATTATACAATACTGTTCAAAAGCTTGGGGTCGGTTAGATTTTTTATTTTATTATTTTGAAGCAAGTCTTATGCTCACCAAGGCTATGCTTATTTGACAAAACAAATTGTTAAAACAGAAATATGGTTAATGTGAAATATTAATTCAATTTAAAATAATGGTTTTCTATTTTAATATATGTTAACTTAAATTTAATTATTTGCGGCGATGGAGAAGCTGAATTTCAGCAGCCATTACTTCAGTCCTCAGTGTCACATGATCCATCAAAAATCCTTGTGCTCATTATCAATGTTTTTTAAGGATTCTTTGATGAATAGAAAGTTCAAAATAACAACATTTAGGCTATTGTAACATAAATATATTTCTTGTCACTTTTGATCAACTTCATGCATCCTTACTAAATACAATTTTGAAAGTATGAAAAAAATCTGACCCCAAACTTTTCAATGGTATAATGTACCATTCTTTGAAAAAATAGTTTTTTAAAGGGTTCATATAACATGGAATCCCATTTTAAAACGCTGTCATTGGTTTCGGTGTTGCTAGAAGAGAAAATGTCAGGAGTCTCTTTGTACTCAGGCCAAAGTAAAACTGTCATGCTGATTCAGTTACATTCTGTCATGGATTCTTATCCAAAATCACTTCCTGCTTAGTTGTCCCATCCATAATTAAAGGGATAGTTCACCCAAAAATGAAAAATATCCCATAATTCACCCTCAAGCCATCCTAGGTGTATATGGTTTTCTTCTTTCTGACGAAGACAATCTGAGTTATATTAAAATGTCCAGACTCTTCCGAGCTTTATAATGGGAGTGAATAGTAAACTGAGATTTTGAAGGCCAAAAAAGTGCATCCATCCATCATAAAAAAACGCCTCCAGGAGGTTAATAAAGGCCTTCTAAAGCGAAGCTAACTTTATAAACTGTAATTACTAGCTTCCGGTAACGTCCGTCCGCGCGTTCACGAGAGAGTCAATTCCGGCATAGGACACTGGCATACCGTAAGCTTTGATGCCTCTCGCTGTTCAAACACACAACAAACTTAAGCTCCTCTGACATCTCTCTTTCAAAACTTTTTGTTTTAGACTTCTAATTCGTGACCGGTGTTTGCTCTATCCTCTCTGCGTTTGTCAAACATCATGCGTCGGCGGAGGTCACTCTTCCGCCGGAACACAACTCGCGTAAGCCAGTGATTCTAGTTTATAAAGTTATAAATATGGATCTTTTTCTTACAAAAGGCCTTTATTAACATTATTGATTAACTAGATCAGAATTATCTAAATGACTAAACATAAAACTAAATAATAAAAAAAAAAAAGTTATAATAGTATATAATAGAGCTGCACGATTAATTGTTAAAAGATTGCGATCTCGATTCAAACACCAATGATGTCATTCCTAAATGACAACGATTCTCCTTTGTCTTTTAAACCTTTTAAACCCAAAATCTCAGCGCTGACCCAAAGAGAGTAGTTCTCATGTCATGTACAGGCTAAGTATGAAAAGGTTTTTCAGCCACGCAGTATCAATATTTCTGTTACAATACTTCAGAATATCACAGAAAAACTAGGATAAAAGTTTATAGTTCAGAAATAAACGTTGGTGTTTACGATCGTGATCAAAATAGAGCAAATCACCTTTTGAAAGTAACTTGACGCTTAAAATAATGATTGTATTGATTACATCATTACACCAGTAGGTGGTGACAATCGACTGTTTAAAAATGTATTTGTCATTGAATCATTCATTCAAAAGAATCGTTCAAAAAGCACTGATTCATCCAGTCAAGCAAGCCCCTGTCCCAAATGGCACCCTAAACCCTCGCGGTCTTCCTCTGAGTCCACACTTTCACGACGTAATGCCGCTTTGACTGCCGGGAAGAAGTCTGCTGCGTAACCGACACCAGTGCGGGCTCGGCAGAAGTGCACATCGGGGGCGCATATTGACCTCCAAGGGGGCGCTCACGAGCACCCTTCTGAGACCTAAAATGACAAATGGGACACTCGTGGTCTTAACGGACACGCGCACACAACGGCCATTATAAGTCCACAGACCGAAAGTGCACATGACGTGTGCCATTTGGGACAGGGCCCAAGTGAAGTCTTTATAAGTAAGTAATTGAATATTGAATCATTAATATTCTTTAAACATTTTAAATACACTGCAGCAATCAACATTTTGTCAGAACCTCTAGTAACAGTTCAGAATGGTGGGGAAATTGTGGTCTCTGTTTGAAACAAAAAATGTTGATTCTCAATTTATTCAGAATCGCGCAGCTCTCTATATAAATAATACTAATTAAGTATAAATAATACTAAAATAACAAGTGTCAATGGTGAGTGAATTGACAAAGCTTACGGTACCAACTATGATATAATATTATAAAAATTAAAATTAGCAAAACAAACAGACCAGGTCATTGTGTCACTTGCAGCATCATATACCATATAAATGCCTCTGTCATAAAAATATGATAGCACATTGTGATTTTGTTCCTAATATTTTAGGGATGCGAGATATATCGGCCACCTTATCAGTATTGGCCGATATACAGTATGTTCATTTTTAATGTTAAAGATATCGGCCCAATAAGAAAAATTGGTTGATATATTAAAGCCGACAAATAATGGATTATTATTTCCTTCAACTGAGACACTTCAGATGCGCACTGTTCACCATGATGGGTTTGAATTGCTTGAAATATGATTGGAATCACTGTGCATTGTGCAGAGCAAGTCTCTCATGTAGGCTACATAAAATTATAATGAGAACATGATTATAATTGTGTGCTTTACATGGCTTTTAATGGTGAGACTTTTGCTTTTGTAATCAGGCTTTCAAGTCATAGTCTAGTTTCTAGTCATAGAGTTTTAGAGACATAACGTTTTTTTTGTCTTCTAAATAGACAAATTAGAACGTAATTATATCTGTGAGAGTTTCTTACTTTATCTTATTCTATTCAATATAATTAACAGATATTTGTCTTTTCCCCCCTCATTTTCTGTCATTTCAGGGCACCAATGCCTCTGCTCTGGAGAAAGACATTGGTCCAGAGCAGTTTCCCATTAATGAACACTACTTTGGATTGGTCAACGTAAGTATCACGAGCCCGATCTCACGAAAATGCGTATCAATAGTACGAGTGTGCAATCTCGTAGAATGTATATGCCAAAAGGAGTTTTGGCGTGCATATGGTACGCCGTTTTTGGCGTGCATATGATACGCACTTTATGGCGTATTATATATACGAACACCCCCACCCTCACCCTACCCAAAAGCATGTCATATATACGCCATAAAGTGTGTATCATATGCACGCGAAAAACTGCGTAGCATATGCACGCCAAAACTCATTTTGCCGTATACATTCTACGAGATTGCACACTCGTACTATTGATACGCATTGTCATGAGATCGTGTTGGTATCACACAGTGCCAGACTAACCCTCAAAGACCAGAGCCAGTTTTGTGAAGATATTGTTAGGGGGCAAACAATATACACATGCTAACAGTTTGCATATTTGTTTAGTGAAATATTGAGTAGCTTGGCTTTCCTATTTGTGTGCATGTTTCATGCCATGTTGTATTGCTTAACAACATTATTGTAAATGAAGGACACCACAACATCGAAGCAAAACAACCAGCTAAAGTGTTTTTCTGAACTAGTGAAAAATCACAGTTCACAACCTTTGACAGCCATCTTTATTTGTTGTTTTCCAGAGAAGGGAGTGGTTGATTTGTTCTCTTCTGCTAAATATATTAGCATGTGATTTCCATTGCAGAACAGGGCAGCTTGACAACGCAGTATTTATTCCTGCTTCCATTAGCGCAGCTGGTATGATTAATGAACATGTTACTGTTCAGCCTTCGAGCTGAATCTTTCAGGTCAAGCTGCCTCTTGTTTTGGCAGAACAGTAAATTCAGTATGGAGAGCCACAGAAATCAGGTCACAGTTATTATTTTTCTTGCTATTAGCTTATTAAGGTTAGAAGGAGATCCACAAAAAATAGGTCACAGTTATTATTGTTCCTTTTTTTGATTCGAAGGAGATTTGTCATTCTGGTCTAAAGAGAATTGCAAAAGGAAGGGACTGCTTTAATTTTAATTAAGAAGTTACTGCCATCAGAAGGTGATAAAAAACAAAGCAATTAAAGGTACTTAATGAGAGAATTGATAAGTATAAAATCTAATAATATCTCTGAGTGTATATTAGGATGCTGCGTGAAAAACAACGGCTTCGCTGAAGGTGTGACCGATTTTACCAACTGGTACACATGAAGGAAATGCAAGATTGCATCTGTGTCCTGTCTCAATATAGGGATCAGGGGTAATCTGTGGTTTTGTCAATGAAGGTGAGATAAAAAAAAAGACGTGCCATAATGACAATTTTAATTAAAACATACTGTTACCAGGAAAAAAAGTAAAAGCGATGATACACGGGGCAAATTTTTGGAGCAATGTTGATGGGCAGTGTTGCCGTCAACGGTGAACCAGGTGAGACACAGGACCCACGACCGATCTAAATGATCCAGATTGAAATGTGTTGCCCATTCTCAATGGAAAGTGTCCAAGCAACGTTGCAAGAAAGTTGCCCTGTGTATCATCACCTTAACATTAAAAATATTATATCATGCACAAAAAATGTGTCAAATAAATATTAATTATATATATTTTTTAAATGTGACTTTTTGAGGTTCAGCATATTTGCAAATAATTAAAGCCCTAATATACTCACGGCAAAGTTCTTATTCGTTCTTCGCTTAAGTTCAAAATATGTGATCAGCGATATGCTGTTACTCAGCTGAGAGCGCCATTTAGATGAATATGTAAATATGTGCTGCTCGCTTTCCTCTCAATAACAAAATAAATACACAAGAAAAATTAGAAATTTAATTTTGTTAATAAAGCATAAGAAAAGCATTTGGTCATAGTAATGTGGATATGTTTGCACAAGCTCTGCAATTCGGCACTCCGGTAAAGACCCATCACGTTTATTTATAAATCATTTTATACAATAGCTTAAAATCAAAATCAGCTTCACCGTTTTAAACATGAAAAACAGTGTCAGTGTCTCGTTTCATCAGAAGTACAACTTCATTTTCTGCTATAAAGCAGCTCTCCAGTGTGTTTTCACTCGCAGACATCTGACCTTGACCGACTGAACACGAGAGATGAACCGGAAAAGATTTCCACGTGAAAGAAGGCGGAGCCACTGTGCACACCTACCTATTACATAATCGCCACGGACCAATGGGAGGACAAAGGTGTTTACCAGCCGTAAAAATCCATTCTGGAAAGTTCACTTTGGCAAGCTGTTTCGAACTTCGAAACTTTCGAAATTTTGATTATTATTGTGCTTTGGTGATCAGTCATTGCTGTCGCCTCCGAATACTCGTGTCATAATCCTGACCCTCTTCTTCCAGTCATTTTCTGTCATCTCTCTGCTTTCACTGTCAATAAAAATGCCAAAAAGCCCCAAGAACCACTTGATTGTCAGTGTGCGCTGACAGGAAAAGGCCGTTTGAAGGGAAACAATACCCTGTTGTCACAATAACAGCAAGTGCTGCTCTTTCAGCCCATGCAGGTCATGTTTTTAAAGAGTAGTTTTTTCAGCCCTTTGATTTGCTTTTAGCAGTGAGCAGGGACTTTTTCAGTGTCTTTCTTGATTGTAAATGTCTTGTCTAGATCCACGTTTGTTTAACCCCTTGCCTGCTTTTTCCCTGGCGCCCCTTTAGCATAGAGACTGTTCCAGATTTTATCTCTCGGTTTCATAGGTCAGATTTAATTGGGTCCCAAGTGTTCTTTGTCTGTTTCCCGCTCAAGAATTGATTAGCTCAACCTAAAAGAATCCCTCTCTCTGTGTCTTTTTCTCTAGTTTGGGAACACATGTTACTGTAACTCAGTGTTGCAGGCTCTGTATTTCTGCCGGCCATTCAGGGAGAATGTGTTGGCCTATAAAGTCCAGCAGAAGAAAAAGGAGAACCTTCTCACCTGTCTGGCCGACCTCTTCCACAGCATCGCCACACAGAAGAAGAAGGTGGGCGTGATCCCTCCCAAGAAGTTCATCTCACGCCTGCGGAAGGAGAATGGTGAGGGGTTGAGGTTTGGCGGGTTAGCATGGCTTAGTTTACTCCTGCTGGTCACTACACTGTTATGAAGACAAAAACATCTTTCTCCATTGATGTCCATTTAAAAAAAAGCAGTGAAATTGCAATATGTATTATTTTTACAAACACGTCTGGTTCACTATCTTTGTGGGGGCTCTCCATAGACGTAATGGTTTTTATACTGTACAAACTGTCTATTCTCTCTTACATTAACCCTACCCTTAAACCTTTGTGTGTCTGTGTTCAGATATTTCTATCCTGGTGAGGACTTCAACCTGAATACACACTGACTCATGGGGACTCGTGTCACTGTGGAGAACTAAATTGAGGAAACAGTCTTATAAATCACACAGAATTTTTTGTTTTAAATGTGAAAATGCAGAAAGTTTGGTGCGATACCCGTGTGTGAGTCTGTGTGCATTCAGGTTGAAGTCCCCAAACATATACACAGACACACACACACGTTTTGTGTTTTGCTAGTTTTAGATTTTTTGGGATGTCACAGATTTTGGATGTTTTTCGGACTAGTAAACTTTTTTTTTTTTCATATTTTGTGTTTTCCATTTTATTTTTCTTCATTACATTTATACAATTCATTTAAATTCCAATAATTTTTAAATCCAGAGAAATCAGCAATTTTAACCAGGACACAGACCGTGTGCGTGCGTTGCCTTTCAATGACATCATACCCACGCTACCCTCGGTTTATTTAGTAAAAACCATGGAAACACCAAAGATACTTTAATATGTTATGTATTTTATTAGACAGGTGAGCAACTGTTCTGATAAATTTTTCGACAGAAAACTAATCATTGTTATACAGCTCAACACAGTTAGTCTTATTGTTTAAATATCGTTTTCTTGATTTATCATGCCTAATATCAAACTAACTTACTGCAGAGTGCAAAAAGTGAAAGTAAAATCTATTTTCATTTTTTCAGGATTCATATATGATTTATGGTTTTATGATTTATAACAAATTTATCATCAAAGCTGTGGTAATCAAATTAATTCATAAAACTTACGATTCTGTCCACAATTTCCGCATCTCGCAAATCATAGGACCCTAATTGTTGTGGTGCCATCCGCCAATCAGCGTCATCAGTACTTTTTTTTTTTCTGCAGCCCCAAATCACATTAATCACATGCATTTACGGCTTAGGTGTTCGGCTCAAAACCTATATCTGCAACTGAGTGCCCATAAATAAATTGGCAGATTTGAAATCACATAATTCCTTTGAGCAGCTTCCATTGAGTTGAATGGTAATGGATTGCTCTCTCCAGGTATCATAGGCCTCCTTGAAAAGAATCTAAAAGCTGCGACCAAAACAACTTTCCTAAATGAATAGCACAACATCTCCTTCCTTCAACTGTATTTGAACTGAGTTTGATCCTAATCAGAATAGATGTCATATTTGGTTCTACTATTTACTATTTACTAATTTTAGGATTATACTAGGCTAAAATTTTGAAAAACAACATGTTTTCAATGTTGACTGAACTATCCACACATTCACAAAAGAGAGACATGAACAGACTGTACTGTCCCCGTTTTCTTTCACATCAAGATAAATATGGTGTCTGCTATGACTAAGCCATCTGTTGTAAAGCCAGAACCCACAAAACTGCTAAAATATCCTCAGATACACACTTATGAAGAAAAAACATGTTTATGAGACATTTAAGTCGGCTTGTGTATCCAATATAGTTGTGTGTAAAGTGTTTGGTTAATATGTTAACATGATTTCTAGGCAACTAATAGAGCTGTAGCTGGCATTCAGACAGGCGACTATGTAAAAAAACAAACCTGTGCACACTAACAGTAAGCCTCTGTGTGATATGCTGAATGAGAAGCAGGTGTAACAGATCAGGTGTGTGTGTTTTGAGGGAGAGGGGAGGGATAATATGTAGTATAAAAGAGGATTTGTTCTTCTGTCTCATTCCAGAAAAGGCCCTCTCTATGAATTAACAATACAAACCTCTATCAGAGAGACGTCACCGGCTACACACACTCACACAGAGTTAGCTATATGATTGCACATGCCATGCATGCATGCATGATACATGCATGTACCAACATTGTGCTAAAATGTGTGACCAAAGAGTTCACGTGACCCCACCATGTCCAAAATGTTACCTTTACCTTTCTTAATTCACCAAGTAAATTGATATGGATTGATATCTTATGTTACATTTTCTGGCTTTTCCTATAGACCTGTTTGATAACTACATGCAGCAGGATGCCCACGAGTTTCTGAACTACCTGCTGAACACAGTGGCTGACATCCTGCAAGAGGAGAAGAAACAGGAGAAACAGAATGGACGGCTGAAGAACAACGGCACTGCCATCGCCACAGACACCGAGCCAGAACAGAACAAGACCGAGCCCACCTGGGTTCACGACATCTTCCAGGGCACGCTGACCAATGAGACACGCTGTCTCAACTGTGAGACGGTATGAGTGTTGTGTTACCTTAAGTGTTTGCTTCATACACATGCAAATGTTTTTAAAGGGAAAAACTATTGAAAGTGAGGGGAAATCTCATTATGAAATAAATGTTTTTCTCTAGTTCATGTTGGCCATAATTATTGCAGCATCCTTCTCCCAAGATAACAGCTCTGAGTCTTCTTCTGTAATGCCTGATGAGTTTGGAGATCAGAGCCCAAACTAAAATATATGAAAGTTTAATTTTTATCATTACATTATGAAAAATAATGAACTTTTATCACAATATGCACATTTTTTGAGAAGGACCTGTATAACAGGGATCTCATAAATATGTGTTCGTATTTTATCATTTTATTTATTTTATTCCATAAGACAAAAATAAATATTGTACCATATTTATTAATTCAAAACATCACAGAAGACAGAAGACATTTTTTCTGAATACTGGTAATGTATGAGCAAAGCTGTATTTCATTTTTCAAAAACATTAGAGTACCCTTCTGTTAGGCAGCCTCAGAAGGACTGTTTGGTTTTTTTAATGGACTTATACAACGACATTCGATCAATAGTTTGAGCTTTGCTGCCAGAGGACAGAAACTGTGGCACACTTTTCAAGCTTCTCTGTTGATTGACCTACTTTTTCTTCTCGTTAAGACTCAACAGTTCTAACACGCTGTCACACACCAGTGCTTTAACACATCCTCGCTCACATCTTCTGCAATAAGTGCAAGACAACGGGAGGCAATCAGGTCACCAGAGTTCAGCACATTCACCTTGAACAGCTGAAACCGTAGAAAGGGGTCACCTACATGCGTGATAATCTTCCCAGAAATTAGTTCCCTCTATCTCTCTACCCCTTGAAGATACTTGACAACTAAGATTGTCTCTGTAGGGAGGGAGATCAGAGTTTCTGAAGAGGTTTTGTTAATATGGCATGTTTTTTTCTCATCTTCTTACTCAATATGTTAAGTCGTTTGTGAACTTGCACTTTTTACAGGTCAGTAGCAAGGATGAAGACTTTTTGGATTTGTCTGTAGATGTTGAGCAGAACACTTCAATAACACACTGTCTCAGGTAAACATACAAGCACGGTGACATAACAGTGATCACACATGTACACAACCAGTTCTTTCCTACTGTGTTCATGCTTTTAACTTGATGTGTGTTTTGTCTGATGGTTTTAACAGGGACTTCAGTAATACAGAGACCCTGTGCAGTGAGTATAAATACTACTGTGAGATGTGCTGTAGCAAACAAGAGGCACAGAAACGGTGAGTGTCAGTGGATGTGTGTTGATAAGATGTGGTAGGGCATATAACTAACTCTACAGATTGGCATACTACTATATTTTCCATGTGAATGAATTCACTAAGCAAGCTAATGGCGTTTATTTGAGTGTGAGCATTGCAGCATAAGCTGAAATACTGCAAAAGTAGAGTAACCGTTTAGTGACCCCACAGTATTTTTGCAGTTTGTTTACTGTGCGCATTATTATTAGCCATGATTTTAACATTAATTATATTATCAGACTGCCACAGGTTTTCACCATAATAACTGGAGAATTGTATGTGCAAAATTGTGATGTCATGTTACAAAAATTTAGCATATACTATATGCAACATTTATCATAAATTTTTCATACTATGTAAAAAGTACAGTATATCCATTCCAGAATAAGTTTGTGTGTGTGTGATTAGTTTTAATAGTACAGTTTTTGTCATTTAACATATTTTTGTTGTCTGTATTACACAAAACAAATAACAAAGTAGTCTGTGTCAGCTGTGTGGGGGAAAAGCAGTGGTGGTGCTCTAGATACTGTGAAAGTGTACATGCCAGTGATTTTGTGTGTGTGTTTGTGTGTATGTGTTGCAGTATGCGTGTAAAGAAGCTGCCCATGATCTTGGCTCTTCATCTGAAGCGCTTTAAGTACATGGAGCAGCTGCATCGGTACACTAAACTGAGCTATCGTGTGGTCTTTCCACTGGAGCTCCGCCTCTTCAACACCTCTGTTGACGCCGTCAACCTCGACCGCATGTACGACCTTGTCGCTGTGGTGGTCCACTGTGGCAGGTACGAGAATTGTCAAACATGCACATCTGCAACATATAAAGCAGACTGACTTACATACTATCTGCCATTTAGGTACATTAAGTCATATTTTATAAATATTGACATTATAAGCAGTTGGAGTGCACTATGCTGCATATTTGTCGTAGTCTAAAAGTATATCATAATGGTAATGTTTTCTTCAAGATTATGTATTTATCAGGAAATATAAATGTAACAAAGGAAAAAAAAGTTATTCGGATTTTATTTTGTGTTTTGTTTTTGTCTTTATTATGCTAATATATATATATATATATATATATATATATATATATATATATATATATATATATATATATTTGTTTAAATATTAAGTGTCTAAATATTTAAAATATGAATTGATTTCCTTGAAAAGTAAACACTGCCTCTGTAACTCTGTGTATTAGTGGCCCAAACAGAGGGCATTACATAAGCATCGTGAAGAGTCATGGCTTCTGGCTGCTGTTTGATGATGACATTGTGGAGGTATGTACCTTTTCTCTCTATATATATTGTGTGTGTGTTTGCATGTGTGTGTGCGTATATAGGGGTGTGTACATGACATGTGTGTGCCTTTATATTATTCGGGATGCACTGATATGAACATTTTGACAGATACCGATAATTCTTTATATTTGAAAAATAATAACTGATATATTGGCCTATAAGTCTAAATCCAAATTTGTATATAATTTTTGAGAGTCTAATTGCAAAAACAAAAGTGTCAACATTAAAAGCCATGTTCCAAGCACACTATTATAATGTTCGCAATATTTTATGTAGCCTACATGTTGCACTGAACTGTATTTTCCTTTTTTGAAGTGATTTCAATCATATTTCAAGCGATTCAAACCCATCATGGTGGACAGTGTGCATCTGAAGTGAAAGGAAATATATCGGCTTTAATATATTGGACAGATTTTCTTATTGGGCTGATAACGATAACATAAAAAAATTACATATATCGGCCGATACCGATATGGTGGTCGAGTTCTATAAATAAATTGTGTAAATTGTGTAGTTATGCACAATTTACTGTTATAACTACAGAAAGTACATGTAACAAAGGCACAAAGGTTTAACAAAATGTTGCAAATGTAATGACGAATGAGTAATGATGCTGAAAAATTGGCTTCGTCATCACAGGAACAAATTACATTTTAAGAATATTAAAATAGAAAATTGTTATTGAATTGTAATAATGTTTAACGTCATTACTGTATGTTTGATCAAATAAGTAGAGCCTTGGCTAACATAAGAGACTTCAAAAACATAACAAAACTTACTGACCCCAAACTTTTGAACGCTAGCATGCAGACAAAATATAAACCCTAATGCATGCAGAATATAGCATTTCTCTTTCCCGTTCTCTCACAATCTTTTTCTCTATCCATCCATTTAATTTCTCTCCCAGAAAATTGATGCGCAGGCGATAGAGGAGTTTTACGGTTTGACCTCTGACATTTCCAAGAACTCTGAGTCAGGATACATCCTGTTCTATCAGTCCAGAGAATGAAGGAGCAGAGAGGGGACAAATGAAGAGCAGAGGAGGAGCACGAGAAGAGATCATAAGGAAGGGTATACGTGAAGATGACATCTGCTAGATTCCTTTTCCACATCCTTCTCCTTTTCCTCATCTCATACTCAGGGTCTCCAGCTGAGACTGAGTGCCAAAAGCCCTCTGTAACCCCATTTGCCAATATGACATTTCCCAGAAGTCCCATTCTCCCAATCTCGCTGCACTCTGGGGGAATAAAACACATCTTCTCAAATCTGACCCTCAAGTCAGTCACCTGCATCTTGAAGGCACTTTATAAACAAAAATGACAATAAGTAACACAAAAGCAACACAATGAAAAAAATTACAACATACACAACTACAATACTTGTGAAAACTTGAAGGAATCAAAAAGCTACAAACGGAGCAATGAGTCCTGGTACTCTAGCAAGCGTCACTGCTTCTGTTCGTTCAGTGCCCAGGAAAGTGCCTCTCGTCCTGGGTATCTGAAACCAGGAGGAGGGTTTCTCTCTCTTGATCCCTGGCTTAAGATCCCTGGCTTAATTTCAGATGTTTTTGTACTGTGATGCCCACCCATAAATCCTCATTCGTATAACTCTTACCCAGTAGCTGGTGAATCCGCATATCCTAGTTCAGTCTTGGTCATCTGAGGGACTGTTTGCACTGTATGACAATATGTTTTGGATTTTGCCATGTTGTGGGATTATGATTCTGAGCAGCGTGTGTGTGTGTGTGTGTGTGTGTGTGTGTGTGTGTGTGTGTGTGTGTGTGTGTGTGTGTGTGTGTGTGTGTGTGTGTGTGTGTGTGTGTGTGTGTGTGTGTGTGTGTGTGTGTGTGTGTGTGTGTGTGTGTGTGTGTGTGTGTGTGTGTGTGTGTGTGTGTGTGTGTGTTTCTATCTTAGTGGGAACTTCAATCTGAACTCATGGGGACCTAAATTGAGGTCCCCATGAGGAAACAATCTTATAAATCACACTGAATTAGTTTTTTGAAAATGTAAAACTGCAGAAAGTTGTGTGTGATGGGCCGGTTTAGAGGTAGGGTTAGTGTAAGGGGTGAGAATGTACAGTTTGTACAGTAAAAAAAATTACATCTATAGAGAGTCCCCAGAAAGATAGTGAACCAGACGTTTGTGTGTGTGTGTGCGCGCATGGATTTAGACAGTAAATGCAGGCAGCTGCTCTGAAGTGATTTTGCTTTTCATCAAGAAATAGTTGCAGTCTTGTTACCAAGAGATTTTTCAAAAGTTGTCTTATTGAAATCTCTTCAGTAACAGAAAAAGGGCAGAATTGCAAGGCTGAAATGCTGCTTTTGTCTCCCTTGCATTCTTATCTAACACAGTTGTTGCCTAACTTCCATTGTAGGTAATGGCCTTTACGTAGATTGTATTCCTCCGTTAGTTTAGTTGAATCCATGATTTGACTCCATCTTTTTTCTCCCAAATAGATGTTGCAACTTGGTCCCTGGTCTTTTATTAGAAGTTAGATGACATGTCATTTCGTTTTATCATTACTTTGAGGTGTTAAAAGGATAGTTTAACTTACATTTTTTAATTATGTCATAATTTACTCTATGGTTATCCATAACTATACATAACAAAATCGCCATTTTGCATCGCTATGATTCTACAGTAGCCCTAAATGGACAAACTGCTCATACAGCGCGCTAGCTACTCCCTGCTGTCTCAGACAACAACATTTTTGTCCTGTGTCAGCCACCGTAACTTCTCTATGTGCTTTGAAAGGGAGGGGTGAGCAGTGGGCAGTTGCAAGTCACAGCCTCACCACTAGATGCCGCTAAAATTTAGACAGTGCACCTTTAAGTTGTTCCAAACCTGTGTAAATGTCGTTGTTCTACTGAACACAAAAGAAGTTATTTTCAATGATGTTGGGAACTAAAACCTATTGCCTACCATAGTATGAAAAAAAATTTCAACCACAGGGACCAGGGTCTAAATGAAGTTCCGGGTAACAAGTTAACAAGTCCCCCACCCCACACACACACTTTTGAAGGTGGGACTTGGGTGCTGAAAATGCTGATTGGTTGAGGTCACGCAGCATTTTGATTGACTCCAAGCAGCATAGTCTGTTATAGTGAGTGCAGTAAGATTTGTTGGCTATTTAATTCAACAATGGAGTTTAAAAAATATGACAGATGGACCGACGACAAGGTTCAGGCTTTATTAAGCTTAAATGCGGAGGATGAAATCCAGCGGGAACTGGAAAGTCGCTTGCAGTCCAACATCACCGGACTAATCGTCGCGATACTTAAGACCGCGATGGAACTGCAGACAGCAACAGGTCTGGGGGGAAAAGTCCTGGGACAAATTGTTCCGGGTAATTTCGGTGGAAACAGGGCTAATGGAAGTCAATGGGGCCTGGGATCTCTTTGGTTACCAACATTCTTCCAAATTTGTGTTCAGCAGAACAAAGACATTTATGCAGGTCTGGAATGACTTGAGAGCGAGTAAACAATGACAGAATTTTTGGCTGAACTATCCCTTTAACACATGAAAGTCTTGGACACAGATATGAAACAGCAGCAGCCTTGAGATTATTTCATTGCGAGGTTCTCATCGAAGTATCTGAGAGGACGTCTGTGTTACGATAAGAACATGCGCACAATTATTTCAACTTGTGTTGAGTGGCATTTATCTGAGAGTGCTTTTATTATTTAATATACGTAGAAGAGCATCTGTCTTCGAATAAATGAGGAAGACTGTAGGAAATGTACTGATAATCCTGATTTTTGGGATTCAATTTAGTATATTAATGAGAGCGAGTGACTTAACAGTCACCGAAGGGAAACAAGGTGCAATACAGGGACATTCCACGCTCGTTTTACACCGACATTTCTACGCATTTTTGTTTTTAAACCGAAGCACACAGAAACACTAACAACTGATCGGTACTCCTGTGTCTTCATTGTGTAGCTTTTTAATGTTTTTGTTGGATTTTTAGATGAATGATTTATAGTCATTTACCGTTTTATTCTCTCAGAATTACTGTAAAATGTTTCAAAAGCCACGAGAACTGAAATACATGATTTATTTGTCTTTTTCTGTCCGTTCACAGCTCCTTCAGTGTAACAGTAGAATAACTGATTAGAAATAAATGGCTTTATGGTGTTTTCTAGATTCACCCATTGCTCTAGAGCCCATTCTAAGTCTGTGGTACTTGTACTTTCACACTCCTCAAAGATCATTATAGTATGTAATTATATGTTAATGCCACACTACATGCAATATAGATGTATGAACACTGTGTAACAACACAATATGAGATTGACTATGCAGTGTTTGTGCTTGCCCTGTTTGTTTCCCGAGGCTCGACGGAAGCTGAGTGATTATTCGGACTGTAGATTTTTCACACGCAGTTCCCCAATAACACTAGCAGAGGAGCATATGTGGTGGTTTGAAGATGTTTTAGTGGTACTAAGACCATGTTTCTTGTCCCATGCCTGTTCTTTTGGTTCCTAAGTGATCAAAATGAACAGAAATGTGCCAAAATTGTGGTGGGAAACTCTCACAGTCCTTCAAACTGGATAACGCAATGTCATGAAACTGTACATAAATATTAATGTAGACATATTGGTTCAAAAATAAATTATATTTTTTAAAACACTAAATGATTCTATTAAAAAGGACCTATTATTCGCATGGGAAAGTCATGGTTGCATATGAAGAAATTTCAAGCTGATGACTGTTTGTTGGAGATTTTATGATTTCAATCAGGTCCCTTATGGAGACCGGGATCATTTTGAACTTACTAGAGTAGCCTAAACTAAAAGTACTGTAACTTCTTACTACTGTGGATTGAATCCCCACACACACTTATACATGAACATGTTGGGAACCTATTAGACTGTCACTTTTCACAGTTACACACCTTGTATGCAAAAACACACCTGTCTGTTTTGTCCTCTTTTAATGTGTGTATTTTTGTTTAGGTCCACAAAAGAAATGTAAAATGTGTGTAAGTGTGTCTGAGAGAGAAATACCAGGACTCAAACTCTAATGGAAAGTGTGATAACTGTAAGTGCACTTTATCATAGCAGAACCAAAAAGGTTTCTCGTAGGAACTGGAATCCTGACTGAGATTCTTTTGGTTTATTTTTCCTTTCCTCAATAAATGAAACACAACTTTACCAGCTGTGGCTCAGCAGTGATTTTTAATGGTTTGTTTGTTCTCTTATTCTTCTGCTTTTCTGTGGCTGACACGCATCTTTTGATGGCAGTTTTGTAGAGGAACAAGGAACAAAAGGCTTTGGGAAGAGAACATCAGAGCGAGGGTGTGAAAAGGGAGAAGAATAGATTTGTGATCGAAATGACTAGAAATTAAAATCCTGTTTACAGAAAGTAATTGATGCGCCTAAAATAATGATGCTTCAACAGCAACAAACATTTTTATGGATGTAGTGTGTGTGTGAGAGAGAGAACGCAAAGGGACATGTGTGACGTCTTTACACACATGAAATGAAAGAACACCTGCGACAGAGTGAGTCAGGAGGTTCTTCTTAGAAAAAGAAACAAAAAATCAATGTCTTTTGTTTTTGTGTCTGTGTGTGTGTGTGAGAGAGAGAGAGAGAGACCTTAACTGATGTGTGAGTATGAATGAATGTATGTCACATGCTGATCAGGATAAAGAAGAGTGAAGTGCGTGTGTGAGAGAGAAAGAGTGATAGATCCTTGACAGATACTTTTACTTCCGCTTGGTTGTGGACCATGACCTGGTTTAAGCAACACCCTTTCATATCCGTTGTGATGGAGGGATGTGCTTTTGTTCTCCATCAGCTGTCTGCTCTCTTTTCACCTGCCACTCTCCACAGCTAGAAGGATAATTGTAACGCTCAATAAATGTAACTACGCAAAAAAAAAGGTATAAAGATTGTGACTGTTTACAGTGACTGCATTGAATCTGTTCAGTATGCACTATTCAATCCTCCCAAAATAATGAACAAACGGTTTAAAGGGTTAAAGTTAGTTCACCCAAAAATTAAAATTCTGTCATTAATTTCTCACCCTAATGTCGTTCCAAACCCGTAAGACCGTTCATCTTCAGAACACAAATGAAGGTATTTTTGATTAAATCCGAGAGCTCTCTGACCCCTCCATAGACAGCAACTTAATGAACACTTTCAAGGCCCAGAAAGGTAAAAGACATCGGTAAAATAGTCCATGTGACTCCAGTGGTTCAACTTTAATTTTATGCAACGAGAATACTTTTTGTGCATAAAAACAAACAAAAATAATGACTTTATTCAGTGTCAGTCTCCCACGCAGTTTCCATTGTAAACAGCCAGTTCTCCTCTGCCGACAAACAAATAGTGTAAGATTATGATTCATTACATATCATTACAGAACGTTACAGAAGCCTTCAAGCCATATTAGATCAATAGATATTCGTAAGATTATTCGAAAGATTGGAGTCGTCACGCCGGAGACGGGTTTAATGAGGACTTATGTGGTCCTCAAAATAACAGAAGTCAAAAGTACAATTGAAAGTATCTAAAGTAATTCCAGTGTCATTTTAAATTACCAGAACACATTTATGACAAAGGGTTCTAAAAAATATGGCTTCTATTAAAATAAAAGTGTTCCTGCGGCTCAATTTACCCCAGGTTAGGGGTCAGTTGCACCATCTGGGTGTAAACTGACCCTCTTACTGAATCTGAATCAATGTAAATTTTTAAAGATAGTTTACCTCTTTTTAAAATTATTTTTAAAATAATATATAATTCCTTTTACAAATAGTCATATTTCTTTTCTTAAAGCTAACTTAACATAAAACCAACCACATGAAGTTGAAATTTCAATATCTTTTTCAATATTGAAACAATATGCTGAACACCATAAACAAAGTTTATTGAGTAAAATAAAATAAAAACTGAATTAGAGTGAATGAATAAATGTGACTGAAACTAATAAACATTCTAGTCAAAGGGTTCTTGGCATGGTAGTTTTTTTTTTCTGCAATGTTGAACATGTTAGGCCATTAGTGACTACAGGTGGAAAGATATATATGATTATGCATCTTCTGGTTCTTATCAGAGAAGGATTTGGTGTACTTGCACATTGTTCAAATAAGCACAAACTAAAAAAAAAGAAACAGTTGCGTAATATTACAGTTGCATAATAAAAATGATACCCGTTTATACTTAAAGTGATTTAACTGAAATGCAGTGCCTTATGGTGGGGTGAGTTAAAAAAAACTGGCTCAATTTACCCCACAGCATTTGACTAACTTTACCCCATTTTGGACAAAACTAGCTAGCTTACCAATTCAGGCTAATATTTAGCAACGGGTGGTTCCAAAATATATGGTCACGTGACAATAAACATGTACGGTTGCCAAGATAAAGGGGGTGGCTCATCTTACCCCACTCTCCCCTAGTTAAATTCTAAATGTAATTTCCGCTAACATGCCAAAGACATATTAAGTTAAAATCTCAAAACATTTCCTGGAAGAAAAAAATATAATTACAAAAATTGTTGCAATTATCCCAGCTTGGTCCTACATCTCCGATCTTTCGTGGTGTCTTGTGTTTTTGTGCTCATTCTTGATTTTGTTCCATCCACAGATGATCTTGCTTTATTCATGTCTCATTAAGACACTCATATGCAGATGGGCTTCCTGTTGGCAGAGGAAATGTCTCTTCATTGATCAGAATTGAGCTGATGATGCCCCTCAGACCTTTAGCCTACTGGATAATTAAGAAAAGGATGAAAAATATTTTCGAGAACAAAAGTAAACTAAAGGCAGTTTCTCGGAAAATAAACATGATTCCTTCCCAGCAGGAAGTCTTGTCGTCCTGGAAAGTGAGTTTTTGCATCGGTGACACTTTTAGCCTGTGATGTCTCTCCAGTTGTGCGTGATTCATTTTGCTCTTAGTAATCACACCGCTGCAATCAACCTCATTTCAATAATATTCATTTGAAATTTAGACCAATCAAAGTACCAAAATTATAAGTTTTGAAGCATGCATCGTTAAGCAAGGAATACGTTTGATTATTACAAGGAAATTGAGTTTGATAATAAGACCATTCCTATGAATCAGAGGCCAATATTCTTCAGACTTCAATAAGAGTCCAGTAAATGTTTGTAATTACTATGATTATGCATAATTAGCTGCACGGGGGACTGTGTGTGTGTGTGTGTGTGTGTGTGTGTGTGTGTGTGTGTGATCAGGCACTGAAGCCTGACTGTGTGTCAGGGAGAATACAGGGATGTATGAACCACTGGGTTTCAGAGCGGGAGATCACAGTCAGACACATGATGATCTTCTCCTATACTGTAAAAATACTCAGCATTTTAAAATGAATGTAAAATGCTTCAAAAAAAATATTCTGACTGAATAATTCAATGTAAATTATTCTTATTTCATTAAATATATTTAAAAAATACATCAGATTTATAAAAGAATAAATTCAGCAAATGAAAATGACTGAAAATAATGAAAAATAGTTACAGAAAAATGAGTGATTCCCAAATGCATAAAAGTAAAATGTATATAAAGTAGACAATAAAATATTACATTTATGTTTGTATAAGTAAAAGTAAATTTTTTTAACATTTATCTTAAAAATGGAATTCCCAATACGAAACTTTTTTTTTTTTTTTTTTTAACAAGCTACTTTCTTTTTTATCAATTCTGAACATGGGATATTATGTGTTGCATTTCCTTCTATTTAGGTTATGTTTCTGTATTGTTTAGTATCAAAGACCTTAGTCACTTTAAGGGCCCTATCAGAACCCCGGCGCAATGCCACGCCAGGCTAAGTGTTTTGGCTAATTTCAGCCAGATGCGGTTTTCATTTCCACGTTCCACGTTGTTTAAATATCAAATGCACTCGCGCCCATCTGTTCACCCATGGGCGTACTGGTCTGAAAACCAAGTGTGTTCAGGTGCATTGTTGGCGCGTTGCTATTTTGAGGAACTGAAATCGACTGTGCCATTGACCAACAAAAACCTGCTCTAAAGTCAATAGTGCAGTATTTTTTGTATAATTTAAAGACCGCGTTAGTAATATGCGTCTGTAGGCGGGTGCACAACGTGCGTACACTCTGCTTGTTAGAAATAAAAGGATTCCTCTCTGGAGAAGCGTTTAGTCTTTCCGGCTTTTAAAGGGAATGGAAGATGAGACTCTGATTGGTTTATTGCACATAATGGCTAAAACACACCCATGGCTCATTAAGAGATACAACCCTTTTGGAATGTGCTCCTGGTGCGCAGACTGCTTTTTTCCGTAGTTAAACTAGCAAAAGTGGATTCGGACGCGCCCTAAGTGCACCTGCTCAGATTGTTAAAATTCATTGTACAGAAAAGACACATTTAAATAAAATTATATGATGTATCAACATGTACATAAAAAAATGGCATCTCATAATTTAGGTTTTATTGTAAAATGTCCTTTCAAGATTATTTTGGGTGTTTACTGATAGATAAAGTGAAGTCAGATGAATGAATGAAGAAAAGCAGGCTCATTATCTGATCTTCCGGAGCGATCCTCCTCTTCTGAATGAAAGAAACAGCAGAGCAGAATGATTCTATTCAGCCTCAAGGCTGAGAGCAGCAAGAGATGCGTCAGACTGAGAGCTGTGATGGTGCAATGAATGAAAGAGAGAAAGGATGTTTGATCAGAAATGGTCTGGGGTTGCCTGAGTGCAGATGAAGGAAACTTGGATGCCAGTGCAACTGCACTTTACATTTTACCAGCATGTAGGCTTTACAATCACATATACTATCATTAAATCTCTTCTACTCGAGGTGGAAGTGCCATATTTGCAGCATCAAATCAAATCATCACACGTGCATCAGAACAAAGATCAGAAAGCGGTTATTTTGCATCATACATTAAAAACCTATAATCATGAATGTTAATGTGTGTCTTTGAACATAGTAGCACTGCACTGATAAGCAATCAGTGTTCTTACCTGAACCATGTGGCGTGTAGGAAGTGCTGAACTTTCCAGTAATGCTGTTTTGGCATTTGTTGTCCTAGTTCCCAGAAGTGTACAAAAAAAAAGGAAATGGCTTTTAAACTTTACAAAGTGCATTTTTGTGAGGACTCTGAAGTCCAGGGAGCAGCTCTGCCTGTTAACTCTGAGGGAAACAGAGTCCTGAGATGGAATTAAGCTTCAGTTTCCAAGCGTCCTTCCATCTTATATCTGTGAGCTAAACTTCCTGAGACGGTTTATAGCTTCCACAAATCCAAAACTCTTTACTGGATTCATACAGTTACGGAGGTTTTACTTCTCTGGAGAAAAATAAAGTGTGTGGTGCAGACTTTGACTACTCTTACATAATGTTGATGTGTTTTATGTGTTTTATGTGTTTTAAGCAGTTTTATCATTTTTCTCTGCAGCAATCTTCTGGTTTCAACCCTTTTATGTTTATATGGCCATGGCAATTATTATTTTGTATTGTAAATCCACTGTTAAAGTTTTTTTCAGGGGTGCAATCATGGTTTATACCATAAATATTTAAAGATATTCCTCATGTGTTCACATTGGCCCTAAATTACTCATAGTTATAAAAAAAACTGATTGGTCTAAGCTAAGACGACCTTGTTTCTTTTTATGTGTGACCTTATGATGACATCTCACAAGAATGTCCAGGCCTCCTCTGTATTTATATTTAATATGCTGTTCTTTAGGTGTCTGCTCGGTGAAACACCTCAGAGCTTCTTCACACATCCAGTCCGATCTGCAAGGGCAGGTATGTGGCACTAATGAGCTGCTGTGTGTCTAGGTTTCTAATGAACCGCAATTAGAGTCGTCTGCTGTTCTACTCTGGTACTTACGGAGAATACGTCTTCATTTCAAGTCGGCATGAAACAGAATTTGTGATAGTCTTTTCTTCTCTATTGTGAAACAAATTCTTGAACAAGATCAAATGTATAACTGGACTTGATTTTGTCCATCATAAATTGATTGGATCGTTTTTTTTTTTGTGAGTTGATTTGAGTCATTGAGTGACAGGTTGATCCAGCAAATGAATTGTTAAAAAATAATGTATATGTATTCCATGAAAAACAAGAATTGCCCATTTTGAATTTATGGTGACCTTGTTCTGCCAAATTCAAGTCAATGTTCACTTGAAGAAATTAATTGAATATATTTAAATTTAGTTCATTTTACTTAAACATATCTAATAAGGAGTAATACATATTTATATATTTAATGAGTCTAACATAAGTTTGATCAACTCAATTTAGTTAGATTTAGAAAAGAGGAGCACCTTCTGTACATGCACTCAAAAATGAGCTAACGTAACAAGATTTTTTAACAATTTGTCACTTAATTTAATTGTGTTCATTCAACCTATACTGTATACATGGATTAACTCAATTGCATTGGCCTAAACTGATTTGGACCAACTCAATTGCATTGACCCAAAATAAGTTGGACAAACTCAATTACATTTCATTGCATGAATTAGAGTTGAGGCTACACACATTTATTGAATGGAAATCCAGCCCTCAATTAAATTGAGTTTGTCCAATAAGCTATTTTTTTGAGTGTGGATAACTGCCCATTGACTATGGCCCTGTCCCAAATGGCACCCTAAACACTTGCAGTCTTCATACGAGTCTGCTCTTTCATGACGTAACACTGATTTTACTGTTGGGAAGAAGTCTGCTGGCTCAGTAAAAGTGTGCATCAAGGGTGCATATTGACCGCAAAGGGGGAACTTGTGAGGACTGCCTGAATCCTAAAATAACATGCGCATGCCGCAGCCATTATAAGTCCACAAGACCGAAAGTGCATATGAAATGTTCCCTTTGGGATAGGGCCTAAGTCTGTTGATATCAACAAGGGTCTTCAACCGGGGGTCCGCAGCGGTACTGCAGGTGGTCTGTCAATTAATGTTTGATCACAAATAGTTTTTTGGTGAAACAGATTTAAGGGTTCCTTGCCCTGAAAAACGTTGACGACCCCTGACCTACAGTTTAGTATTTATTCATGAGCATCTTATGGTTATGACTAATGGATTTTTCAGACATGTTGTCATCACAACTAACTACTGTGTTAGGAAAGATTATGACTTAAAAAGTCACCACTAATGATTTATGAACCGCTAATTAAATATATGTTATGGATGAACCGCTAATTAAATATATGTTATGGATGAACCACTACATGTGTTTAATGTCAATGACTCACACACACTGAGGAATGCATTCCAGTTAAATACAAGCTCTTCACTAGACGAGCGCACATACTATTTTGAGACAATGTAATCATTTGTAGCATACATAATCATCTCTCCACTTCTATGGAATGCTCTGTGATCCATCAGGCAGGCTTCAGTCCTGACTCATGGCTATTTCTGTGCCCCTCAAACAAACACAAACAGAACCCAGAACTCTGCTGTGATGCAGGGCTATAAATGGATCATAGTATAAATTCGTCTGAACTTCCTCTGAGCACATACTATTGGGAATGTTTCCTCCTCTGCTGTTATTTCTGATTGCCCTGAGCGCTGAACCTGCTGTTGACCCTCCTCTTGTGATTCTGTTGGGTCATGCCTGCCCTCTACAGGATAAACTGTGCACTTACCTTTGATTACTTATGTCATTGCTGTATACATTAACTACTGAATTTGATCGTGTATTGTTATATTTTAGTTTAAAGAACTTTTATTACTTTTATTACATTTGCCTCTGATTTTTCTCACCCTGTCCAACCGTTGACCTCTAAAATAGACGTGTGAATGTTTTTGTGGCTAACTGTGAGACTGCTGACGTGTTTTGTGCAGTTTTGTCTCCATCAACCATTTTATAAGAAGAAATAGAAATATTACAGGTATTACTTCATGTTTTCCCCTTCTCTAATCAAAATGTTTCAAGCAATATTCTTAGTGTAATTATTGTTTTAATTGATAATCAGTTTAATTAATTTAATACGTCCTTAATTTTATTTTCCATCCTGTTTGTCATTTGTAATGTTCGTCTAACCAAAAGCCATATCCTTAATGACATCAGCATGCAGGATGTGACATCATTTTGGTGGGAAAATAACAACAATCACAAACAGTAGCAATGGGTTTTAAGAATGGTCTTGTTTTGTGTGAAGGGGGTGGATTTAGAATCCTTTTATTTTATGGAGGTCATAGTTTTCTTAAAACCAGTGTATCTATTCTGGTAGGCCTATTTATGTTGCTGACTATGTCTGTATTTGTCACTATATGTGACAAAACTATGACAGTGAATCATGAGTAGACGTTTGTCTCAGTGCTCTGTGTGGATATTTTCATGTTCTGTTCCAGTGAAGTCCTGACAAAATCTCAGCCTTGAAAGGAAAAGATATCACATATGTTTTATCTAATTGTGGGGGTTGTTTATTATTTTTAGAGGAATAATCTCCAGGAGAGTTTAAAAGCGTCCCAGGTGAGAAGATACCTTCTGTGACCCGTATACCAAAGATTCTTACGCATAGAACAAAGTGTGTCAAAGATAATGTCTCTAAATGACCTCATTTGCGTAAAGAACAGAATACCGTGTTCGGATATTGCTATCTGTACAATTACCCTATCCAAACCTGTAGAAATGATGGAAACTGATTATCCATCTTGCTAGAAGTACTGTAGGCCTGTAGAAATGTGTCTTACAGGGGTACTTCAGCGCTGGGAAGATGAATCTGTATTTAAACTGGGTCATTAATGTAGTAGAAATGTGAAATTATTTTTGAATTTGGTGCCTTTTAGACTGAGAAAACACAGAAAATGTATTTTTGTCTCATGGAGATGAAAGACAACAATTCCCAGAATGCAATTCGCTGCCCTCCTACTCTAGGCATGGCTACTGGCTGGATCACTTGCCCAATGCGTTTGTTTTCATAAAATCAGTTCAGTTAGACACACTACAATTAAAAACTGAACTTGTCTGTTCAACATAATGTGAGTGAGCCCGAGTGTCACGACCGTCACGGCACAAAAGCAGCAGGAGTCAGATGCATTCATCACATGAGCTGAGATGAGGTAATCGCGGGATTCGCGGCCGCATACATTCACAACGCCTGATTAGTCTGCCGCATTTTCAGTTCATGTCTTTGGAAGCTTAACTTTCATAGGAATTCATTTGAGAAGCTGAAACACTCACTTTGCTCTCCACCGCTCCGTTTACAAGAATCTCCGCAGCTGCCCGAGCCGAGTGCAATGTTTAAAACATGTGGAAATAGCGCCTCCTGCTGGCTGTAGTCTTTAGCCTCTGAACAAAAAAATGACGATATTTGCATAATCGGAGGAATTTTTCTAGAAATAAAATACATAATTCTCTCATCTAAGGGTAATATGAGGGGGGAAAGTACGATAATTTGAATATACTCCCGGGTTTCTACTGATACAAAGCTTAATGCTAATCACTGAAGTAACGTTAACCCTTTAAGTAAACTCTTTGTCAATTAATTGAACTTCAACTTTGAATCCTGGTCTTCATTGAGCATATTGGTCTCTTTATATGGTTTAACTGTAATTCCCCTGTGTTATTTGTTGGTTTGCCTACGAAAAATGATTAAAACAAACTTAATTTGTCCCACTATTGACTATTGAGCAGCAAGTGTAAATGTTTTAGTTTGATAAAAGCATATCTTTTATAGCCTACCCTTTTAAAGAAATTTGTCCTTACCTACAAACTATAACCACAACTAATAACTACAGTAGATAAAAAAGTTTGAAGTTGGCTTGAGAAGTTTGAAGAAGTTTTAAAAGCTTGAAGTTTTTTAGTTTTAGTTATTTTCAGTGGTGTATAAAGACCTTACATAATGAACCGTTATGTTTTTATTACCGTAGCTGCATTTCTTTCTCCATACACCGCGGGTCCCTTACAGTGAAATTGCCATTTTGCATTTGCACCATCATGTTACTACAGTAGCCCTAAAAGGACAAATCCAAATTTGGTGTCGCAAATCCATTGACGCCAGTAGTGACGATTTTCTGGATCCTTTCAGTGAAGCATCAAAGTGAACCGTGCCGAGCCGTACCATGCAGTGGAAAAGCGTCATATAAGTGCTTCGAAAGGGAGGGTTGAACGGTGGGGGATTGCAATTCACAACTTCACTGCTAAATGCGGCTAAAATTCACACACTGGACCTTCAAAGCTGTAGAGTTTTGCATACAGTCTGTGCAAGATAAATCATGTGAAATCTATAAATCTCCAATGATCTTGAAATTGTGCACAGCTGTATGGGTTCTGATCTCTGGCTTGTAAATGCCCCCTAATTAATTTTTTTTTTTTTTTCTGAATCACACATGCGCACATTTGAGAAATGATCTTAGATCAAATGTAGGACATTTCTTCGCAACATTGTATAAATCATTCCCCGTTTTCAGTGACATTAGCTAAATTATTTTCAAAGGAACTGGCTGAAAGAGTTTTAGTGGTGTAAATAGAGCTAATACAACAGTGTCCCAGAGGCAGTGAAGTGGAGAGAGTTTTGGATATTTCAACTATTTCATGTTGAAGGAAATGGATGTGACCTCCAAAGTAGTAGAATTAGGGTTGGCAATTTCAGCAAAGGAAAATAAATGACAGTCTTGGTTCTTTATAGGAAGAACTGTATATTACTTTATATTACTGTACCATATTTTGGGGTATAAACAAAAGTTTATAACCTTGTATCCAAACATCCTTGGTTTGATTAAAAAGACAAGAGGCCATGAATACAATATGCATATACATATACAAATGAAATAAGATAAAACAGACCATGCACATAATAACAACAACATTCAATTACATGTGATATGAACAATTTACATTTACATTACAAATATATTTCATTCATGAGATATTATCAAAATCAAATATTTGATATTCCTTTACAGCTTTCTATTAAACATTAACTCGGATTATGATTTATACAGAACGGTCGGTAACCCTATAGGATATATTTAGAGAGCCATAAAACAGCCCTATAGTTAAAAAGGAAGGAATTCAATCACTGCTGGCACTGCGTCTCTGTGTAAAGTGTGTGTTTGTGTGAAGAACAAAGACTCCAGTGGATATTAACAATCTCTGATACTTGATATTTAACAAAAATAGAGTAAAATTGCACAGATTTGTTCCATGTTTCATAATTACCGCCAGAATTGGGGCTGTTTGGTTGTCATAGCAACTGGGTCTTGCAGCTTTGCAGGTGTTTTGTGTTGTTCCTGGTTCTGTCCTGTCCTACAGCGGGCCAGTGAAAACAAGACCCACCCATCAGGGTGTTTGTGATCAGGCCCTGGGCCTGCTGCTCCACTGAAGCACAGGGTCAGAATCTGATCTGGGATCAGATCCAGTCCAGTGAACTTTACACAGTGAGTTCATGGGACTGGAATGCAATAATCCATCTATTCAGAAGTGTGTTGTGTTCTTGTCATGTCCAAAATTTGAAACCTGTAGAGGAAATATGTTCTTATGTTGTTTTAATCCAAATACTTAGGAAGCAAACAGGGGAAACTCGGAAAACAACCACTTTACATAAAGGACAAAGGACTGAGTGACTAAATGTGATAATTAATTGAACAACATATCAACAGAATGATTCATCAAGCAAGGGAACAAACGGGCACACACTATAGGAACCCCTAGTTAATGACTACACATTAAAATACCTTCAATTAAAATGATATATAATAAACAAAGTTACTGCCCAACTTTTTATTCACTCTCCAAAGCCAAGTTTTTTTATGCATTTGGAACTGGCAGAGTATTCATTTTGGATTGCAGGTCAAAAGCCAATACAACAAGTTAATTGCATAAGAATTATTATATCTTCTCTCAAAGCAAGAGTTCCTGAGGATAGAGAAACAAAGATGATCTACTGTTTTTGTTAAGATCAGTCTTTACATATTAATGTTGAAAACTGAATACAAGCATTATGGCAATGCTCTGTTGAGTCCATAGAAAATATTATGATAAATCAGTGCAAGTGAGTGTATATTAGGTGAATAAAACTTGAGATGAGTTATGCAAAAACTTAAAATTGTTTTAAGAGTTATGCAAAGGCCCCTAAAGTTTACCGTTCGCAGTCTGTATGCGTTTGTGTGACTGACAAGTGCAGAGAGCACCCAGAAAAAGTCATTCAGTTTTTATTTAAAATCTGCATTGTTGAATGCAAACAAAGGCTTCTGGCAAAGTGGTTTCTCAAGTCATCACTGTGCATCAAGTGGCTCTAAAGGTTATTGGATTGGCTTGTGCAAATCATTCGATTGCACTAAAAGAGTATTTATTGTGTGCGTTAATTTGCATAAAATCTTAAAAGTCTTAAAAGTCTTTAAACTTGCATGGCATATAGATTAAAAAAATATGTTGTGTTCAATTACATTCTAAATTCTCATTCTGCAATATTTTGCCTTCATTAAGACTACAAAAATGCTTTAAACTTGTACCTATTTTATTAAGCTTCAGCAGTAATTGTGTGGGTGGCACTTTATTTTACAGTACTGTTCCCTGTGTACATACTATATACTTATTATAGTAATTGCGATAACTGGGTAATAACCAAGCGGCAACCTCCTCCAGTTTCTCTTGAAGCCAACATGGAAGTGGCTTAAGCTGCAGTTCATCGACTGGCCGCTAAAGACAGGCTCCAAAAGGGAGCAGAATCTCACTAAGCCCCATGTTAAAATGCCCAACTTTACAGCAGAAAAAAAAAAAAAAAACATGTTTACAGCCTGGTACAAACTGTGGTTTTGGTCTGCACAGCTAATTTTGCAGCTGAATTTTTTTATAACTCGTTTTTTAGTTTAAATTATATTAAGCCTCAAAGTTCTGCATAATTAAGGGCGTGGCCACTTGAGAGTGACGGTTGGATTTCCGTTTGTCTGCTGTCTGTTAGCGATCACGTCATCTCAGCTCCATCCACGCCTCATTGCACATTTTCAGTTATTCAGGAGTGACGCGCAGTGATGTTGGCAACGGCCAACTTTGCTTCAAAACTGCTCTTCAGAAACCTATATGGATGACATCACGGACACTACGTCCATATTTTTTTACAGTCTATGGTATTAACTAAGTACTAACCCTCAGTGCTGTAACTTTGTTTTAAAAAGTGGATGGGACATGTGGGGTATAACATTGCTAATACAATGTTATATCAGATGTAAAATATGTACAATTACAACTGCACAAAGAAATCATATTAAGATGTCCAGAAATCAATTTCAATATTTAATTGGGTTTAATTTTTCATGTGAATAAATGCATAGATTCGCAAACTTTGCATGTATTCCCTAATGGTCTAGTGGTCTAATGGTCTTTTGTTAAGCATGTCAGAGGTCCTCGGTTCTAATCTGTCCTTGTATTTTATTTTTTTATCATCAAAACCAAATATCATCAGTTGTAAGAGCAGGGACAGTTTTTTGTGCATTTTGTTTCGAGATTTCACAGGAACAAATAGAAAGTCTCTGCAACGGCATTAAGCGATAGATTAAAGCATTTGTCCGTGAAGCAAGCCAAAAATCTGTGCAACTGAAAACAGCAACAACGAGCGCCAGATCGCCTCTTATTTAACAAACTCTGCTAGTTAACTGGAGATGTTTTGTTTGTATTAGTTAGGATCATCCATGCAGCAAGATCTTTCAAAAAGTGGTGGGGACGATATATACCAAAGTGGTCCCGTATACCTGAAAATTACGTCTATGCCAACCATGAACCTACCCCTAAAACTACTCTTCTATTTCATAAATGGACTAAGTGCACAGGTGGCAACCTATCACAATACCACGCCTGAATTGTCCAAACCTTATATTAAATACTTTTTAGGTTAGTACACGTAAGCACACGTTCTGTAAAGTGCAACCATTGTGTGTTCCTTATTCCCCTACACCAATCAATACAAAAGATTCCAAGATAAAATATGAACATCTTTAAAACCTCCACAACAATCACTGATACACATAATCTCTCGCACATGGAAACACATGTGCTGAGGTGCAAGCACAGTACTCAGCTGAACACATGAACGCTCTGAATAGCCCATTCATCTTGGTGACATGCACACACATGGATTCTGCAGCTATGAAAACACCAGCAACATGTCTGTCTGTGTCTGCATATGCAATCTGTCAATGTTTGGTTTTTTAAGAGTCTGTTAACCAGAAGAGTTTAATGAATTTGATCAGACTTTAAAGCACTTTCTGTCTTGGTTTCTTCTTTTAAGTCTAACCAAAGATTGATTAAAACTCCATAACAGTCCTTAGAAGCAGGAGGTCCAAAGGAAGACAGACAATCAGTAAGTAGAAAACTGTCCAATCACACAGACAAACAAACATACTTTGACACGTAAAACACACATGATGATAATACGTATTTTGGCCACCTGTCTGGATATTAAACAAAGTGTTCCTAAGATTTCACAGTGTAACATACACTCCAATGCAATCATTATGATCTCCAAAACAGTTCTCCAGTATGACAATGTGTTCACTGTCAAGGGCCTCGTTGATATAGACAAACCCTGAAAGCATCAACCGTGATCTTCCAGTCTGGAGACCATCAGCGGAAGCCATGCTAACAGAAACATTAGTCTTCCCTTTCCTTTGGGAGTGCTGGACACCATGACAAACCTACAAGTGATCTTTGCCTTTGGCCTCATCTGACAGCCTCCAAATGCTTTTAAATGCGTCTATTTCCAGAGCTCTTGTGGGCTGTTGGTCTGAAGGCTAACTTAAAAGCAGGGGTGGCTTTATTCAACTACGTGAGCCAAAAACAATCCCACACTAAGGTTGCGGGATGCTCAATACTGTACTTACCATCTCAAAATATTCATTAAGGTGTCACAGTGGCCCTCCATTACAAACACACGGCTTCCAAAGTGTTCATCTGAAGTCATATATTTAGCCGTCTAGTAGATGTAGTGCAGAGGACTGTATTCTGTGATCTGGTTCTGTGCTCAGGGCTGGAGGCCAAACACATCAACTGATTTAGGATCAGGATCCTTTATGTGGCCAATATGGAAACTGGTTTTAAATCTGAAATTCACCCTAAAAGATATAGAACTCAAACAGACGTGTTGATGAGTTTTGCTATAGGTAGAGCACTTCAGGTTTAGCCTCTAAGCTAATGTGAGGAAGAGATTGTTTTGAAGGGCCAAACAAAAAACGGATCTTGTTTCACAGGGTAGAGTAAGGATTTATAACCCTATTCTTTATAACTGCAGATGTTGTGTGTGAGAGAGCGATAGAAAATATTTTTTCCTTAGCTTATATCACGATTCTGTAATCTTACACCATAACAATGATGACATCTATTGTATTGTGTATCTGTAGAGAATGATGTCACAGAGGTTTTAATACAGTTCACCAAACATGAACATTGTATCATCATTTATACACCCTCATATCATTAAAAAAACAAAATCATGTATTTTGAAGAATGTTTCAATTTAATTTTTCCCAAATAACGAAAAGTCAATGGAGTCCAAAACAACATTTTCATTGTATGGACAAAATGCCCTACCTGCCTGTCAACGTATGTATTTTCACACCTCCACGCTCACGCAGACATCACACGCCATCAGCGCATTTCATGCAGACATGCAGTCACTGAGCACCGCAACCGAAACAGCAGGTACCTTTTACAGTTCCTCCTGTAAAAGCTTATGCTGCGTTCACGCTATAACTACTGTCATTTGGAAGAGATTTGACCTGTGATGTTATACCCGGAGCGGGTTGTTACTCAAATTTGTATCAATGGCAACACTATCAACACCGAAATTAATCTGCAGCAGTCAGATGAAGTTGAATTTGCAGTTCAGTTGAATATGTGCTGCACACTTTCCTCTCAGTAACAAAATATACACAAATGACAGCGATGAGAAACAGCAGTTAAAGGCACAGTATGTAAGTTTCGCCACTAGAGGTGGCTTATTCAAAACAAAGGCGTTGCTTGATGACGGCGTAAATGAGCGTAGAAACATGGGAGCTTTTATTCTGCTTATGCTGCAGTCGCCGCTTCCGCTTTTTTCGTTGCGTATGTGGGGTAACGCAGTGCTGTTTTACATGCTTAAAACAATCATACTAAATACATTTGATTGTGTAAATACTAAATACATATTTAAGCATATTTGGTGTTTCCATGGTTTCTACAGATATCAAGGGTAGTGCAGATTTGACGTCATTGACAGGTGACGCAATAATAATACTTAAGTATTATTTCAGAATATATTATTTCTATAATAAGCGCTAATATGTAAATTAGTAAAAGGATATGTTAAAGTGTTGGCCTACTTCTTTTTCACAGGGGTTTGTATCATTGTTACACTGCATACTAAATACTGAGGGGCCATTCTCATAGAAAATCAGTTACAGGCCAATACAATATAAGACCTAGGCACAGGAAATTAGACTTTTTAATTTCTTACCCCTCCAGATTGTTGCCATGGATGCCAACCATCCTGGATTATTCAAACTCTGTCAGCATTCGTAATCATCATTGAGAAATAGATATGCTCATTCTGCTGACAATAAAACATATTGCCTCTGTGAATCTGCGAGACCTCTGTTGTTTCTGGGGTCTCTGGTGACTCAGTTTGATTCGTTTAGTCCGAAGCTGTAATTCTATTTGACAGGAAATGGCATAGGAAATGGCCTATATGTGGTTTAATACACACACTTGCTATGTATCAATAGTTAAATAGATGAATTATCATTAATATAAAAACCTGTTGCATATCCAGTTGCCCTCCGGGAAGGTGAGCCCTCTGTTTATCAGCCAGTAGATACCTCATGTTTGAGCAGTCCAAGAGAAGTGTTATGAGATAGTGACAACAGAGAGAGAAATGATACAGGAGAGAAGTCCATCACTTGTACAGGTGAGAATGTACATGGCAGGTTTCCACAAGGTGTGTGCGTGCGTGCGTGTGTGTGTGTGTGTGTGCGCGCGTGTGTGTGTGTGTGCGTGTGCGCGCGTGTTCTGGAGCAGTTGCATGGCCATCATGAAGCTGTCATGGAGTTACACTGCCATCAAGTGTTGCTGTTTGGAGCTGCAATAAAATATACAAACTCTAGTGATTCTGTGCAAACCCACAGAGTGGAAACATTTCTCCAACATCCCTCTATGGGATGTCAATAACCTCACAGATGGGCTCCCAGTCCTGCTGTAAGGAAATGCCTTTAGTTTGATTCTGCTCCAGGAAACTCACTGTGTATTAGTCTGTGTATGTCTGATTGAGTGAGGACCATTTTAAAGAAAGAGTAATGAAACTAGTGTATTCATGTTTGCTAGTAGATCTGAGTTAGAAGCTTTCTTTACTGATGCTAAGGTCATGTGTTCATTTCCAAGGTAATACACAACTCGGTCAAATGCACACCATCAATGAATTACAAGCTGCTTATAGCATTTCCAAATTTAATGTATGAACGAGTAAATAAAAATTGAATAAATACATTGAATCACTATGAAGGTAAGATACGCTTAAAGAATTCTGCACACCTTTTTCTGGATTGTTTATTCTGGATTTTCCCATTGGATTCCTATATTGTGGACTCCACACATCTCGGCCATAGAGGTCAACAGGCCCAATTACTAGTTTAAGTAAAATGTATGAAATACTTCTGTCTTCTTATATTCCCAGGAACTGCGTTTACATGCACAATAATATTCCAATAATCAGAATCACAATATGTTTGTTTATGGTTGCTTTTGTATATCTAAGAGCAATAACCTCATAGCACTAACCAAGTTAAATCAATATTTTGGTGACATCTGACATTTTCTTGTATTAATATGAATTTTGAGATTATCTAAATACCTAATTCAAAATATCCAAATATTTCCAAACATTAATATTCAGCACAAAAAAAAAAACAGATGAAAAGGAATTTTTGATCATGATTCTAGAAGCGCATTTGTGAGGTCAGGCATTGATGTTTTGGCGAGAAGGCCTGGCTCGCAGTCTCCGCTCTTATTCATCCCAAAGGTGTTCTATCGGGGGTTGCAGGCCAGTCAAGTTCCTCCACACCAAACTCGCTAATCCGTTTCTTTATGGACAGATGCTTTGTGCACTGGTACGCAGTCATGATGGAACAAGAAGGGGCCATCCCCAAACTGTTCCCACAAAGTTGGGAGCATGAAATTGTCCAAAATGTCTTGGTATGCTGAAGCATTAAAAGTTCCTTTCACTGGAACTAAGGGGCCAAGCCTAACCCCTGAAAATCAATCCCACACCATAATCCCCCCCCTCCACCAAACTTTACACTTGGCACAATGCAGTCAGGCAAATACCGTTCTCCTGGCAACCACCAAACCCAGACTCGTCCATCGGATTGCCAGACAGAGAAGCGTGACTGGTCACTCCAGAGAACACGTCTCCACTGCTCTAGAGTCCAGTGGCGGCATGCTTTACAAAAACTGCATCCGATGCTTTGCATTGCACTTGGTGATGTAAGGCTTGACTCTGCAGAAATTTGATGACTTCTGCGCACTGTGCGTCTCAACATGTGCTGACCCCGCTCTGTGATTTTATATGGCCTACCACTTCGTGGCTGAGTTGCTGTTGTTCCCAGTTGCTTCCACTGTGTTATAATACCACTAACAGTTGAACGTGGAATATTTAGTAGTGAGGAAATTTCACAAATGGACTTGTGTCAAATTGCACAGGTGGCAACCGATCACGGCACCGCGCTTGAATTCAATTATTTGTACAGGTGTCCCAATACTTTTGGCTATAATGAGAATTAAACGTTATTAAATTGTTCTTCAAAATGCAAAGTATCACAATAAATGGGAAGATTGGCATCTCCTCAGGAATATTTCAGTAGCTGTGGAGCTTCTAAATGTTTTTGGAAGAAAGGTTTAACCAGAGTATGCAACTTAATTAGGAAATGACGTGCATGTAGTTATTGTCTCACTCTGACTCACTCTCTTTCTCCTATTGGTTCCTATCTGTGGTCAGTGTAAATGAAAGCTCGTAATCTCTAACCTACAACAAACAAAACCAAAACTATTTGATACATTTTCACAGATCTAAATCTAATGCTGGGAAAAATGGACCCCGAAACAAACCACAAACCCTAAAATTAGCATCAGCAACCACAACATGGAGCCTTAGTGCCCTAAATTTAATAGGGCTGTTTATTGTAAGACCATAAAGCTTTTAAGTGTCTAGAATTGTCATCTGTAATACATGTTGTGTGTGGTTTGCTGTGACTAGAGCGAAAGCATTACCATTAAGATCCTTTGATTCTTTCGTGTGGAAGACCAAAGTACAGCCAAGAACACGAATAAACAGAAATTCTACAAAAGACAAACTAACCGCCACTGTTTTGTGCTTTTTTTTATTTTTATAATAGCCGATTAGTCATGTGGTTTCTGTATGATTTTTAGAAAAAACTTTTTTCCTGCAGTGTTGTGTTTAATATACTCATTTAAATTTGCTTAATTTCAATCAAATGTACAAGTGTTATTTAATCTATGTAAGCATGGTGAATGCTGAATGACGTATACAGTCGGTGTGTTTTGGCTTTTACTGCTAAACTCTTCCATCAATAATTAAAAAACTCATTACTACTGAAAAACATTGCTTATTTAAATCACTCTTGCTTACACTTTTGCCATGATGGCAAAATGGTTTAGAGTAGAGACTTAAAGTGCATTTTTTACACAAAACGGAGTTAAAAATGCAAAATAACTTTCTAAAATATTAGTAATCATATACTACTGTTTGAAATTGTGGTCTAGTGCCTTCTGTTTCATTTACTTTAAAAAAAATAGTAGTCAGTGTATAATGTGCAGTATTCAAGCCATAGCCATTATGAACATAGACCTTTTCTGTCTACATTTCAGTCCACAAGATGTAATTATTGTTGTATGTGTTTGTGTTTAATTTTGAACAGTGCTATTGCAGCTGGCCCATGGTCAGTGGCTCTGACTGTGGATTTATGAATGTGATGTCTGCACCACCTAATCAATGACGACATTCATCACTACATCTTAATCTGTAGCCAACTTTTTATCACCATCCTCTGTGTATGAACTGTATTTTTCAGAAATGTAACTGGTATTGAAGTGGGATTTGGAGTGCACTACAACAGAGCCTTGTCCTCTGCTTTCCGTGCAAGGATCAAATCAGACTCTTCACTAAAAAGTCTCCTGAGCTCTATGAAATAGAGAGACTCACACCTGGACAAACCCGCACCCTCCCCACTGCAGCATGGCTCGCTAACGCACCACTGTTTTTCCCATCATCATAATTCTCCATATGTTTCTTATAAGGGCAGCGGCGAGGGGCCAGTGCTCACTGCTATCATGAGCAACAAGTTTTGTTTGGTCGGTGGCTCTATGTTGGGTTACCTACCTCGACGTGCACTGCTGACTGCTCAAAATGCCCACAATTGTCTACATTTCTCTTTGCCTGTATATTTCATTTTATTTTACATATGAGGTCCAAAAATCTGAGACCACATTAAAATTCAATGTTTATTTAAACCTGGATATTAACAGTTTAACATAAGTTCATGTTAAAGGGTTAGTTCACACAAAACTGAAAATTCTGTCATTAATGACTCACCCTAATGTCGTTCAAAACCTGTAAGACCTCCGTTCATCTCCAGAACACAGTTTAAGATATTTTAGATTTAGTCCGAGAGCTTTCTGTCCTTCGATTGAAAGTGAATGCCCACTCTACAGTCCGTGTCCAGAAAGGTAAGAAGAAAGGTATTAAAAACATCTTCAAATTAGTCCATGTGACATCAGTGGGTTAGTTAGACTCTTTTGTAACATCAACAATACATTTTGGTCCAAAAATAACAAAAACTACGCCTTTATTCAGCATTGTCTTCTCTTCCGTGTTTGTTTGAATCCCGCTGACGTAAGACGCTGCTGACGTGTTATCTGGTGCGTCAGAGCGTCCATGTAGTCTGAGGGAGACGCACGCTTTGCGTCTTACATCAGCAGCGTCGCTGTGGACTCGTGAACGCGGATTCAAACAAATGCTGAAGAGAAGACAATGCTGAATAAAGGCGTAGTTTTTGTTATTTTTGGACCAAAATGTATTGTCGATGCTCAAAAAGTTGCCCTGTGCTGTGTATCATAAGCTTTAGTATGTTAATTGAAAAAAATCATCACAATTAATCTCATTAATATATACAACCATATGATTTCCCCCCTTTTTAATATGCAAAATGAATCAACAAAATAATACTGTTTAAATAGTATTGTGTTAAAAACATTATTGTGTTTATTTCATTTATTTGACATTTGCAAAGCTAAAAAAGTAAATTTTGAATAATCGTTTCTTTTCTTTCAGATTTTCAGCGGGCCCCCTCTATAGCCCCCTGGGGACCTAAAAACCTCTGGTCTAAAGCACTACACATGTAGTTTTCCCATTGAAGCATGCCCTGCTTGAGGCCTCATGAGGTGCACATGGACATATTTTTTATTTGTCTGTTACGAAACATTACTATTTCACCATTTTGACCTTTTTAATGATGTGTAAACAACAGTCTGGTGAGAAACATGGCCCCTTGTCCCGTTTTACCACGTTGCATAAAATGTTGCCCACTTTTAATCCAAAATATTTATTTACTGATTTCCCAACTCTGGTTCAGGAACTTTTTTTTTTTTAACTTTTTTTTTACCTTTTCCTTTTTTCCAATTTGAAGCCAACCGTCTTTCACCATATTCCCTTCTATTGAGTGAGGAACTGGGAACTTTGAGGTGTGACAAATGGAAAGAAGAAACATTCCTATAAAACTCACGGCCCTGTGACAGATCTCTTTTTCTGTTACAGCCCCTTTTCAAGTTAATAGAAACCGTCCAGCCTCAAAGTTCTTTAGCACATGAGCAACTGGACGGGCATTTCCAGAAAAAAAAAGTTGGCTAAATGTACACTAAAGCCTTGTGAAAACTAGCAGATGTGAAATTACTACAAAACATGACTTAAGACCTTTGACCACGAAGAACAGAGTGTGACCAAATATCTGAAAGATATTGACCATTGTTGAGAAGAAATAAAATAATGTGCCCATGTCTCGGTGGAGGGGGTCGGACCATGACATTGCTGGACCGGACAGTTGTAATGTCACGGCTAGTTGGACTGTTGTTCACTGGGACTTGTCAACTTGTCTTGCATTATTAATGTAAGCTAAGATGTCTTGGCTGATGTTTGATATAACCTCATGACCTCATGGTTGTCAATTCTCCTGTTAGTCATATACTGTAGTTCAGTGGTCACTCAGTACTGCACCAGATGGGTTTAACAGGCCTGGAGCTGGAGGGACTTTGTTCAATGTGTTTGTGGGAATATGTATTTGTAATCCAGCTACACATTACCTCAGTCAGGAATAGTATGCCAAGACATAGGTAAGACTCAAAAGTGTCTCATAAATATCTCTCTCTATACTATGGCCCAGTACATTATACATGGGTCTGTGCAGATTTAAATAGAAGAACAATTAAACCACATTTAATAGCCTTGTGCATAACGGCTCACAGTTATTTCAATGATCTGATCCCAGCCCTTCTCTCTCACACACATCCTGTCTGATATCATTTGCATTTTGGTGGACAACTTTAACAACATGGGCCTAAATATTTTTCAGTATATTAAATTAGCTAAAATGCAAAGACATCACATAACGGTTTATGTGAATGAAGCAAAACCCATTGTCTCTCAGTCACATCTCACAACTTCATAAAGCACAAACACACAAAAACATTCACATTATTTAATTTTTATATAAAGTCATTTTTATATTGTTTTTTTTTTGTTCTTCTGCTCTTGTCCTCTTTTTGGCCCTGTAACATATTGACATTATCCACCCCCACCCCCCTCCTTTCCTCTCCTCCCTTCATGATTTTTATATCTCTTGTGATTTATATTATGAGGTGCAGTCACCTGTAACCCAGTCTGTGTATGTAGTGATATATGAATGTGTTAACGCTGGACGGTGAGGTTCAGCCCAGTTTTCAGACTCCCATCATGGCCAGCCAGAACACAACTCACTCAATACAGCTCACAAAACACTACCGGGACACATCAAATGCCCCTTTGAGAGTGTGAGATCATGTAGAAAAAGAGAGCTAGGTGGATTGATAAATTTAATTAAACTTTGAACGAGTTCAGAAAATGCTTTAATATGATCTAATATTATAATTACGGGAAATGAGAGGGACTATCTATCATAAGTATCAATGATACAGTTTTATTCTCATGCTGGCCAGAGAGGCCCATTGCGTTAGGAAGAAGTTGTCAAACCAAATCTAAGAGAAAATGTGTGAAAAATGTGTAAAACGTTCTATGGTTGAGAGGCCACTCTAAAGGCAGGAAATGTGTCTCAAGTGGCCATTAGCTTGTGTTTTAAGAGGTGACTGTAGATCTTTAAAGACTTTGATGCTCTGAATGCTGCACTTGGCCTCAGATCTGCACTGGTTTATCACATGCTGAACCACAAACATCCAGTCCCCCAGGATCAAACGGCGTCCACTGTTACCACACCACTGATACACCACAGCTAACCCGTTACATAGGCTTCAATCATGAGCTCATGCTGACCATTGAGCATAGCACAGAATCAAACACTAAATTTAATATGTCTATTTTTGCATTATTTATATTTTAAATTATAGCCTATGTTGTGTAAAACTGAATGAGTTTGTGATATTTCTCTATGGCTTTTGTATATAAGGCAGGGCAAAATAATCAAAGAGAAAGAACAGATTGTATGTCATTTAAGCTGTTCTAGTTATTTTTGCTTAATCGTGTTTGATTACAGGCTGGTGCAAAGCTTTCATCACTTTTTGCAGGAAGAGTGGATGAAAGGAGACCTATAGATGGGTGCCCGATTAAACCGTTACATGCAGGGTAGTGGGAGGACATCCCTAAACACACTTCTATATTTTACCCCCCTCCTTCAACACAGTGTCGGGAAAGCAGAGTGAGTTACAGGCCCTTGCAGAGCTTACCTCCAGTGAACAAGCGGGAGGTCTCTGCGGTTACGTTCTCCTGCCTCTCAAACCACAGCACAACTGGATAAACATTCCACTAGATGTGTAACAGACCATCCAGCCCTGATCAGCCCAGACATCACTGACCCACACCAAGCTTTTCCATCAGACCCCTTAAAAGCATTTCGCCCTAGTTTAACCCGGCAGACCTGTTGGGCATTTGGATGTAAGAATACTTTGAGCTGCTGTTTTCATCATGGAGATCCCAAACTGAAAGGGTATTTCTATGGCTCCTCAGGGAATAGACAGGAACACAAACAGAGAAGATAAAAGTGGAAGTTGCAGGCTGGCACATGGGTGAGTGTGATCACCTGAACAGCCCTCACCTAACTCCAGGGGAAGGATCATCTATCTATCTTACTAAACACTGGATTGCGCATGTAACATAAGAAATGCTCTACATTTTCAAACCGTTCCAGAATAAACTGTGGTTTGAAACATCTAACGGCCACACTTCCCTACATCTCTTTGGCTTGTTTCAGAAAACATATTTCCAAACTTCTTGTAGGCTAATGTATGTAGCAAAATGCATGATCCAAAGCCCACAGAAAACCTGCCAAGTTAAACAACATAACATAAAATCAATCTCTGCTGGTGTCACAGCTAAATCCTAGTTAATAGGCATGATTTTTTTTACAGCAATAGGCAAACACTGGATATAATGAATCTGTAAGACTAATGGGTCTGTATGAGCCTGAAGACATAACTACTTAAATCCATCAACAGAAGTCAGATGTGAGAGAATGATATGAACTCTGTCTCACTGAACTATACTTACTAGAGTTCAGTTTCCTTTTATTTAAAAAAAAAAAAAGTATATATAAATGTTTTTTTATAATAATAATAAATTATTTTTATTATAAAACCTTTTGGCAGTCTAATTCTTTCAGTTTACTTTTTATGTAGGCTAGTGTACTTCTCAGAAAATTACACTTAACAATAGTTGACTTATACTGACAGAAAAGTATGGTAGCACTTTATTTTACAGTACTGTTCCCCATATACACACTAATTATTAGTGATGCACCGAAATGGAAATTCTGGGACAAAACCAAAACCGAAAATTTAGGATGCACTTAGCCGAAACTGGAGCCGAAAACGGCTATAATGTGACGGAACGGCTGCCTCTCCTTTATTATCAGCGCCACCCCGTCCCTGAAACCGGCGCCCTTCGCCAGTTTCCCTACTGGTGTGTGTGGGTGAGAGAGAGAGAGGAGGAGCGCTGAAATTAAGAGAAACGGCTTCGAGTGATGAGGCACACCTGAATATCATGAGGCCTTATCACTGCTGCTGTTAAATTCCAAGCGCACCTCTCCTCAGAAGACTGTATTCTCCCGCTCTCTCCCCCTGCATGCACACGCTGGTGTCCTCGTGGGTCTGGGAAGGGACTGCGGAGTGACCCACGGTCCGGAATGGAGATGCACGCTTAACGCCGCTGACAGGCTGGGATGCCAAGCCGCTGTCCTCGCGTCAACAGCTCGACCGTGAGTGAAACCTAAGCGCTTGCGCACAGATGAGGGGCGGGTGTCCCGTTCATTTTCGTTTTACGTTTTCAACTGTTCTTTTTATTTCGGCCCGAAAACGATAATGCCATTTTCTGCGGCCGAAATTTCGGTGCACCCCTACAACTTAGTATAATTACATTAACTGGGTAATAACCTTGAACCTACCCCTAAACCTAACCTTAACACATGAAGTTATCTTATTTAAAGCACACGTGCACGTACTGTGAAATAAAGAAATAAAGTGCAACCTACTTTTAAGATACTTAAAGATAAACTTAAAAGTAAAGGCCTAATTAAGTATTATAAGCATGTAGTTGTGTTAACTCTTTTGATTGAGTATAGCCTATTAAAAACTTTTTCACATAGTTTTATATCCTAAACTTACATAGTCTGAAAATATTGTTTTACAGAGAAAACCGAATTTACTTCAAATCTACTTAAATATACATTAAACTGTACTTTAAGTATAAAAATGAATACCTAAATTGGAACATAATTGTAAACTTAGTGCAAAAATAATATATAAATAGTAAACTATGAGTATGATGTTAAGTTCACTTAAAGAAGTATACTTGTATAAATTACTAAACTTACATCAGTACTTTCTTTAACAAACTGTAAACTATACCGGTTCACTTGTAGTATAGTTGCAGTACAAACATACTCAAAGTTTACTACTGTTATACTTTAAGTATTCTTAAAAGTATACTTTTATAAAAGTGGGCCAATTCAGTCCCAATTAGTGGTACCCATACAAGTATACATTGTATAATTGCTTGAATCTAAAAGTGATTTTCTTGCAGTTAGATTGATGCTGAAGATCTATTTGCAGAAGAGGAACTTTTAGCTTTTTTCTGCAGTAAACGCATGTTCTGTGCCCTCTTACTCACCCTGAAGCATTACTGCATCAGTCTTCCTGTCCTGCTATTCTCTTTCTCGAAGTCTCTCTCCAGGCAAAAGCCCAAGAGATGTTGCCAAGCCTGACCGAACAATTCTGTTCATTAGCAATTTCCTGGTGTTAATTAGCAGCTGTGAACAATGACTCCACACTATTGCTGGCATCACTATCAGACTTAATGAACCCAGGCAAGCAAGCAATAGAAACTGTCCAGCATTCTGAAACACAACACTACAATCAGCGACAATCTATTAGCGTGCAGTGTTTGAAAACATCACCACATGGAATACTGTAGAGTGACTAGAATATATTATTTAAGATTTATGCTGCTTATCTTCCTTGACATCTCCTACTCTTTCTCAGTCAGTTTGAGGATGATTCTCTAATTTAATTACACACTCTCATACACATTCATCTGTAACTGGCTGATGGGCCTTGAACTTGGAGAATAAACATCAAACTTGAACTCCCTCTCCACCCTTCTATTTCTTGTTATTTTACTTTACAGAGCACATAACCTATTATTTATCATAATTCTATGACTATTTCAGTCTCATTCTGTAAACTTGACTCTCAAGGTTCATGAGTTTCTCAGCCAAGATCTCCACCTAGTGGCTCAAAATGATTTACTAAAACCCATTTGGGGTGGTTTAAATAAAGCCCTGGGAACAATATTCCCAGTGCTTTATTTAAACCACCCCAAATGAACTTGATAAAGCAAAAAAGTTTTCTTCTCAGTAGTCTTATTGAACAAACAAGACATTTACTGAAACACTGTTTAAATGTGTGAACCCTGCATAAAGGTATGAGTGTTATTTCATGAACAGTTGCAGAAATCCAAAGGGTTCACTTCGTTTTTCCTGCAGATGTATGCTGCATTTGCTATTTTTGTATATAAAATCTTCCTGTGTTTATCGAAACCAGTGAGACTTAGCATATACTGCTCTTTATGCATGCAGGCTTCTAACCATAGTCAGCTGGAGGTCTCTGATCTCAGTCTGCTTTAATACAATCAGAGAACCAGATGACAGTCCAGGTCAGGCAGCAACTGCACTCAAAATAACTCCAGGTATTTCTAGAACACAGAGCAAAATACACCATGTTTATTTCAGGAAAATGATAAGTAGCCGCTGAGTATTCATAATGCGCCTGCCCATATAACATGGCCCCTGCGTTATAATTTGCAGGTATGACTTGGCCTTGCAGTCATTATGCAATTCTATTTCTCGCCGTTCTCTCATCCTGTCTCACCCTATAGCAGCAGGAGGTTATCCAAAGTCATAGCAACTATAATGCCGCTTTTATTTGCAGTAGGCAAACGTATGTGCAGCATGGCTTGGTATCTGTGTGTGTGTCTCATTTAATCCATTCTGCGGTAACCACAAATATGGCCTGCCTATTTATTTTACGCCATGGCTCCACTCTTGAGAATTTCCCCCCTTTTTTTTTCCTCACTCTAAAAATGTCTGGGTTAAAAACAACCCATTGGCAACCCAGCGCTGGGTAAATATTGGACAGAATACATGATGGGATAAATTAACCCATCAGGTTGGGTTGTACAATTTAACCCAAATTATGCTCGTGTTGACCAAATGCTGGGCTCATTTTACCTCATTAATGGTTTATTTAAATTTCCTTGGAGCAAATGCTATTTATATATATTTTATCTGGGTTATATAAATTATTTAATTACATATAATGGTCATTTAGGAAACGAATGGGTATTAAACAGACTAAATCAAATCATTTTATTTAATGGCAAGTTCATTAACAACATCATAAAACATTTAGAAAGTGACAGGAGCAAACTCGGTGTGCTTCCGGCATCAGTGGGAAGAAAATAACTGGTATCAGTACGGTTTGAACTGTTTATATTCACTATTCGCGTTTGCTGTGTTAAAAAACAGCTTTCTCATCTGTCGGACATTACAGTCTCACCTTTCGTCATTTCTAATGTCAGTGACATTTAACCCAGCAGATAAAACTGCCCAACACTTTGAAAATAACTTAACAAAATGACCCAGCAGTCTGGGTGGGGGAAAAATATCCCAGCAACTTTTAGAGTATTCCTCTATTTATATTACAGTTGGAAATACTTAAATGTGTACTCAGTAATGTTTTGTTTATGCTGTCCTGTCCATCTTGAAATTCAGAAGAGCATAGGCCTTATAGGTGGAAATGGGGATTTCCTCTGCTTTAGCTGTTTTCTTACAGACACTTTCTAGTTTGTGAAGCTCAACAGTCTTTTGCTGCACATCAGAGCTTCTTTGGTTTTACTCATTGTGATGAATGATTAAGGGAATTTGACCTTTGTGTTTCCTCATATTTATACTCCTGTGGAACAGAAAGTCATGGCTGGACAAATTATTTGAATGAAAGAACAAAATGATGAACAATGTAGATTTATTTCCACAGCCGCATTTGCTCATATTTACCAAGGGTGCCGATATTAGTGGAGAGGGCACTGTAGCCATATCCTCCTCAGTTAAGTAGGGTGTGAGTGACCTCTAGTGGTGTCATGTGGGAAAGGGTACAGACTGAATAATGTGCTAGGACAACTGTTGGATTAATTTGTGCTCCCGTTATATCTTTCATTTAACTTTGACTTTATATATTCTATTATTACCATTAAGGTAAACTAAAGTAATATTTAATTAATGGTTTGACCACAGCTTGAGTCATTGTTTTATTTGGACACTCAGATTGACAAATTATTTTACTGAATGAAAATAGCAAACTTTTCCCTTAAACAATAAGCTTAAGCCATACGTTATTGACCTGTTCCTGGTGATTCACTCTCACGCCTTTTGGTTTGTTAAAACAAATTTAATAAATGATTTGACATAACAGAAAAAAGTACTTTCCTTGATAAAGACATCTTAAACATGAGACAATTAACAGAATAGACTGAGCACCAAAAACTATGAAATTGAGGCTTTTAAATTTTAAATTTGATACACAAGTCTTTCTTTAGTATTGAAGAAAAAAGAAGAAACAACTTTAGCACCAACATTAGGAAATAACAATTAAACTGACATTTAGACCTTAAAGTGAAAATGCATTCAATAGTCTATAAAAAGAAATTCTTTTAATTGTCTACAGATTACATACTAGAAGAAACCAATTAAGGACAGTTCAGTAGAAACACTTCACGGACAGCACTTATATTTAGGGTGATGACAGAAATACAGATATCATTACAAAAGAGCCAATTCATTTTTCATAAAAGTGCTGGCGTGCAGGTGTGATCTAGAAGACAAGGTTTTGTCTGATCATAATATACTACTGTGGAGATAAAAATTTAAATCACAAATATGTGAAAACTCTGCATACAAATACAATAGAAATAATAGCACCTTAAAAGGATGTGTCCAGTTATCACAGACAAACAGCACCTCAACAAGCAATTTTTGCTTTAAACACTATCGTTCAACAGTTTAGTGTCTGTCTTTTTTGTTTTTTTTTCTAAAATGTTTTTGAAAGCAGTCTCTTATGCTCAGCTAGGCTGCATCAAGTAATTTCTCCCAGTAACATGAGTGCACTGTCTTTCTATATATAATGTCTTTGTTATAATATGCATGATGATGATCTAATACAATTAAGGTTTAACTGGCTAATCATATTGGGCCACTATAGCTGTCAAGTACAATCCACTCAGGAAATGTTAGCATGGAGGTTTTTCCTCTTGTAAATAGTGCGGTTTAAACATGACAAATCAATGCATTCTTCATAAGCATTGAGTAATTAGTAAAGGTAATTGATTTTCACTTAAGTTTCTAGTTCATCCCCACACAAAGAAAATAATGTTAAAGCTGAAAAAAATATTTTATTGTTTTGATTATTCTGCTTTTGTTTGGTCATGTATCCAGTGTGAAGTGAGGTCAGGTACCAAACTTTAAAGTCGACTACTTGAGAGACGTCCAGGAGAAGGGCTTTGACTATGACTGGGCATCTGGCAGACAGAGAGAAAAATACAGCTTAAAGAATGCCTCTTATTATAAAGCAAAAATCATTGTTAGAGAAAAACGCAGAGAAGAATGGAAGAATTGTACTAACCCTCAGACTCAGTGAGGAAGCAGTGTGCAAGAGAGATATGAAGAAAAAATATTGTAAAACTAATATGATTTGTGGAATGTTTATTTGTGGAATGTTTAAGGAATAGTTCACAATTGTCATCATTTACTCGCATTCCAAGCCTGTATGATTACTTCTTTTGACTCTCAGAAGAAAGTATATGTCCGAGCTGTTCTCTTTCAAACAATGAAACTGCACGAGTACCAGGGGTTGGCAAGCTCCGAGCAAAAACGCACTACAAAGATGGTTGATATACACTCACCAGCCCCTTTATTAAGTACACCTGTTCAACTGCTAGTTAAAGCAAATATCTAATCAGCCAATCACATGGAAACAGACACAAGCTGCTCCTTAAAAATAAGGCCTGGGACACGATTTTTAAATTGTAATCGATTTTAAAACTGTGGGAGACCAGAGACATAAGGGCAGATTCAACCGATTTTTATTTATTTTATTTTTTTGCATTATAATCCTCCAAATACACACACTAGAACTTTCGTCCAGACTGCGAGACCACATGCCTGTTGATTGTAGTAATTTTTCACATTAAAGGCTGAATTATTTTTATTTTTTTTCCTGTGACGGACCTACATCGTAGCTTCAGTGCTGTAGGCTTCGCATCGGTTTTCATTTATACATCTGCGTTGTTGTCCACGTCGAAGTGCAATTACACATGCAGACAGATCATAGTGCTTCCTCTTTGGTAATTGGTACACTGCTAGCAGACCAATCACAGCGCTTGGTGTGATTTCAGACAGAGAAGAGAAAATAGAGCGAGCTTTGGTGATAACTATAATTTATAGTGATTTATATAATTTTTTGCTAAAAATGACATAAAAATTGGAAAACATTGGTCACAAACTGACCCCAAACCGCAACTCTCGGATGCATCTTGATTTTTTTTTTAACACAACTGTCACAGAATGGAAAGCATAGGATTGTGGGATATCAAAGGCAGCGAAGGATACATCTATGCTACCTTCATCTAAATGATATTTGAAGGGATCTCAGGAGACAGGATGCGTCCTCCAAAGGCAGTTTTTTAAGCTTTCATACGCAGCCATGGTCAAGACGACGTTCTGCTGAAGTTCAAACTGCGCATCAGAATGGGGAAGAAAGGTAACTTAAGTTACTTTTGAACGTTGCATGGTTGTTGGTCCCAGACGGGCTGGTCTGAGTATTTCAGAAACTGCTGATCTACTGGGATTATCACGCACAACCATCTCTAGAGTTTACAGAGAATGGTCAGATAAACAGAAAATATCCAATGAGTGACTGTTCTGTGGGCAAAAATGCCTTGTTGATGCCAGAGGTCAGAGGAGAATGGCCAGACTGGATTGAGCCGATAGAATGGCAACAGCAAGTCAAATAACCACTCGTTACGACCGAGGTCTGCAGAAGAGTACCCTGAACACACAATGCGTCTTGGACAATAGAAGATTGGGAAAATGTTGCCAGTCTGAGTCTCGATTTCTGCTGCAACATTCAGGGGCTAGGGTCCGAATATTGTGTAAACATTCTAAACAACATGAAGGCATGGATCCATCCTGCCTTATATCAACAGTTCAGGCTGCTGGTGGTGGCATAATTTGGGCCCCTTAGGATCAATTGAGTATCATTTAAATGCCATTTGTCTATCCCTTTATGACCACAGGGCACATCTTCTGATGGCTAATTCCAGCAGGATAACGCATCATGTCACAAAGCTCAAATCATCTCAAACTGGTTCCTTGGACATGACAATGAGTCCAATAAACTCAAATGACCTCCACAGTCACCAGATCTCAGTCCAATAGAGCAGCTTTGAGACGTGGTGGAACGGGAGAATGCACAGCCGACAAATTGGCAGCAACCGCATGATGCTATCATATCAATATGAACCAAAATCTCTGAGGAATGTTTCCAGCTCTATGTTGAATCCATGCCATGCTGTATTAAGGCAGTTCTGAAGGAAAAACAAGGTTCAACTCGGTACTAGCAAGGTGTACCTAATAAAGTGGCCAGTGAATGCAATTTGTGCATTATATTCCAACTCTTCTGAAGCCATATGATATTGTGTGAGGAACAGACTGACTGTCATTATTCACTCAAAATCTTTTTTTTTTAAACGCCATGGCACCATTCATTTTCATTGTATAACTTCCTCAGAACAAAGAAAATCATACATTTTTCAGATGTGCGGGTGAGAAATGATGATAGAATTGACTTTTTTTTTTAGGTGATTTGGAAGACACAAACGTTCAGTAGAAACTCACAAATGTGCGGCTGGGGCTTCCTGAACGAGAGCGAACAGGACTGGAACTACGACTCCTGCTTCTCCACTAGAAAAAAAACATGTACATCCACACAAACATTTTAATGAAATTAAGCATACAACTTATTAAAAAGAATTAACAAAAATATCCTTCCCCTACTTTTCTATGCAGTATGAATGCTATTTTGATTGATTTTCCCCAAATGGCCTCCACATACCAGAGCTCCTCTCCTAGTGACCGCCTCTCCCTTCAGTATGACTGTGTCTCCCTCCAACAGTGCAGGCCACACGTGATACGCCACCAGTGGAGCGGTGAACTCTGAGTCAAAACTGCGCCTGTACCTGAGAGGAAGATCAGCCACTGGTTAACGTGTGCGCGTGTGTGTGTAATTTCCTATGTCTGTCATTTTTTACCATGAAGATGCCAAGTGACTTTTTTTTCCCAACACTTTAACATATCCAAATCACGTCATTGTGTTCACATAGCTAATGCGACAAAAGTCACCAAGTGTCATCCCATCCCAAATTTAAAAATTCAAAACATAATATGAATCTGTAATTTCTGCCCGAAGAGACACTGAGTTTTATAACTTTTAAAGATGCATGTCAAGACCCTTGAGACGTCTTGCTGTTTATGTGTGAGTGTGTCTGATTTATGAGCTCCACTCACTTAACATCACTGTAGAGTTCACCATCTGAGCTGAAGGCCAGGTCCAGTGGTGGGTCAAGAGTTTGCATGGCAAATGCTATTCTACATGCTTCCCTAATGAAGCTGCTGATCAGAACAAAGTCCACCTCCGGAGGGAAAGAGATGCGTGGGTTTACGTTCATTGCGTTGATCACGTCCTAAATAGAAGGAAATGTAACAATTAAAGACTCAAAATATACAGAGAGGGTTTCTGGAGAGGAAAACAGTTCAAAAGAAAAAGTTATTTCTGACTTTCTAAAGCGATAAAGAAAAAAAAAGTGTGTTTATTAGGAATTTCAGGGTTGCCATACAGTGCTTAATCAAACGTACATTAACGCTGGTCTGCACATCATACAGGTCCAGATTTCTCACAATGTAATCCACCACTGCATCCTCCAGACTCTCAGGACCAACATGAGTGGAGGAAAGTGTCTTCCTCACACGTGCTTTAAACTGCCGATAGGCCAGTTTAGCAGCCTGAAATGACTCCTGTTGGACAATACAAATGATTAATTACAATACCGCATCTTCCCTGCTGCTATAATATAATTAATATCATATGATATTATCCATTTTTGATTACTGGTATGTTCTTTAATATGTTCTACGACTTTATTATAATATTAATAATAATAATACATTTTATTTATAAAGCACTTTACATTTTAAAGAAAATCTCAGTGCTACAAGGAACCATAATGAACTATAAATCATTATAAGATACCATAATGTTATTACTAGCCTTAGCTGTTATCTTTGGATGGTAATTGATAAACAAAGCTTTTCTTACCACAGCAGCGATGAAAATGATCCTCTGGACTGTTTCCAGGTCGTCAATGTATCTGCGCAGGAGACTTTGGGAGTCCAGCCTCTCGGTGGCATACAGGTCTGAGAAACGGGAGACCATCCGTGCATGCCGAGAGGAACTAGTGAGCTGGGCACGTGTAGGAGACTCACCCCTCACAGGGCTGACCGAGCGACTCCGCCTTGGAAGAGGACTAGGTGAACGGCTCCTGACCAATCTGGAAGTGTGTTAAAAGAGTAAGTAAAGTTTACTTAAGTCTCATTTGCACTGAGCAACAAGTTGCTTTCATTTAAACTGTACCTCTCCTGTAGAACAGTTTTTTCGGCGGTGAGGAATGAGACCTCATCTCGTAGGATTCTGACCTGCCTCTCATAGTCATCAAGTACATCCAGCTTTCTCTTATACAGATCAATCTGATCTTGAGCAACTCGCAACCTGACACAAATACGTTATTATAATATGAATATTGAATTCTCAAACATATCCCCTTCTAGTACACAAATGACCACTCAGCAGGAATACAGTTCATACAACTGTCTAAATGTTCAATACAAAGATTTAAACAGACATTTCTGTAAAGTTCACCGTCGCTGACTCACTCTGACTTTAGATGTAGTATTTCATCCTCTGTGGCCAACAGGGTGGTTGCAGATTTATTCTTTGTGGAATCCAGTTCAATCTGAGTGTCAGCAAGCCTGCAAACAGGATAAATGAATTACATTTTATGTGTAATGGAAATTGGTATTTATATAAACACAAATGTACCCTCATTATGTTTCAAACTTGTATGCTGTTTTCCCCAGTGAAAATAAAGGACGTTTTAAAGAAACTTTTGTAACACTTTAGAATAAGGGTCATTAGTTAACATGCACTAATAATGAACTTTCAACATTTACTAATGCACTATTAAAATCTTGTTAACATTAGTTAATGCACTGTGAACAAACATGAACAAACCATGAACAGCTGTATTTTTATTAACTAACGTTAACAAAGATTAACAAATACAGTAACACATGAACTGCTCCTGGTTAATTCATGTTAGTTAATACATTAACTAATGTTGATTAATGACCATTATTCTAAAGTGTTACCAAAACTTCATATAAATGATTTCCATAACACGACAGTCATGGAGGCCTGGGGCTGTTGCACAATATGTAATTTTCGCTGCTTGTTCAAAAAAAAAAGCATAGCTTGATGACGCCTTGATTTTGCAGAATCAATGTAGTCATGACTGCTACAAAGGAAAACTAGTGCGAGGACTCAGATTAAAGTGCAGATTAAAGGGGATTTATTAACAAAAAATAAAACAAACTCAAAACAAAAACCCACGAGGGGGAAAAACACATAATTAGAATACATAACTTAAACATACCAAACTGGGGGAGACCGGAGATGCAGACAATACAACAATCCAACGAAGACTGACAAACACAAGGAGTATATAAAGGGAACAAATCAAGCAGGGAATCAGGGAACACAGGTGAGGCAAATGAAACCAATAATCAGATAACAAGGGGGAGGGATCAGACAATGACAGGAGCACATGCTCAACATGACAACCCACATGTGCACACAAGACAGGACAGGCATGTGACAGGTAGTTGACAGGTAGAAAAGAATCCGACAGGACTCATCATATTCATAGATGAGCTAATGTATTAAAGATTTATTGATGTTATAAAGCAGGGTGGGGCTGAACGAGGCGCTCGAGCGATTGCTAATGAGAGACAAGAAGGCTCAAGAGCAGTGGAGCTTTTATTCTGCCACAGACGCACGCTTCTGCTTCTTCCGCTCATGCATATGTGGGGGAACACAGCGCTGTTTTATCATATTAGATACATTTGAGCGTTTTGAAAGTTATGTTATAATTATACTCTGTGTGTTCGCTCGACGGCTACTATGAGACACTTGTTGCACACTGCAATAAGAGATCGCTATTAGGCATGGTAAAACATGACGTGGTCAGACTCGATTCTAGTCAGAATAGGAGTCTGAAACTGCTCCATTGGGCGGTGATTATGGGGCGGGTTTCAACCTAACCAGGAAAGACCTCAATTGGATAGACCTGCAACCAATCAGCCCAACGGAGCGACGCATAACGTTAGTTATCAACTGCCAAGTCTGCTTTTTTTCTGCATCCGCAGGGTGTTTTCCATGTCTGCGGGATGAAGCGACCTCAATTATGAGATGTATAGACCCAGGAATGCGAGTTTTAGCAGAATTTTAGCAGGCAACCTTTCCAAAATAACATATTTTACCCCGCAAACGCCATTTTTTCCGCCTGTAGAGGTGAAGACATCAACTCCCATGATTTTGCGAAATCAAGGCGTCATCAAGCTACAACTTTGTCTTGAATAAGCGACCTCTAGTGGAGAAAATTACATATTGTGCCTTTAAGTGCTCTAAATGATTAGAGAAGTAATCTCTCCAAAAAAGAGTTAACATTTGTTGAATCCTTCACAATACAAATCTATAACTTTCCTTCCATACTGGCTTTTATCTAGTTTAGACTTAATACTGACTCCTGTTTAACTGAATCCAACTCTATACGTGTAGAACACAGCCGGTCTTCTATGTCCTGCAGGTTGCTCTCATGAGCCGAGGACAGTTCACGAATCTTCGATCTTTCTCCACAGATTCCTGATCGGCACATACAAAAGTATATAAGGCACAACACCAAGATACACATACATGGGCATGCATAGCAGCAACTCAGGATCATTTCACTCATGAATCATGCATGTGGAACAATTTTAAAGCCAGCAGTAGAGGATTCTGGATGTCCAGCTGACCTGAATCAGGCTAAGGCTGGTATCTGAGGAGACAGACGAAGCTGCAATCGTGAAACAAGAGCCAAGCCATGGTAAAAGGCGAGATTTCAGTGTGTCAACTCCTGAATAATGTCCCCCTGAAGAAGAACAAGGACATATAATCTGCTTGAACATTAATATTGAACAGTCAGCTAGAGGGAATGATTATGGGAGCTGAATGAGACTCTAAATATTGTACATAAAGAGAGGAGCGACTCTGTTTGTTACCCTCTTGTGCTGTAAGGTTGAGTATGGTGAACAATTGACCCTGAATTTTAGAGGTGAGCTCCACCAGCTCACAGCACCTATTCAGGTTCTGGTCACAAGAGAACACCTGAGAGAAAATATGACCAAAGGTTATGATGAGATGAGACATAGTGCAACAACAGGTTTAACAGCAAGAAGAAGCAGCAGCACCTGTGGTAATGCCCCTGAACTGTCTGCAAGGGTAACAATGAGCTGAAGTGGATACTGAACGTCCTGATCAGATATTATGAAAATTATGCATTTAATTTTTTGGCATTGCATTAACGCTTTGCTTATAGTGACAAATTTCAATTTGATATTCTAATTTATAGATTCCAAGTTCTTCAAATGTCAACATTGTTTTGAAGATAAAATATTTTTAACTTACACATGACAACATAATGGCTTAATAATTAGTAAAAGATTATGACTACTACAAGTCTTTTTTCAAAAAATTAAGGCACCAAATGTAATTTTTTCATGCACAAAAATATCTAAATGACTTTAATTCAGAAACTGAAAGTATATTTATCACAGACATTTTTGAAGAATAACTTTGAATTCTTGATTCTTAATCATTTGAGAAGATTACTCTAAATTTTACTATATGAGAAAAGAGTAAAAATAAGAAAGAGCAGGGGTTTAGGGACGGACAAACATCACGTGTGAATCCAGAGAAAGAAAGAAATATATATACACAGTATTGTGCAAAAGTCTTAGGCTCGCTAGTATTTTTAAACACAAAAAGTGGGTTTAAGCCAGTTATTTATATATTTTGCTATAGTGTGTCAGTAGGAAATATCAGTTTACATTTATAAATTATTTGACATTAATTGTAATAATCCAGTGAGATTTTTGTATGCATAAAGTCTGACAATAGTTTCTATGCTCCACGTGGAGATCTGATCTCATCTTCATTGAGTCTGTCTGTGATTACATGAAGAAACATAAAAAACTGAGATGGACTAAATCCAGAAGAACTGTGGCAACGTCTCCCAGACACTTGAAGAAACCTTCCTGCAAAACTACAGGAACAGGTGTAGGAATAGATGCAGGTGACTAAAGCCGCTTTAAACGCAAAGGGTGGTCACCCCAAATATCCATTTGATTTAGTTCATAGAAGTTCATTCATAAATAAAAGCTATTTATGTTATTATTTTTGACAGCATTCTCACTTTAAAGCATTCTGACGAGTGCCTAAACTTTTCACAGTACTGTAGTTTTGCAGGAAGGTTTCCTCAAGTGTCTGGGAGACGTTGCCACAGTTCTTCTGGATTTAGTCTGTCTCGTTTTTTTCTGTTTCTTCATGTAATCTCAGACAGACTCGATGATGGTGAGCTCAGATCATACCGGCTGCTGTCAGACTCCTTGTGCATAAAATAAAAAATCTCACTGGATTATTACAATTAATTGCAAAAATGAATGTTTGGAAATGTAAACTGATATTTCCTACTGACATATAAAAGATATAAATAACTGGCTTAAAAATATTTTTCATGTGAAAATACCAACCTGCCTAAGACTTTTTAAGTAATGATAGGTTTATATATTTAAAAATAAAACTAAATAAATAAGGAGGTATCAATAAAACAGATCACATAAACATAATACTCCGCACAAAAATAATAATATAATATAATAATATTAAATAAAATGAAACAAAAACGTGAACATACATTTAAAGTTTTAGTAGCCTTTTTGTTACAGGAGGTAGATAAGGATTCAATATATAAAGATATATTAACATCTTGAAAGTGAGAAAATTTGTGGAAAGAGCTAAGTCTCCTGCGAGTTCAGAAAACACAACCCTGACGGGAGCGCGCACGTTTCCTTTCAGCCTATCAGAACTGCCCAGGAATGGAGTCGCCGTTGTCCTGACAACGAGCGTCCATAGAAACCAAACTTTGCTGCAAAAGCAATGCAATAAAGCAAATATTGCTAATGTCTGTTGCTACAAAAACACAATTCAGGGGCCAGGGCACCCTTGCACATATAAATTCAAGATGCTAGGCTATACTATGACCGCGTAACAACTGTAGGCTGCTGTGCAGATATTGAGTTATGCTAAAACACACCTACAAAGCACATATATTTAAATAGTTAATATGCATTTGGTATAAACAGCCTCCAGACAGAATATCAAACATCCCAATCTGGAATCAGTGACTTTGCACAGATATCATTCACATATGTGTTTAAACAATGCAAAGCCAGTTTAAAGTAATGATGATGACTTACATGGTAGTCTTTGTACCAAGCCTCCAGTTTGTCCTGCAAAACATTGTACGGAGATGAGTTCACCAGTCTTCGTAAAGTGTCAGCCATAGCTGCAGATCCGCTGCTGTAATCCTGCTTCAGGACGTCCCAGTGCCTTTAATCCAACAGCGCGGGTGCGCGCTTTGTATTTATACTGCTGGGAAAAGCCCACCATTGACCATTCACACCCTTGACTTTCACTGAAACCACGGACGCGCTTTTAGTTGTAGCAACGGTTTGCTAGACATCTCAGTTTGAGGAAATATAGATGTATCAGCACAATGTGGACAGCCCGAACTATACGAGCTGTGTTTTGAACACGGTCTCTATTCTGTTACTCAGTGTATCTCTGAAGGTGCAGCTCAGATCTCAGTGATGAAATCTCACACTGTTAACTGGGCGTCAGATGTCAAGTACAGGAAGATCTTTATTTACATCCTCTTGAAGAACTGGTGGTAATGCCTTAATTGATTTTCCGTCATTTAACTTTATACCACGTGACATGATAATCATTAAATAAAATTTAAAATATATTTTAAACAATGCATTGTAGCCGTTGCTAAAATTGAGTTATCCAGTGACCAACTGTGACACTAAAATAAACATAGGCCTACATTTATATGAAATAATAATATAAAATGCTAAATAAAAACACCTCAAGGTGCACATAACTTTAAATATTTAAAAGAAAATGACTTTAAATTATTAAGCAATGCCTATCTTTACTAGTGTTTTCTGAAAATTAAAATACTTCATACTTTAAAAAAGTTACATATTGCCTTTTAAATTTTAATAGGTTAGAATTTTAACTCTAAAATGTTTACTGTAGATTTTTTTGTCCTGTTAATATTTATTACATTAATAAAACTGAAAAAAGGGGAATTATATTTATATACAATAATAATAATATAAAATGCAAAATAAAACAACTCAATGTTCACGTAACTGATCACTTTAATTTAAACAGCAATTTTTCATTTTTATCTTATTAGCTACATAATTACTGTAAAAGTATTTTCTCATAATTGGTATTTTTCCTGTTAATATTTATTAAATTAATCAAACTAGAAGAAGGGGGGTTGGATTTATAATAATAGTATAAAATGGAAAAAAGCACCTCAATGTACACATAAGACTTTAAACAGTCATTTTTATTTTTTTAAGTAATCAGTTAAGCAATTCTTTGTAAGCTACATAATTTCGGTAAATGTATTTTCTGAAAATGAAATTTTTTCATAACTACGTACATATATTGTTTTTTAAATTATAATAGGTTATAATTTTCACTTTAATTTATTTACTGTAGTTTTTCTGTTAATGTTTATTAAAGTAATACAACTGGGAAATGGGGAGGGGTGGATTTATACAATAATAATAATAATAATAATAATAATAATAATAACAACAATAATAATAATATAAAATGCAAAATAAAACACTTTAATGTGCACATAACTGATAACTTAAAAATTCTAAAATGACCAATTCTAAAAATTTTAAATAATTAAGCAATGGGTATCTTTATAGTAAAAGTATTTTCTTACAATTAAAATAGTTCATACTTTAAAAATGTGGATAATAGTAAAATTACATATATTGCCTTTTAAATATAATAGGTTATTTTCACTCTAAAATGTTTATTGTAGTATTTTTCTGTTCATATTTATTAAATTAATAAAACTGAAAAGGGTGATTGGAAAAAGATTAAAAGTTAAAGTTATAATGACAATATCTATTTTCAATTTCATGACGTGTTCTTGCTAGTGTTAACATGAACGGGGGTTAAATGTCTTTATTTGTACTTTCCTTATACGGCGAGTCTGTCTGATTCACAACTGGCCCTTTATAGCGGAGGAACAAACCATCTAACAAATCAGTTCGTACTCCCTCAAAAGTAACTCATTCCTTCTTGAACATTGGTCTATATTTCTGGAATGTACTTGTTCAGGATAGGCATGTTTGAGGTGTATAATCCGAGTGAAGGTTTCGCTATTAGTATTTGTGCTCATTGTTCGGGTAACGGTTCTCTCGCAGTGGTTTCTCCTCAGGCTGCGTGAAGCTGTCAGTGCAGTCGGTCTGGAGAGGGAGGGTCAACATGGCGTCGGAGCAGGTCTGTTTTCAATCTGAATTGTAAATTTTTTCTCCGTTGTGATGCTTCTCAAGCGATTTTCGGCGATTTAAAACGAGCCATGTATTATAAATTCAAACTTCAAACGATGTCTGTAGCGAAGTATGTAAATAAATTACGGTCATCTGCGCGATGTATGTCCTGACCGTTTATGGAAAAATTTACTAATTTTTGCAGGGTTACATATGCTTCTAAGTTTGCCTTTGTTATAATGATTAATGATACCTTGGAGCTTTAAAATAAAACCTTTTTCTGCCTAAATACATCTAATTTATTACAGAGTAAAGGGGTGCGTGTCATTTATTTTTAGGCATACATGTAGACAGACAGACTCATATACTGCATTCCTGGGACAGCAACACTGCTTTCTTATTTAGCTAGCACACAGTAATAGTATGAAAGTGTTTATTGTTAATTAATTCCAAAAGAAGATGCATTTCACTGAAAAATAGCTGAAATATTACAGAACCAAATGCCACTTCATAACCTTCAGTATTATTTAATATATGAATCATGTAATTATTTGCATATTCCCATATCAGACTACATAAGTAACTATTTAGTGCACTATTCAAAATTATACATCCTAAATTGTTCAAAAGGGAAGAGTGAAATATATATTGATTTAAATATTACAATATATTATTCAGCGGTCCCAAAAGTATTTTAGCATTTAAGGCATGCCTAAAATTGCATTACATGATTATAACTACATGATTATTTATATATATATATATATATATATATATATATATATATATATATATATATATATACATATACATATATACATATATACATACATATATATAATATTTAGTAACTACATATACTTACTATAGGGTTAGGCTAGAATTAGGGTTTGGTTTAGAGTTAGTTGCATGTAATTGTGCATAATATACTGTTATTACGAGTACATGATGTAACATATGTGACAAGGACACTGTAAAATAAAGTGTTACCAGTTAATATGATGAACTACACCACTGACTATTCCGCTAGGACATCTGTGTGAACTTGAGGAGTGTCCACTAAAAATTAGCCTTAGCAAGTTGTTTGAAAGTAATTGAAAAAGGCCAAGAAAAGTTAGGGTTAGATTTTTAATTTTTAATTAAAGTGTGGCTTAAGAGTTTTTGGTTCTACTGTAATAAATATTACACCCAAACTCAGCAGCACTGACAGCAGAAGCCTAGAAAATATCTTGTTTGCAAGCCATGTAAAATAAAGCTGAATATTGCTATATTTTGAAGGGGTTCTTGTTGGTGTGACATGGAAGACCACTTGAAGCAGTAATGGATTTTCTATTTAATGTGCAGTAACATACAATAATTGTAACATCTAATAATCCCTTTCCCCTTATATCCACAGGAAATCTCAAATGCACCAGTGAAGAAGTCTATGAGGGAGAAGGCTATTGAGCGCAGATCAGTTAATAAAGAGCACAACAGTAATTTTAAGGCTGGATATGTTCCAATTGAAGAGGAGCGACTCCACAAGACGGGACTGAGGGGTCGCAAGGGCATCATTGCCATTGGCATAGTCATCCTACTCTTTCTGCTTGCGCTCATTAATCTCATTGTGAGTGTGTTGTGCCTGATATGTTATCAATATGATTGGATATACTTAAAAATCATGTTTTCCACTCAAAAAAATTAAGCAGCACAACCGTTTTCTAACATTGATCTTAAGGAATTGGAATAATGATGCTGAATATTCAGCTTTGTCATCACAGGGATGAACTACAGTTAAAATATATTAAAGTCAATTTAGTTACATCTGTACTACTCTTTTTAATACAAAGAAACTCACACATTATCATTGTCTGTCTTTTATAGATAACTCTTGTGATATGGACAGTTATACGGATAGGTCCAGGAGGCTGTGAAAGTATGGAGTTTCACGAGAGCGGCCTGCTGCGCTTCAAACAGAAGGCCGATATGGGTGTGGTTCACCCGCTGCACAAGAGCACAGTGGGCGGCAGGAAGGACCAGGATCTTGTCATTACTGGAAACAATAACCCAGTCAGTCAGCATAATATCTGACTTTTTTTTGCATAAATCTGATAGTATGAGAACGTGTATTAATTTAGGCCTTTTCTGCATGTTACAGGTGGTGTTCCAGCAGGGCAACACTAAGCTAAGCGTAGAGGAAGATAAAACGTCTATCGTCAGTGACTTGGGCATCTCCTTCACTGACCCCCGCACTCAGAAGACTTTCTTTAGCACTGATTTTGACAACCATGAGTTCCACCTGCCCAAAGACGTCAAGGTTCTCAACGTGAAGAAAGCTTCTACTGAGAGGGTAAGCAACTGAACTCGTAGTCCTGACTAGAGTCCTGCAACGGGTCAAGTACCTGCATAAAAGTGGCTAAAACAGGAGGATTGTGACATTCCTAAAATTCACGGGCGGGGATTCGGGCGGATAATTAACTCCTTGCGTGGATGAAAAATATGTGCAATATTTGAATGTCTAAATTACCATTACACATACGCAACAACGAAATGCCATTTGACCCATCACATCACCACCACTGCGACAGTGCGACTTTTGTTGATGCCTCTCGTAGCCCAGCTGGAGTGAGTGTTGCAGGAGTAGCTATAGATGAAGTAATAGTAAAGTTGGTGAGTGAAGTATATAAAATTGTTGACGAGTCTTTAAAGGCACTTTAGCCTGTTTCATTAGCCCATTCATGACGCTGTTGTGATGATGAGAGAGGTGCGAGATAAAAAATAAAGCATTTTAATTGGAATGATTTTAGCGTGTGTGATTTATCGCGGCCAGGGATTGGGTAACGGGCCAAATATTAACGCATCTGGGCAGGTGCGGATTTAATTTTTATATTTTCATGGGTCACGGGTCAGATCTGGTGCTGAACTTTGCAGGTACGGGCGGGGGCGGGTCTCCAAAAATGGCCCAATGCAGGACTTTGGTCCTGGCTCGAGTCATTGGATAATTTGAATCACACTGTATACGACACAGGACAAATCTTAAAAGACTTGATATGAGATTTATGATCGTTTTGTTTAGTCACACAGGAGTTGTGTTTGTACCGTACTTTGCAGATCACCAGCAATGCATCATCTGACCTCACTATCAAAGGAGACGGTAAGGCCATTATTCGTGGCAACGAGGGAGTTTACATCATGGGCAAAACTGTGGAGTTCAGCATGGGTGGGGACATCGAGCTAAAAGCGGTAAGTAGTTAAAAACATTATTAAGAAGAAAAAATGATATACAGTGCCTATACAGCAAAGGTGGCTGTGAAAATAAATCTGCATTATTTATCCTTTTGAACTTTCATTAAAAAAATTCTCAAAATTCTAACCTTTCATTGAAGTAAAACAATTGAAAGTGGGGAAAATCTCATTATGAAATAAATGTTTTCCTCTTGTTCATGTTGGCCACAATTAATGGGACCCAATTATTGTGACGTCCTTCTCCCAAGATACCAGCTCTGAGTCGTCTTCTGTAATGCCTGATGAGTTTGGAGGTCAGAGCCCATTCCTTCATACAGAATCTCTCCAGATCCTTCAGATTCCCAGCTCTTCTTTTCAGTTCATCACTTATTCTCTATAGGGACGGTCATGGCAGAAGCTTAATTTTATGTTTAGTGACACATTTTTGGATCATTGTCCTGATAGAAGATCCAACCACGGCCCATTGTAAGATTTCTAGCAGAAGCGTCAGGTTTTGATTTTTATCTGTTGGTATTTGCTAGAATCCATGATACCATGAATCTGAACAAAATGTCCAGGACCTCCAGCAGAAAAAATAGGCATTAGAAATTAGGCATATGAATTTCTAGGGGTGCCAATAATTGTGGCCAACATGCATGGGATAAAAACATTAAATTCATATTCTTTAAATTGTTTTACTTCAGTGAAAGGATGGAAAGCTGAATTTTCAGCACAATTACTCCAGTCTTGAGAGTCACATGATCCTTCAGAAATCATTCTAATATACTGATCTGTTGCTCAAGAAACATTTCATATTATTATCGATGTTGAAAACAGTTGTGCTGCTTACTGACCCCAAACTTTTGAACAGTAGTGTAAAAATAAATCTGAACATATAAATGAGTTGTATGAATGTTTTTTTTTTTTTTTCTGTTTTGTGTGCAGGAAAACAGCATTATTCTAAATGGCTCAGTGATGTTCAGTCCTTCGCGTATACCAAACTCCTCTCTAGGGGGAGACTTGTACTTCAATGAGGGGTTGGAGAGGTATAAACTTTGCATGTGCGCAGATGGGACACTGTTCAGAGTGCAGGTCAAATACTCCAACATGGGTTGCCAAACATCCGACAATCCCTGTGGAGCAGCACACTAATGAAAGAGAGACGAATACCACTGGAATACACATGCTCATCCATGTTTGCAAGTGAAACATGACATTTCAGGTGAAATGCCAAAAGATACAAAGATGATAGTGTGGCTTTTCTTTTCTTGTTTTGCTTTGGTTTTTGAAAAATTGGACACTAATTATCATATAATATTAGTGTTCACATGCAATACACAAAAATTGCACACACTACACCCTCACACGCCCACCCACCAGGACAGTTTCTTCTATATGCCCACTCAACTTTATTGGAGGTCTAGGAACACACATACTGTACATACACACACACACACACACACACACACATACCTCTATGATGATAATTGCTCCCTTTTAACCATAAATCCGTCCCAGCACAAACAGTACCGTTTTCTTTTATGGCCGAGAGCTCCCTGTGCATTATCATTGGCTCACATCAGTGTTTTACAGTCTTTAAGCTGCCCACTTTCAGCCTTCACTGCATGTGCTTTATATATTGTATCGTAGCGGAGTAATTGAGTCCAGTGATTTTCTGAGCAGTATTATTACTCTTTTACAATCCCCTCCTGTCATTAATAACCATCAAATGGCCACATAAAAAGAGGGATGTTGTTTGACTGATACAAATGTTAAAATATTGTCATAAATCTTCTGTATTGTTTAGTCTGAAAGACTAGTTATACATTGTGGCTTTAGAAGAGGGGATTTAAAGTGGCCAATATTATTTAACAGCTTATATGTCATTAAGATTTTTCAGGGTTTGATTTTATATCACAGATGTTTACTTGGTCATAATTTTAGCCTTTTTCTTTTCATTACTTTGTAACATTCTCTATCTTCACTGAAGCAGGATCAGCACAGCCACATCTTACGTAAGTAACACTGATCCTGAAACAGTGGTTAGTGATACATCAATTCTGGCACATATTTTCAAGGCTTGTATTATAGTGCCCTTCTCCGAGTGCCATGAACTAATGACAAATTACTTGTCGTCTAATGACGTTCAGAGGAGTGTACCAGTCCAATATCTTTTGATAAGATAAAAACAGGAAACCTCTGATATATATTCGAGTTATCCAAGTGTGATATTTTGTGCAATATAACCTCCTTGGCCTGGTTTTTCCGGATACATGTGTGGTATTTATTGTTGTTTTTGGATACAGTATTATTGTGATGTCCGAACTAAAAATCTTCCGTGCTTAAGAGACAGATGTGACTTTCTTTTCAACCCTGCAATGAATTAGTCTGAAAACATCTGATCATGTCTGTGGTTTTAGATTGATTCAACATCGTCAGAAAGGAAATCACAAATATTCTGCAGTGTTTTTGTTAATAAATGCAATGCAAGTTTTGATTGAAAAGCAATGTGTATTGTGATTGTTCTCATTCCCATCGTCTAACAGTATGAACAATCTCAGCGCTAACAAATATCAAGTATCATACAGCGACTGAGTTAATTTTCAATTGTTAATTTCGGTCAATGATCTGGTGACAATTAAATTCACTAAAATATCAATGCATATACATATTTATGTAAAACACTTGTTTATTCTTATTCAACATTGAATAGGACATTTTTTTATACTTTTTGTTATATTTTATTCTGTTCTTTTATGTCCTTTAAATGCTTGGGAGGGAACAAAAAGTAAGACATTAACTCGGGCAAGTGAGTGATTGATTGCAGAACGATTGTTCTGTGTTTCTGGTGCCATAATGCTATTCAGACTTTGCTCTCAGGGAAGTTGGAGTTAAAGTCAAAGAATTTCTCAGTCAAGTCTCAGTGTTTTGTTGGTAATTATCCGTCTACTGTCAGAAGATTGCCTGAGCCGAGTGGAGCATTGCTACCCTAAAAAAGGTTAGTTTTAAACAAACCTATTACACGATTTTTCAAACAGTGTATCTGTGATTTGTGTACTTTAGTTTTCCCTTACCTTTAGGCAAGTAAATGATTGGTGTTTAATAATTTAGACTTGAACTGTATATATATGTGTGTGTATGTACATATAATTGATTTTATTGACATGGTGCAGTGATGGATTTCATGGGAGAATTATTTCTGCTTTCATCCTATATAGTTTTTTTTTTTTGTCTCTATATTATACCTACAAATGTCAGTATGCCATATCATGTCATCATTTCAAATCCATCATTTGTTGTTTATATTTTTCAGGGCTGACTATAATGTCAGCGTACAGCTCGGTGCTTGGTGTGGCAGTGCTGCTCCTCCACCTCTGGGGGACACACTCCTTCCCCACCTTTGCCTGTCCTGTTCCCTGCCTGTGTCAGCAAGGTCCTCTCCTGAACTGCTCTTCTTTAGGCCTTACTACAACTCCTACACACATCCCAGCAAATGTGGTTTCCTTGAACTTATCCAATAATGCCCTGCGTTCACTGGCTCCTCTCAGCTTTCGTCATGTGAAATTGTTGGGGCTTCTGCACCTTTGGGTGGGAAGCAATGCTCTGGAGAGCCTGTCTTTGATTTTGGAGGAAGACCGATCAGGCACTAGGACCCTGTCAAGTGGAGAACAGGAATGCACATCCTGGGCATCTAACCTTCAGTTGCTATCTGCAGAAAGAAACCAGCTAAAACATCTACCAAAGGGTACGTGCAAGCAGCAGGTGTATGCATATGATACACACCGCATTAATAATTTATGCAACACTCATATAGTCAAATAAACCCATCTCTGTCCTTCGTTGTTCTGTAAAACATATTCAAATTATAAAGGAAATCAAGGCAACTTAATTAGTCACATTACTATCACATCCTTAGTGTTAATTCATGTGATGGATGGAAAAAGTGAAATAATTCTAAAATGAATAATGCCATTTAAATCCTAAAAGGGTTAGTTCAGCCAAAAATGAAAATGCTGTCATTAATTACTCACCCTCATGTCGTTCCAAATCCGTAAGACCTTAGTTCATAGGTTTCTAAACTACCCATAGGCAGCAACGTCATTGCAACTTTCAAGGCCCAGAATGGTAGCAAAGATAGTCCATGTGTCTACAGTGGTTCAACCTTACTGTTATGAAGTGACAAACAAAAATAACGACTACCTTTCTGGGCCTTGAAAGTTGCAATGATGTCGCTGGATGTTCAGAAAGCTCTCTGATTTCATCAAAAATATCTTAATTTGTGTTCTGAAGATGAACGAAGGTCTTCTGGTTTTGGAAACAACATGAGGGTGAGTCATTTTGGGGGAACTAACCCTTTATGGAATCATTAATTTATTTTTGAGATCTACTACAAACATTGAAATCAATTCAAATATAATTTAATCTCTGTCTTATTTAATCTCTGACGTTCATAAAACCCTCACACACTGGTGTTTTACGCCCTGGTGTAAATGACTGAATCATCAGTGGAACTTTGATCTGTTGCGATTACACACTCTCATAGGACATTCCACTTAAAACAGTCCACCCTCAGGATGAAGTGAAAAGAAATCACCTGTCATTTAGTCACAAGGGTTGGGCACTGACATTCCAGGTCCTCATAACAGGCTATAAAAGGGTAACAATGGTCTAAACACATTCCTGAGAGTGAACTTTATTAAGGCCTTGTATTTTGACCAACCTTCACATAAATGCTAACATGGGGTTCTAGTCTGTCCAAAGGTGTCTTAAAGTCTTTGCGTTCTTAGGTTATATACTACAAAATGGCACAGCATGAGTAGTGTATTCACAAAGAAATGAGCTCTTCAAATACATGTACAATACTTGTATGTTGAACACTTCATGCACTGTTTCAGCTTTCCTTACGTAGGGGCTATCAGACGTAGATGCTGGATGACATCTTATAAAATTGACAAACTAGGCGGTAGAGTATATAGTGTGTAGTATATAATTTGGAACACAGATATAATTTGCTACATCCTACCTGCAGTTGTACATTTAATCAATCTTCTTTTTCAATTTGGATTGCATTTTGTTAAAATGTCTGAAGCATAGGACATTAAACTGGGGGTCTTCGAGAATGTTCATATTCAATTTGGGGACCAGAAAGCCAATTCAAACACGTTTTGAACATTGTCTTTTTGAGATTTGTCTTCAAATTTGTATCCATTGATATTCTAAGGGAAGCTATATTATCTAAATATTTCTTTTCATTTAATTTCTGAATTGCTGTTCCAGGAAGTGATTGTCAGTGTTGATATCCCCTACAGCAATTTCAGCAGGATATTAATGTTTCTGTGTCTGCTTCGAAGCATATCTTTTGTTTAAATCTAAATGGATTTGTTAACAAAGGCCAAGAATCAGGTTTTAAATTGTGGTCTTAGCCAAAGTCTCTTTCAAGGAAAGTCTGTTTACTCGGCAGACATTTTTTGCAACGTTTCCAGGCATCCAAGTCTCATCTTTGAATGGGGGAGTCCTGAAAACTGCTTACCGAACTCACAATTAAATCACGTATGAAATAAAATATTTCAAAAGCAACACAATCTGACATTAACTGTCCCATAAATGTTGTTTCTTATGTTCAAATAGTGTTTAAAAAGCTAATTTTTAGGCTAGATGAGCCAATGTGCATTTGCAGTCCTAAGCGCAAGTCTCAGGTTTCTATGGGAACCGGAGTTTCTAACAGCAGCTGCAGTAATGCAATGAATTTACCAATCAGCGATTTTAGCATTTTTACTTTAGAAGGTGTCACACCATATTGCACGTTGCAGTTTCTCCCATTCAGAAGTAATAGGAGTGAACCATCTTTCTATACCTATAGTCTTTGTCTTAGCAGATGCCTTACAGGGCAGCCTCTAAGCACTGTGAATTAGATGGTAATGCCTCAATGTTTTTCAGCTCTTTGTGATTCAGGGCACAGCCTCAATGTTCCTCTCTGATAAACTCCTGTCCAGCAGACCCTCGCTGCAGCTCAGTAGTCAACACAGCTCTTAAAATAGGCATCTTTCTTCTTTGATAGACAAACCTGAACCCTTGTAAGCCTTCCACTCTGAAATAATTTAATTCTTGAAGTGTTTAAGAACATTTGGGATGTTCTTGTTTCACATAATATTTATATCTAAAGTTCTTTACATTTATTTAGATGTACATTAAGACAAAAAAAAAATTGCCACAAAGATCCAAATGCTATAAGCTAATACTTAGCATAATATTTTAGCACTTTGAGATTCTTCAGAATGAAAAGTGCGTTATAAATAAAATCTATTATTATTATTATTATTACCAACAATGTCCTGAAGGTATCCAAGAAGTGTTGAAAGCCTCAACTAAAACAAGCGGTGATTCACGTAGTGCTCACGTGGTGTTGTTTTGGCCACAGATATGGGCACAAACAGCAGGTGCTTGTCTTTGTGAGCTAGTTTTTTTTTTTACTATTACAACATTTGGATTTTATGACTCAAAACAACTGAAAAATGTCTGACTTTGCAATCTAATTAGGAAAAAAGCGCCCCTCTGTACCTCAAAGAACATTGATATTTAACTAGAAAGTTTATCAGTGCATGGTTGTTAATCATTGCCTTTTTGCTCTTATGAATATACATTTCTCCTCCAGGGCTGGGCTGCATGAAGTCCCTGCAGATTCTTCAGCTGTCTTATAACCAGATATCCAAGATAGGTCTTACCGACCTGGACAACTGCAGTTATCTGAAAGAGCTACATCTACAGCATAACAGCATCACAAGCATTCACCCAAATGCTTTTAAAGACCTAAAACAGCTGCAGGTAACATCTCAAATATTTAGCTTATTTGTTATATTTTAATACTGGTCAGATGGTATAGTTTTTTTTAATCATTAAATGTGCTCCCCCAGTAACGCTTTTGACAGACTTTGTAGTTTATACATAAATCAACATATCTAGCCAAGTGTGCATTAAAACGTGGGAAATATTTTCTTTGTCTCCCTAACTTCATCCAGGTCCTTGATCTGAGCTATAACCTGCTGGTCACCATTCCCATCCCTGCCTACCAGTCCCTGCGGAGCCTGAATGCCTTGGTCGACGTCTCCTTCAACAGATGGAAGTGTGACTGCAACTTGCAGACCTTGAGAAGATGGATAAGCTTTGATACTGAAATGGGTGATGTTTCCTGGCAAGTGGTGTGTGCCTCTCCACCACATCATGCTGGAAAAGATCTGCTTCACCTGAAGGACTCGGAGCTCACTTGTCCAACACATGAATACAGCACATCTGGTCGCTATCATAATATGATTGTCTACGAGGGGACGAAGATATCAATTCCTTGCAGCAATGACAGTAAAGGTGCTACTTCTGTATCTTAAATTATAAAACCACAGTCTAAATGTACTACTTTTTTATTCATAATTTTGAAATATTTTTGCAGTTATTTATGTAACACCTAAAACCTGCATGTAAACAATATGCTAATGTATATTTACTTTTATATTTATTCTAGATATCATGCAGGTTCACTGGTGGACTCCACAGGGCCAAGTCACAGATAACCAACCAGAACTTTTTATTAAGGACATCACAGAGCAGAATGCCGGACTTTATGTATGCATTTCAGGTGTCCGAGGGGAGGACATATCAGTATTTGATCTACATGTCTACAAAAAAGGCAGTGACTCAAGAGCACGTAGGGAAGCAGCAATTATCTTGGAGAAGCAAGAAAATTTGAACTTACCAAGAAATGATCCCATTGTACGACAAGGGACAAGGACTCAGTCAGAATTTGTTCTTGCTGTCTGCCTGTCTGTCATCATTACATTCATTTTAGCCTTTATCCTTGGTGTTTTTTTGAGACCTCTGTTAGACAAGTTATGGAGGAGAATACGATCAAAGAAACAATCTTCCCCACCTCCAACAACAACAACCTCCTCTACTGGACCCCAGCCATATGTGAATGAGGGGTACTGTGATGTAGAAGACCAAGCACAAGAAGTGAGAGTGGGTTCAAGAGTTACATTTGGTGGAATCACAGTTGAAGATGAAGTGCCTTACTATGACCAAGCAGATGGCTCCTCTGAGAGCAACACAGAAGCTTATACTCTTTATGAGACAGTTGAAAAAAATAAATCATCAATAACTAGTGGGAAACAGCAAGCTCTTGATGTGGAGAATCATAGAGGAAGAGCAGACAGCAGTAGTAGCAGCTCACTTCAGGAAGGCGAAGTAAATGCGTTAGTCATAAATGGTAAGAAACTGCCACCCAGATCAACTGAAGACATGCCAAAATCCATGGAATTTGAGCCAATTCCAGATGCAAATGATATCACTCAGTTAAAAAGAAGGGGCAGTTCTTCAGCATCATCTCAATCAAGTCAGGAAGATAACTTCTCAAGAGAATTAAGGGAATCAAGTGTGGACCCTCCTCCTGTCACTACACCTGCAAACAAAAATACAGAACAGAATGTTGATGATTTGGACCCAGAGTTTTGGAATGACAGTGGAGAGAGCTTTTCTTTCACTGAAGGCTCTGAAAGGTCAAGTATCCGGGATCTCTCTAGCTCTGCTTTAGGACAACCATTTAAAGATGATGACACGTGGAGGCAAGGCAAAGTAGAATCACCTTCAGACAAAAAAGAAATAGATGATTTTGACAAACAATTTGGTAAAGAAGTTCTTGTTGATGATGTAAAGCAGTTGGATCTCTCTGACATAACAAGCCTCTCTAATTCAAGTGACAGTGGTGAAAGTGTAGGTGGACCAAACAATTATATTGTAAACACAGAGTTAGAAGAATCAGACATCCTGGATGAATCAGACACAAAGAATAGTGCAAACTTGGTCACTTTAAACAGATTCAACACTTTTGAAGATGTCACTTTCAATGAAAGAATGCCTAGTGCTGGCATTCTAATAAGACAAGAGACTATCACTTTGGAGCCTTCGGATATACATTTGACTTTTACACACGGAAACAGTATTGATGAGGGTATGCTTATTGATGATTCCCAGGGGAATATGTATGTGAACATATCAAAGAAATTTGCGATATGTGCAGATCTGGGTCTTGATCCAGTGCCAAAGGTTAAGAGATATGTTGAATTTAAACAGTCCAACCCTCATTTTAGACATCCAACTCTGCCATCATTATCAGAGATGGAGGTAAAATCTGAAGCTAACATTGATGCATCCTCTGGAGAAAACAGATGCCTAAGTCAAATAAAGGTGTCTCCTGATACAATTCATAAAGTAAAACGATACATTCAATTCAAACATCCTGAACCCCATTCCCCAACTCTGCCAACATCATCTTCCTTAACCAAAAAAGATGCTATGCTGGAAGATAAAAGTCACAGTTCATCCTCAGAAGATGATGCTCAATTGACAACTAAGGATGACAATTTCTTTAGGACAATAGGTGTATCTTCTGAGGAAGTTTCAAAAGTAAAAAGATACATTTCATTTAAACAGTTTGACTCTTCTTCCCCAACACCGTCAATATCCAGACCTTCAACTAATATTGAGACCACAACTGAGCCAACAATAAAATCTACGCAGCCCAGCACCTCACCAAAAGATTCAAGTCAAAACATAAAAAAATACATGTTTGTTAAGCAGCATGAACACCCTTCCTCATCTCTGCCATCATCACCTACCTCAAGCAGGAAAGGTTTATCAGGAAAAAAGACTAAATACAAAAAACGAAATGATCAATCATACTATGGGAGTCATGAGAGCCTTCCATTATACCATGTCCATCCTGTCTATAGATCAAGTATAAACAGACTGAATAGAGGCTATGATACTGATAGATCAATTTCCAGTGAAGATGAAGATCAATTTATGGAGTACCCAAGAAAATTAGAGATTACAATATCACCTGAGATAAACACAGGATCCATCAAACCAGATAAAAATACAGACAAAGTCCTCAACATTGGCTTTGACAACTCCTCTAGCAGCACAGATATATTTGAGAAGAAACATTCTAAAGGTCTAATAAGACTAAGAGCATTAAGTGCACGACTGTTCAACAGACATGAAAATGAAACGGATGAGAGCAGGTCACCAACTGATTTGGATGTTGCAAGAACCAGTGGTGTGTCTATTAAAAAGCAGCCAAAGTTTACTAAGGAACAAACCACTAATGAAGACAGTCTATTCGGAAGGAGTTTATCCCATGATCACTTACCAAAAGTGAAGAGATACCTTCAGTTCTCACACTCTGATTCCTTTCTTCAAGTCCAATTACCATCTCCACCACCAACCACTGGGGTAGTCACACCTGACTTTATAGCAACAACTGAGTCCAGGAGATCCAGTTTCTCATCTGAGGATGATGTCAAACAAACCACTGAAGATAAACAATTTGTTGGACAAGTGGATGCATCTTATGAAGGACTTCCAAAAGTAAAAAGATACATTAAATTCTCACACACTGAACCTTATTCGACAACACTGCCCTTGAACAAACAAAGTATCTCAACTGAACTAGAGGCACAACCTGAACCAAGGAGGCCAAGTACATCATCTGAAGATGATATCAAACCTACATCTAATGAAGACAATTTCTTCAGGAAAATAGGCGTATCTCTTGATACAGTGCCACATGTTAAGAGATGCATTCAATTCAGTCAGCCTAAACCTTATTCTCCAACTCTATCATCCTTACCTGTTTCAACCAAGAGACCTGTGGTGGCAGCAGAGACAAGTTCAAGCACATCTGACAAGTCTGATGACAAATCTAATGCTACAGGAACATTTTTGTTGGGCCAACTAGGTCTTAATGCAGTACCAAAAGTTAAGCGGTATGTTCAATTTACACAGTCCAAACCTCATTCTCCAACTCTGTCATCAGTTTCCTCCTCATCTACAACGGTTACACCTAAGATGGAAGTGAAAACTGAAGCTAAAATTGACAGATCATCCGGGGACCAGGGTTACTTAACGCAAATAGAGGTATCTCCTGAAAATATAAAAAAAGTGCAAAGATACATTCACTTCCAGCAGTCTGAACCTCATTCCCCAACTCTGCCATCACATTCTTTAACCAAGAAAGATGCTATACTGGAAACAAGGAGATATAGCTCATCCTCAGACGATGATGACGTTCAACTGACAAACAACGAAGACAATTTCTTTTGGAAAATAGGGGCATCTTTTGATGGTGTTTCAAAAGTAAAAGGATACATCACATTTAAACAGTTTGATCCTTCATCAGATACACTGCATGTCACACCTGAGGTGAAAACCAAATCAGAAGCAAGGAGATCAAGCACTTCTTCTGAGGATGATGTCAAACTAACTGCAAAGGAAGACAATGTATTTGGACAAACAGGAGCATGTCTTGATAGAGTGCCAATAGTTAAGAGATACATTCAATTCACACATCCTGAAAGTCAATCTCCCGTGCAGACAACAACTGGTCTTATATCTGAAAGAGTCAACGTATCGGTAGCTAAAAAAGCAACAAGATGGAGCACTTCATCTGAGGAAGATATTAAACCATCTACTAAAGAAGATAATATCATTGGGGAAACAGGTGAATACCTGGCTGAAATCCCCAAAGTAAAGAGGTACATTAAGTTCACACAGTCCGAACCTTATTCCTCTGATCTGTCACCATTTCCTCCAAGCACAGTAAAATCCATAAGGGAGACAGAAACAGAATACAGAGAGAGCACTTCATTTGAGGAAAATGTTCAGGAAGACAATGGCTTTGGGCAAATAGGAGCATCTCTTGACAGAGTTCCAAGAGTTAAAAGATACATTGAATTCACACATCCTGAAAGTCACTTCCCTGTTCAAACAACTGCTCTCTCAGCTGAAAGAGCAAACGTATCTGTGGTAGCTAAAGAACCTAGGAGAAGTAGCACTTCATCTGAAGAAAATGTTAAACCATCTACCTACAAAGATAATATTATTGAAGAAAGAAGTGAATATCTTGCCCAAATCCCTAAAATAAAGAGGTACATTAAGTTTACACAAGCGGAAGAGTATTCCTTGGATCTGTCACCATTTCCTCCTTCAAGCACAGTGAAAACCAAGGTGACAGAAACGGAACTGAGAAAACCAGCCACCAGAGAGAGTACTTCATTTGAGGATGACATTCAGGAAGTTGCGCAAATAGGAGTATCTCTTGATAGAGTACCAAAAGTTAAGAGATACATTCAATTTACACATCCTGAAAGTCAGTCCCTTGTTCGGTCAACATCTGTCTCAGCTGAAAGAGTTGGAATATCAGGGGTAGATCAAGAGACAAGGAGATCAATCACTTCATCTGAGAAAGATGTCACACGAACCGCTAAGGAAGACAATGTCTTTGGACACATTGGACCATCTCTTGACAAAATACCAAAGGTTAAGAGATATATTCAATTCACAAAGCCTGAAAGTGAACCTCTAGTTCAGACAACAAATGCTCACTTATCTGAAAGAATATCTGGGGGTTTTCAAGAAACAAGATCAAACACTTCAGCTGAAGTTGATGTTAAACCATCTACTCATGATAATAATGCCATTGTAGAAATCCCAAAAGTAAAAAGGTACATTAAGTTCACACAATCTGAACCTTCCCAGGGTCTTGCACCATTTCCTCTTCCAAGCACTGTAAAGTCCCTAAAGGTGACAGAAACAGAATCAAGAGGATCTAGTACCTTAGTTGAAGATAATGCACAACCAACTCCTAATGAGAACATTAAGGAAGACAATGCCTTTGGGCAAAAAGAAGCACGTCTTGATAGAGTACCAAGAGTTAAGAGATACATTCAATTCACACATCAGTCCCCTCAGCAGTCAACAACTGCTTTTCCAGCTGAAAGAGTAGGAATATCTAAGGGCATTTCAGAAACAAGGAGATTAAGTATTTCATCTGTGGACGATGACACACTAACTGCTAAAGAAGACTACTTTAGAGGACATATAGAGGCACCTCTTTATAAAATACCAAAAGTTAAGCAATACATTAGTTTCACACATCCTGAAAGTCAATCTCCTGTTCAGACAACAACTGCTCTCTCAGCTGAACGAGTCAGTGTATCTGTGATAGCCAAAGAAACAAGGAGACCAAGCACCTCATCTAAAGTTGATGTTAAACCATCTACTAATGATGAAAATATCATTGGAGGGAAAATTCTTGACAATATCCCAAAAGTAAAGAGGTACATTGACTTCGTACCTGCTGATAGTCAGTACCCTGCTCGGTCATCAACTGCTGTCTTAACAGAAAGAGATGAAATATCAAGGATACCAAGCACTTCATCTAAACCCATTAAACCATCTTCAACTGATTATGATATCATTGGAGAAACAGACAAATCTTTTGCCAGTATACCAAAAGTAAAGAAGTACATTCAGTTCACACAATCCGAACCTCATTCCTCGGCTGTGTCATCATTTCTTAGTTCAAACACTGTAAAACCCATAAATATAGGGGATGTGCAAGAAAAAAAGATATACAGAACTTCATATGATGAAAGAAGAAATGACAATTTCTTTCAAGAAATTGGTTTATCTCTTGATAAAATCCCAAAGGTAAAGAAGTATGTTACATTCACAAAGAGTGAACCTACTTCTTCAAACAAATTAATGAAAAGCGATTTAACACCTACACTAAATGCAGACCTAGAAATCACACGGCCTGGTTTATCATCCAAGATGTCACCTCCTGACTCAAAGAAAAATGGTTCTGCATTAATAATAAAGACCAAATCTGAATCACGTTTGTCTGGCTTTAGTTTCAAGGACAATATTATGACAAAAGCGTCTACAGATAGTTCAGTGGAACAAACGGGCCTAAGGTCAAGTTTAAGCTCCTTGTCCAGTGACAAACAATATGTAGGGCATCAGTTTATGGATGTACAACCACCACAAGACGAACCACCAGCAGTTCCACAGACATCCCCACCTCCCTTGGAACAGAAGGAGGCCAGAGAATATCTCAGAGAAAATTCTGAAGTCCTTCAAAGGCAAGAACGCAGACGATTACTTCAGCAAAGAAGAACTGAAATGAACAAGTTCAACATTGCATCCCTATCCTCCATGCAACAAGACGGGGACAAGCAGGACAAATCACCTAGAGATTATGGAGGAGCAACACAGTTACAAACAGAACAAACGTACAGCAATATCTCTACAAGAAACACAGCTGCTTCAGGACAAACAGGAGCCGAAGCTCCAGTTTTACAGGGCCTTAAAACTAAGAATATCTCAACTCCAAAGTATAAGGAATTTTTAATTTAAAAATAGTTAATTTTGACTTGAAACAATGTTGCCCAAATCTGATCTGATACTTTCAAAAGTGCACCTTTGAGGGTGGGGATTGCCTTTTTAGTGAGTATTGTAAATGCTGTAATATACTTGTGAACATAATCTAAACTTTTTTCAGTATTTCATAAAAGTTATGTTCTCTTTACATTGAAACAATGTATATAAGAATGTGTATTGTATAAGATCATTAACGCAGTGTTGATTTTATGAGTCATGATATGCAAAATCCAGAGGGTATTATTGTACTCAATGACAGGGGAGACCCCCAGAATGACCCAATAATAGTTAGTCATTTCTCTTTCAAAACATGACAAAGAAAAGATTAAAATGACTCCAAATTTAGTTAATAAACCCCTTTATATATATTGAATGTAGAGGTTACAGTGAAAACAAACACATATACACACATCCATACATATATACAGTCAGATGAGAATGCTCGACCCTCTGCATTACATACTCCCCCCCACAAAAGCAAGTCATAATGACATAGGGGAACTCGTCTATCTGTTCAAAATGAATTTTAAACCACCATTTCCCTCAGGCACAAACAGGTGCAGATGAATGGGATTATGACGAGTGTCTGTTGACATCTTTCAAATGGATTCTGGCCAGCATGCACAGCATACATAGACTGTTGGCTTTTTAGATGCTGAGTGAATACTTGATAAATAATTTATGGTTAGCAACCTTCATCTTTTAGAGAGAAAAAAAAAGTATTGTAACCAGGAAAAAAAAAAAATTGTTACCCAAAATATGGTTTAATAAAGTTAATAAATGATTTGTCTCTGTTGTTCCTTATAACTTGACAAAATCAGTACGTCTTCATGATGCTGCAGATATACTGAAATGCTGCAGTCACTTATGAACATGTGAGTTTAGCACTTGGTGGAGATGGTTGAGGAGGCAATGCAGAGAAGAACATCTCAACAGATGAGGTTACAAGTGTGTTTAAGCTCTAAATACCATCACACAATCATGTTTTTATAAAGCGTTAAGACTGCATGACCGCGGATACCCAAAATTAAGCACAAAAAGTCCACTTCTACAAATATCTGTACAAAAAAAAAAACAAGAGCAAAGAAAAAAAATGTACAAAAAGAATCTCATTCATTCACAAAGACAGCTCTAACTGCAGAATGCATGCATGCTTTTTTTCCTTGTTCAAAGGACAAGTTAGCTTCACGCCACGGCCATAGACAAAACTTAACAGTTTTACAAACATAACTAGAATGTTAAATAGTTGCTAGGTATTGGTCATTATGGGTTAAGGTGATCATATTTGACCACAAGATCTGTGGACGAGGATGTGGCCAAAGGAGAGTCAGTGTTAAGGGCAGAAAACCAGTTTTTATATTTTTGTGGCAATTCATCACAGAAATCAAATGTGCAATTTAACAGCTTTTTTTCGTCTCTTTTCCACCACGTCTTGTCATTTTAATGACATGCACAGTTAAGTTACATTGCTAAGGAGTCAAATTTATAATTATAATTAATGCATTCTGCAGTCACTTTAACCAGCTCACACTCCTCTACAAGATGTGTATGTGAATCAGGAAAAAGATACTGGGCTCTGTTCATGAGAAGTATAGCCTCTGTTCTTCATGTTGCACAGTAAAGCTATTCTCGTTGATCTCATAATCAATACGAAAAATGAAGTGCTGAAAGGTATACTGATACCACAGGAAGTACTTACAGCAGAATGTCTGTGACACTTGCTTGTGGTGTGCATTATTAAATGGCAACCAACTGCAGTGAGATTGGTAAAAAATAAAACATGGTAACATGCTCTGAATGTCATCCTCCTCCAACATAAAAACCGTAGTAAACAGTGTTTGGACCACATCAGCAGAGTGACACTGTAAGCTATTTCCATTTTGAACCAAAAGTCCCTGACCTTTAGAAAAAAGCCAAGCAGGAGTTTGTTCTTCCTTTCTGTCCTTCCAGGCCTAAATTAAATAAATGTCTTAAATCTTCAAACAGCATGGGAGTTTTTACCTACCCTGCCTTGTGGAGAAATTCATCCTCCTGTTAAGAGCCTATTCGTTCACATTCACAGCAATATGAAACATCACAGTGGGGTGGGAAGGCGGCTCCGAGGCTGGCCGTGTGCTTACCCACAATGCATTGTGGGCTATGGGGGGCATTAGGTGGAGTCGGTGAGGTGCTGTTTCTCCAACACACAACCACCAGTGACCCTCCTAGGGCCCCGGCTAAAAGGGCGACATACAAACATGTGCATTGATAATTACATTCTATGCAAACACTCACACACTCAAGCCCTCACTGCCAGAGGCCACCATCAGTCTGTCCCAAACGATTCAGTTTTGATTTGTACTTTGTTTTCCAGATGTTTGTTTCAAAGTCGTTTCTGTCGTCATTGTCATGGTGATTGTTGGCGATTAGTTTCTAGTTGGTGATGGTGGTAGGCATGGGGAAGCTGTCGCTACGACATCTCTCGATCTTTATACCATTCCACAAACTCGTCCAACAGCACTGGCCCTGAGCAAAGAGAAAAAGGAGTCAAAAGTGCATTGTACAAAATATTTAATTCATTAAAAATTAATCTTAATTGGGGTATAATCAGAAAAATACAGGCATGTTAAAGTGTGGGTGCTTGTACTTACAGGCCCCGTCCTCATCATAGTTACTGAGATCAAGGTTGATAGTCCTACTGAATTCTAGAACATTGCACCATTGATCTTTATTTATAACCTTATACTTAGATTGCTGTGGGGGGATAAAAATTGAGAAAAAGAATAAGTCAAAAATTTCATTGCGATAGAATATGTACTGATGTGCAAATATGGGTCAGATTTACTAACAGCTTGCATCAGCGCAATCCCTCTTTTGCTGTTAAAAAGCTTCTGTCAGGATTTACTAAAGACACGCAGTGAAAAATGGGCGCTGAAAAGGCATGGACAGGGTTATTTTTTCAACTGACCTTATTGCATTTGTAGGAGTTTCCCTTTCAGGCGCAAAATTTATGAGAGGAGAGTATTTAAATTAATCACGCAAGGTGATTTACAAGATTTTGTGCAGGTCAATTTACTGGTATTTGCGCCAATTTTTACCACCCAAAAATGTAATTGAGTTGGTCATGGTAATGATCTGGCTGTGTCTGTGTTCTTTAATTTGTGCATCATCTCGTGCAGAACTTTCAGCTCTCATCTGCACTTTTTTTAAATTGTGCTCCCACACTAATTTGCCCTGTTTAGTAAATCTGGCCCAATATTTATAAAATACCAGTCAAAAGTTTGTACTGATTTTATTTCCCTTATATTTGAAGCTTTATTCTGAAACGGTTTTGCATTGTGGCTACACATGAATAATACATATGGAGCCATTTAAATGTAATTTTAAAGTCCCTGTAAAGGCAATTCTGAGATTTGTTTCTAAACACATTATAAATGTTAGAAATGTATTGTTGAAACACATTACAAAGACTGTGAAATATGTAGTACTGAATTGGGGTGGGGCTAAAACGGTGGCTCTATGACGCACTGGAGCCACTGAGCATATGGCCCCTCCCCCATAACTAGAGCACATTTGCAATTTTGCATCAGTTCACCCACGAGTTACTGTCAGTACCGTTAGTTACTAGCCTACAACTTACAAAATAAAAAAGAGATATCAAGAAGAGGTGGATTAATTTTGTGAACAGCTACCTTGATGGAGTGCTGAGGATCACCACTAACACCTGCCTCAGTAGTGACTATACACCTGATAGTTTTACAAACTTTCATTTGCGACAACTGGGATTCACTGATAATCCTCTGCAGAATGGGACCTAACCGAATATCTCCCGCCCCGGCCTTCATCCTCCCGTACCGCCGACATCTGATGCCATCATGAGCTGTACGTGAGTGTTGTTACACAGTCTATGGTGTTCTCGTGTGTGTGCTTACGGCAGCTTTCCCGCGAGTGGGCGTGGTTTCGGTGCCGACAGCGGACACGCCCCCAGCGTTTGAGAGCAGAGAATGCTGCTTATTTTTTCAAGATTTTGATAAGCTATTTTATGTACGTAGCGTATTTTTTAATGATTCAAATTTGGCTGGGTGGTTAATAACACAGGTATCTATGCTGTGAGAAACTAAGAACACATGTTTAATTTTGACTTTACAGAGACTTTAACTAATTGTTTTGGAACATAAAAGCAGCCAACCAAATGGCCATTTTGTGAACACCTTCAATGCTGTTTAAAAAGTATTCCTAGAAGTTGGCTGAGAGTATTTGACATCCCAGCAAGCAAAAGTCGTAATTTCACCATCTCAGTTAACTATCCGTCTATGAGTAGCCCACTTTAAAGTTCAAACCAAAATAACCTTGAATTTAGTTACAAGTCGTTTTTGCCTAAATATCTTCCAAAATTATATTGATATGATATTCCATCATGTAAGCAAGTCAATAGTGATTACAAGGTGTTTGGTTTCATTTCTTTGAACTTTCTTTGTGTTCTAGATGACTAGTCTATTCTTGGGTTATGGTTAGACGTCTATTACATTTTCACTGACAGCCCAAATTTTGCCAAAATTCAGCCTAGCCGTCAGGGCTGTGTTTGGACAGCTATCAAACATCTTTTATAAGCAAAATTGCTTGCTGGGATATTATTCTAAAATGTGGAAAGCAGTAATAATGTATGAGTGTCCAAACATTTGACTGGTCTTGTAAAATGATTAAAGTGACACTGATCGACTGCAAAGATTAAAATATTTACTTCTAGAAACTGGTTAAACACTGGAAACAATGGCCAGGTCTTCCCAAGCAGAAGTCCCAGCATACACTTGGCAGTATTCAAGTCTAAACTCCTCTGATCCTTCTCCTGCAAAGGGGTGGAACCATATTACATTTGAAACATTATGAATGCAAGTTCACTCATCACGAAAATTGCAATTATGGTAGTGAGGTATCAATCTGTAAATGACCCATTATTGCCAAGGTACTTAAATCCAGGTTGCTGTCTAAAGGACAGTGAATATTAGGCGAATTAGTCCAGTGACGTAGGACTGCACGCAACTTTCAAGTTCCCGCTGGATTTTATCCTCCGCATATAAGCTTAATAAAGTCGGTATTTTTTAAACGTCAATGTTGATTCGAATAGCAAACAACTCTTACTGCACACACTGCAACAGACTTTTAAAAATGGTGGTTGAAATAAAATGCTGCATTAAGTCAGCCAATCAGCATGCTCAGCGCCAAATCCCACCCTATCTGAGGGGGAAACTTTTACCCAGAAGTTCATTTAGACCATGATCTCTGCAGGTACTCGAAACACACTGAGTACCACCCCAAATTCCCTAGTTATTGCAGTAGAAATGTAAATAATGCTTCAGGTTCTCTGTGCCCAAAATACACTATATTGCCAAAGGTATTGGGACACCCCTCCAAATCACTGAATTTAGGTTTTGCAAATCACTTCCATGGCCACAGGTGCTGGGCTCCAGACTAACGTTTTTAACTAGGAGCACAGTGGCCCCCAACTGAACATTTTAGGGGCACAACCAGAAAATGTAGGGGCGAACACTGTAAATCAACATGCTAATTTCCACTGTATTACTAATAAATACTCAAAGAATGACAAAACCTCAAGCCAATAGTGTTTTGAGTATGAGATGGGATTTGTTGAATTCAGTAAACGAATACGGCCTTTACTGACCGAGATGCTTTTGAGTCTGAACGAGAGATCTAGTTCATGAACGAATTAAACTGGTAAATTTTTTCATTAAAAAATTATAAAACTGATTTTAAAAATAACAATATTGATTAAATAGATCTCATGTGTGTCTCCTCAGCAAATATAGCATTCTAGAGAGCATGTAATTGGAGTGATCTATTGAATGAACACACCCCAAATTTACTGGTCGCCCAAATCATTCAGTTGCACTCTCAAATTCTGGTATCAAAATGCAACCATTTGGTGGCAGTCTGGAGCCCTGAGGTGTATAAAATCAAGCACCTAGGCAAGCAGACGCTTCTAGAAACATTTGTGAATGAATGGGTCTCTCTCAGGAGCTCAGTGAATTCAAGCGTGGAACAGATAGGTTACCACCTGTGCTATTCCAATATTTTGGACAATCTCAAGCTCCCAAATTTTGGTGAGCAGTTTGGGGATGGTCCCTTCCTGTTCCAACATGACTGCGCACCAGTGCACAAAGCAAGGTCCATAAAGTCATGGATGAACGAGTTTGGTGTGGAGGAACTTGACTGGCTTGCAGAGTCCAAACCTCAACTCCGACAGAACACCTTTGGGATGAAGTAGTGTCACACCTTGTGCAGACGTCTCAAAACCTTTGGTGATATAGTGTATTAAAAAGCAAAGATACTCTAGATAAATCACTTCACTAACAGCTATAAAATATGGTTGAAGAATGGACTAAGTGCTCTATAAAAGATGAGCCCAAACATGAACATTTCTGTTCACAAGCTATTTATTTGTACTCATCCACATTATTGGCCTTATAGAATGGCTCTTGTAAAATCTTCACTCCATTCTCTTTACAATTCATACCAGGGGAATGAGAAAAAAAATCAACTATCTGGACAAGAGATACTTCTGCTGAGCAGACAAAGAGGTGAAACAACCCAAAATAGCACCATCTCTCAGCAGTCTCAAGCCCTTGTCTGTTGTAACTGAAGGACTGTGTTGAACCCAGAAAAAAAACAAAAACAAACATATATATCAGAAAAGACCCAGATGCACAGTCACAGGCAATCATTAATCCAAATATAGTGCTGAAGTATTAAAAGAATACAAAAGCTTTTAAAGTGGACGATGATTAGTGTTCATCAATCACCTGTCCGACACACACTCACCCTGGCAAAGTCGAAGGCATATCGGTAAATGAGCTTGAAACTGGTGGCATCGTTGAGGACAGACCTCAGGTAGTCTAGAGAGTTCCTGAGTTTTTCAGTAGAATCACACCTGCATATGACAGAAGAAGAGGAAAAGTGAAGTTTGGGACAGGGAAAAGTGTAGTAGCATGGTAGTAGACGTATACAAGGTCCACGTTTAGCCAGACATACTGCAATGAGCCCATTCCCTTGAGCCACTCCTGTAAAGTGAAGTAACCCATACTCTGGGCATCAAGCTTCCAGGCCAATACCAGCATCACCACCTATGTACAAATATACATTAGAATGACCACTGATGAGGAACATGTAAAACCACATAAGATCAATTTAGTTTCTTACATTCTCTGGCTCCACTCCAATGTCTTCACAGAATTTCTCCATCCCTTCTGGTCCAACCACATCGTCACATCCTATTTACACAACACATGCAGACACGATTTACTTTTATATGCATTTGCCCAAAAAAGTATTTGGACACTTAAGCTACAATAAACAATTTAAAATTTTGAATTTTAAAAACTAGTGGACTTAAAATCACACTTCAGTAAAAAAAAAAAAATCTAAAGGAACAGATGTATTGTTCAAAATGAAGACAAAAAGCCTGGTTGTCAAACTTTCTTCTGCTAGGACACTTGTGTGAAGTAAAAAGTGACGTTCTGAGAAAAGCATCATTTGCGCAGACACCGCTTGGTTATATATATTTTGTATCTTGTTATTTGCTATTTTGTATGCATTTAAATTAAAACATTTTTAAGTGTGACTAAAGTGTCCAAAAACATTTTAGTATATACTTATAGTCACTCTATTTACATCTTAACTTCATTTGGAAAGTCTCTGAAGTCACAAGGGTGGAATTCTGAATAAAAAAAGAAAAAGGAAAAAAACTAGCGTAAATTTAGCTGACATTATTCACTGCCTTCTAGACATTGCAAGTCAAATTATTTGAGTTTATCAGATTTTGATGTGATTATACCATTTTGTTTAGACCTTACTAATGACATTAAAAAGTTAATGATAGCTCAGAACACAATAACATAAAACTCGACATGACTTTGCGCACATACCTGCATATTCATAAAACCACTCTAGACATCTCTTGCTAGAAAAAGCTTCAGCTTCCTGGATTTGCAATGTCTCCTGTTTTCTGTAAACACTGAAATGAATACAGGACTGAGCAGATGCTATTCAAGTACACATTAACACACACATGTATAAACATTAAATCACAAACGTGCTGCGTCTGATACAAACAAGAGAAGACACATGAATCCACCCATACAAACACAAATCTGATGGTACAATTAACACAGTTATGATTCTTTTTACGTTATTATAACAATCAGTTCCTTCTGTGAATAAATACAGATTTCCTTAAATGAGATGATCTGAAAGGTACCTAATTTAGTTGTCAATCAAAAAGTTGTGTAAATGAATGAGTGTGTATGTATGAGTGAATTAGAGGAAGGTCAGCAGACAGATGGAATAGACAGACATGAAGAGGCAGGAAAGATGGATGAATGAAAAGGTGATGTTTTGAGCATACTTATCCTGCCGGCTCTTCTTAGCAGACAGGTCATCTCCAGCAGTGGGTCTCCTCTTTTTCCTGGGGGGCATGGCTCTGGAGCAGCAGGCTGGAAAAAAGAGAGAGACACAACACAAAGATGATGATTACTTTTTGTTTCTCTTTCACGAACTAGGGATATGTCCTCATATAATTTGTATGAGACCCAGTTCCAGAATCAAATCCGGGTGCTTCTGAAATGAGTCAGGGTGCTCTAGTAAAGTTAAGATGTAATGTGTACAGTGAGACATTAAAGAGGCGCAATATGTAATTTTCACCACTAGAGTTCGCTTGTTCAAAACAAAGGCGTAGCTTGATGACGCCTTGATTTCACAGAGCTTTTATTAAGCCGCAGGAGACCGCTTTTCCACTCTTGTTTCCGCTTCTTCCGCTCATGCGTATGTGGGGGAACGTAGTGCTGTTTTATCATATTAAATACATGCGAGTATGTTGAAAGTTGTTATAATGCTACTCTGTGCATTCACTCGGCAGCTACTATGAGACACTTGTTGCACACTACAGTGAGCAAGATCGATATTAGGCATGGTAAAACATGGGACTCACGGTAAATCAAGAACACCAGATTTAAACAATAAGACTAACTGTGTTGAGCTGTATAACAATGATTCGTTTTCTGTTGATGAATGTATCCAGACAGTTGCTCACCTGTCTAATAAAACACATCATATATTAAAGCATCTTTGGGGTTTCCATGGTTTTTTATAAAATAAAACTGGAAATTGAGGATAATGCGGGTATGATGTTTTTTTTTGTTGTGATATTTGAATCCCAAAAAAGTCATTACTTTTACAAATAATTTCAATAGAATTTCAAAAATATTTTAATACAAATATTTGTCTATTAATCTATTAGTCTGCATTTACATTGCCTAATGCTAAGTTGACGTTTCATAATTTTTCTCATACTACGGTTATTACTATATTTGAGATTGAATCCGGCATTTATATGTAGATGTCACTTCTGAAACTTTGTAGCACGTGTAATCAGCCGGTCCTCAGCAGCACGGAAAACAATGTTTATTCAATGAATTAACCTAGTGAAAAATAAATATACAAAAATATATTTGAAATACATTTATGCTAAGTACACTTCAAATATGTTTAGATATTATGTACTTAATATAAATAACCTGTAATTGTACTGTAGGTATACTTAAAGTCTGCTAAATTGGAACAACTAATTTTGTACTTGATGCACTTTAGTTTTTTGGAAATAGTGCTGAGGTCCAACTAAAGATACACTTAAGTATATTTCAGCATCATTATTCCAGTCTTCAGTGTCACATGTTCCTTCAGAAATCATTTAAATATGATGATTTGATGCCCAATAAACATCTATTATTATCAGTGTTGAAAACAGATTTTTTTGATGAATAGAAAGTTAAAAAAAAAAAAAAACAGCATTTATTTATATGTATAATTGATATTAGTTGATTAGGTTGTGGAGAGATGGGGCAGGTCACTACCTGTGCCGTGAGTCTCTGGGCCGGCGTCTTCTGTCAGGTTCTATGTTGAGAAAGAAACTGCATTCAACAACCACCATCACTCTTTCTTTCTCTCTTTCTCTCTTGCTCTTTCTGTCTCTCTGCTCAAACAACACTCTGCAGCAGACTAGCAGCTATAAGCACCGCACCAAAAAGAAGGCAGTAAGCGTGTGTGTGATGTTATGTAGGTGGCTGATCATCTTATTTTCCTGTAACCTTTACAGATGCTGCCGGTGCAGCTTTCTCAAAGACATCGGGGAGGAGAGTTCTGGAAATAAGATAATGTAGAGCATAATTCTGTGTCAATCAGGGTTATGAGGGTAGTTATTTAAGTAAATGGCTTGATCAAAGGTTCATTTTGTAGTACGTAATAATGCTGTTTAGAGTCCTAAACTCTCATATAGCCAAACATCGCTATCTCACAATGCTAACCAACCAGTACGCCGGTCAGTACAGCACCGTCAGCTCTTGCATTAATCTCAATATAAGAACAACTGTACTTGAATCAGGGAATAGGGGATTTATGGCTTGATCTAATAATATTCACACAACAATTTCAGCTCGTATTTGCAATATCATCATATTTGCTAAATTCTGCATGTGATATTTTGTGTTGTGTGTGTGTGCGTGTGTGCGTGCGTGCGTGTGTGCGTGCGTGTCTATCAAGACTTCACCACCCCATTTCTGTTCAATGCATTTTACCATTTACCAAATCAATCCTGCAGATTTCATCTAGACCTGGTTATAGATCATGAACATGTTTTCTCTTTAAAACAACATGTTCGAAGCCAGTTTGAAGGTTGACTGTGTGACAAGCAGGGCGGGCGAGAGCTGTGAGTGAGTGGCGGCTCATCTGCAATCATGCCACCGGCCTCACGCTGCTCTCTCACGGCTCTCGCCCGCCCTACTGCTGTCACATTGACAAATAAAGCAAATCTCTGCATGAGAGTTCTCTCATCATAATCATAATCACAAACCTTTATTTGCTGGATTCTACTTCAGCAATAGCATATAGACAACATATCTAGTATTTCAGAGAGATTCATCCATGTCTTTTCTAATAGGTTCACTAAATAAACTTAAATAAACTAGAGTTAAACTACACAGAAATCAATGAAACATTGGTAAACTTCAGTAAGGACCTTGAAAACGTTGTTGATTTAGTGTGGATTTAGTGGCCTATCTGCCAGATTCATATTGATACAAAAGAATCAATCATCTAGTGATAAACTAAACATGAAATGTGCACAAATCTCATCTTTATAAATGCTCTTGGTTTAAATCATGAATGTTAAATCTGGCAATTAAGCCTATGGGTATTTAAGTTGAAGGCAAATGGAGTCCATATTTACCAGCCTGTGCAGGGTGTGGTAGATCTTGTGGATACTGGCCAGTGTGGACAAATGAGAGTTCAGCTGGAAATCTTTGAGGGAGATATAAAAATAAACATCTGTTACTCCTGGCAGTTATGTACAAGCATCTGGGCTGTACACTGGCTTCTACATGTTGTTTGTGTGTTTGTTCACACATATGTAGAAGTTATTGAGAATATGGGAAAGAAGCGTCTGTTTCAGTAGAGTGATGGAAATATGAGAGGCCATGTGCGATACTTAAGTTTTTCTAATTAGAGGCATTTAACTGCTTTATGTGCCTTTATGTACCAACATTGTCATCCATAATCTTTATATCAGTAGTTCCCAAACTGGGGTATGCGAGGTGACAGAAGGGGTACGCGAACAAAATGCTAAGTTCTGCCATTCATTTAAATCCACCCTACCTTAAAACATTAAAACCGAGGATGTATTTCTAACAAGAAAAATGCCGTAAAAGGTCAAATACATGACATCCAATCAAATTGCCTCATCAAACTGCATCCACACAAGCACTGAGCATATGATAGGATATGCAGAGTATGCTGCCTTAAATTGCACTACATTACTGCTGTTCTTGACAATGTTTCTTTGGTAAAAGTGGGGATTTAGACAAATATAGATCGAATGTGGTGCATACAGATCAAATAAGACTCAAACTCTCTGATACAAAAACATAGCCTGTGTGAGCTCCTGTTTTTAATGTTGATAATATATATTATACAGGCAAGAATGCTATTTTCCCCAAATATCCACACAATTGCAAATGCAACACTGATTTTTATAACAGTTCAACAAACAAAATGGTAATACAAAGATTTTTATATAGGTAAATCATGCACTGGAAAATCTATTTAAGGGGGCAAATATTGTCCATTGAAGGAAAAGGTGTGACTGCAGTCTAAAAGAAAAGAGGGGTGTACATAGAAGGATGTTAAATGCCTCTCTGAAAGGTTTGGGAACCACTGCTTATTATATTATCGAGTATGGTTTTTCAGCATTAAGAAAGTAAATGTTAGTGTGGAGGTCATATTTCTCTAGCATGGTTAATGTCAGGTCCTTCCGAATCTTAGATATGTACAGTAAATTTGTGGAAGCAAACTCTACTCTAAATATAAATGAAGAATAAATATGCACAGACCCAAATACAGATTGTTAATAGTCGATTGAAACTGGCTTATAAAGATATACATAACTCCAGTTAATCCAAATAAAATTCACAGCGAGATTCCAGAATGATACTTCTATTAATTAAACGTAACCTAACACTTCAATCGGTGCATTGATTGGTGTGTGAAGTCAATAATGAAAGTCAATAATGTGATATCACTATTGGTCTTTTTTAATTTCCCCTTGAATCCAGTTTTTCATTCAGGTTACTCTTCCAGATAATATAGCCTAAATATAAAAATATTCAGATATTTATAGATATGCATTTTTAAAGGTCAATGGCATCTTTTGAAAGGCCCACTAAAACTCAGTACCTAAGAATTCTCCTCATGCAGTACAATGGGAAAGATGTATACAAAGTGTAAAGGAGTTTGAAAGTTTATGGCTCTCTTATTATCATTTGTCATAATGTAACTAGCAGCACACTGTATCAACACCAATGCTTATACTGTAAATGCTTGTTATATTTGCTGTAACTTTACTTTGATGTTATATGTAAAAAAAAATCCGGTCTTGAAAGTATGTAGCGTACAAATGGAATACCTAAATAAATACAAAATGCGTTGTATAAACTGTAATCGTGTTTTGGGCTCATGAAAACGAAAGTTAGCATTGTTCATTTGTAAAGAAACTGAAGACGACGAAGCAACAAAAACCAAGAATGACGTAAGCATATGATTCATTTTGCACATATTAAAAACTTCCACGTTCTCGTTATTAGTATAAAATTTTTATCGTGCAGGCCTTTGTATATGAGCGACGTGCGAACAGACAAGCCTGCGAGACGACGTTATATTCAGATTTTATTTAAATAATGTCCGGTATTTAATTCAGTGCATTATTAAAGCAAACTCGACATAATATTAGACTATTTGTGAACCCGTGACGCAGTTGTCAGGAATGCCAAAAGATATGAAACACCCCAAACATGCATTAAACAGTATTTGTCGAATTCACAACAAAATATTTCAAATATCCACAGCTCTATATTGACTTCAGTTTAAAATAAGATTTTCCGTCACATAGTTAACACACGAGTTTATACACCATTGACTGTAAATAAAATACAGTACACACATAACTTGCAACGACTTTTACAAAGTATCTGTAGAGTCTGTGGACTTCTGGGGAATGTAGTCTAACGACAAACAACGCCTGCTCTGTGCCAATGAAATGGCTCTGCTGAATAAACCACATTTCCCAGAATTCCCCAAATCATAATTTCAATCGCTACTCTCCCCAACTGATGAATGCGACCCAAATCCTGCAAAAAAGATTTTCTATCTTAGATCAAAAACATTTTTTCCACAACGATATGCAGTTGATCTTTCAGGGGGGCCTACAGTAATGCGTCAGATCACATTCGACTTCTTTGCAAACACTAAATTTTTACACAACTGCGTCACAATTTTCACCCCCTGTCATTTTTCCGCAGTTTTCTCGAAAAAATCTGACCCGTTTAGCTCTAAAACAACAAGCTTTAACTTGCTCCTCGGTGGCTTTGCATTACTCATTCGAGTTGTGAGGAGATGGATCCCTTAAGGTTATTTGGGTATTAAAGGTAATTAGTGTATTGTGTAAATAGGATAAGATACCTGGCTCGGATTGCTGCACATACTCAAGCAAAGAAGGCTAAAATGCAATGATATTCCTTGCAAGGTCGTTGTCGCTTGCAAGCGCCCAAGACATCGGAGTAAAAACACAAAGAGACCAGCTAGCAAGCTCAGAGTCAATCTGATGATTTGTATGCTCGGGTAACGGCTACTTTACTCACAAAATGCGTCAATACAGCGAATCATACATCTTAAAAGAAGTCACGGCGACAATTGTCACGGTGCAGCAAGTTCACAATTACCATCACAGGTCGACAGAATACGAATAGCAGTGAAAACGTACTATTGTACTTACTTGACGCATCTGAGTGCATTTTTATGAAACACACAACTGTATTTTTGTGTGAGTCTGCAGACCGGCCAGTGGGCGGGACACGTCAATATTATACCTGCCCACAAATGATTTAGATGGACCGAATTTTTTGTGACCACGCCTACTGGTGTTATTGATTGGTCGAGAGGAGTGTCAAATACATTGCGCAAGAAGCGCTGTGTACATCCCGCCTCTAGACCAACGTTATTGGCCAACGTGCGTTCATAGCCCCTCCCCTCAACGCATATTATTGGCTGAGAAGTGTGTCTAAACCCATCAGTTACGATAGTTTCCTCGTGCATAGAAGAAAGCCAGCCCACGATGACACGCTATTGGCTCAGCTGTGCACCAACACAGAGCCCACTTGGGTTAACAAAACAATGGTGAGAGAAAGAGAATACAGAGGGAAAACATTATTGAACGAGGCAGCTGCTTTCGCGTGCTTGTGCGCTATTGTCATCCCAAAACACTGAAAAGTTTCAAAAGTAAATGAAAGAAGCAGGAACAACAATTATGTTAGCCACTGTGATTAAAGGAGCAGCTCACCCACCACCCTAATGCTGTTTAAAACCATTATGACTTTTGTCTGTGGAGTGTAAAATGATATGCTGGGCAAACTGGTAGCAGCAGTTACCATTTCTATCAATGACAAAAGATACTAAGTTGGCAAATTGTTACTGAGCTGATGACTCATATTGCATAGCATCTACATTTGTGAGTGCTTTACGCGAGGTAATTCAGTGAAACACAGGCTAACTAGTGCGTAGCATTACATGGGTTTTAATCTACATGAAAGCTCACTACTGAAAGTGCTGTTGTAATATTTAATGTTCTACACTGAGGTTTGTGTGGGATCGGTTTTTGATGTCAGTTCTGCAATCTTTCCCAATCATTCATTCTATTTACAAGCGTTCAACAGGCTTCTGCTGTTCATAATGCACTGAAGAGGTTAAATATCCCCTGCAGGTGCATTAGCTATGAATAATCTAAAAATGATATAATTTTCCCCTTTTCACATGGTTCAAATCAATCGTGGGTGCAATTAGTTTGCATTAAATGTTATATGTTATAATAATATTTGAGAAAAAAAAAATGTCAAAGTAAATCCTCTGGTAATCTATATCATTTTGTATATAGATGCCTCTTGTGCTCGAGTACTGACAGACAGTCTCTGACTGTATATCAAGCTTTATACTGGTTAGTTGTTAAGTTACCCAATGGCAAATAAGCTTCTGAGCAAATATGGCACCCTTGTAATTTAATGGAGTTGTATTACATAGCTACATTTAGAGTTCATAATAGTTCCTAGAGCTCCATTTAGAGTTCCTTAGTAATTTCATCATAAATATATTAGGGTCTTTAAAAATAAAGGTTCCAAAGGGGGTTTATGCAGCGATGGCATCAAATAATCCTTTTGGCTTCTCCAGAGAACATTTCAGTAAATGGTTCTTAAAAGAACTTGTTTTATTTCTTAGTGTGAAAAACATTTTAAAAATCTAAAAAAAAAATTAAGTTTCCATTACAAAGAATATTTTGTGCAATGAACGTTCCATGGATGTTTTTTTTCATGAACTCAAGACCTTAGGGTAGATGCCATATTGAATTCTATAGGGATACAAAAAAAAAATAAAGAATGTGAGGGAAAATCTGCATAAAGACCCTAGATCACATGTATTTTTCAACACTCACAACTTCCAGAACTGTTTTATGGAGTTTTTTCGGAAAGATATTTTGTCAGCTGAACAATCATTAAACAATTCCATCGAAATTCTATAGATGCCAATAAAGAACCTTTATTTGTACAACAGACTATGGTATTGTGATATATTTATAATATGAGACCCTGGACAAACCAGTCATAAGTCGCACAGGTATATTTGTGGTAATAAGAGTCAAAATGATAGATTTTTCTTTTATGCCAAAAATCACTAAGATATTAATTAAAGATCATGTTCCATGAAGATATTTTGTAAATTTCCTACTGTAAATAGATGTATAAAAATAAATATTATTATTAACAATATGTCTTGCTAAGGATTTCATTTGGACAACTTTAAAGTCAATTTTCTCAATATTTAGATTTTTTGTTGTTGTTGTATTATTCAGCATTCAGATAGGCTAATGTATAAATCTCAATAAAACAATTAAAAAATTGACCCTTCTGACTGGTTTTGTGGTCCTGGGTCACATTTAAATCTGTAATAAAGTGATTGGTCAGTATGTTTCGTCAAAGTTTCATTTGCTATGGTACAGGAAAATGATTTCTGTTGATCAGCGTTTATTGATGTGGACACTATCAGTCTTGATTACTGAAAGCTTTAAAACTCTGTACAAGTGGAAGTAGAAAAGTAAAGAAAAAAACTTGGGGGGAATTGAGTACTTTGACTACTCAATTCGTAAGCATTCAAACCCTGATTAAACTAATGAGCTTTACCTCTCTCTAGGCTGAAGTCATGGCAGTGATAACCAGAACAATGTGAGGATGTGGTGCATGCAGGTGATACAGCTTTATTGACTAAATATATAATATAGTATGGTTAGAAGATTCCTAACAACATTGTATTGTTTTTCCTCATACCTTCTCTTTTTTGTGTGTTTTATATGGTTGGTCAAGTTAAAGCAAGGTTTTTAGAGAACATTGGTAAAGCAGTTGATAAGTGAATTGCTTTAGCAAAAAAGACCAAAACAAAGCACTAAATTAGCAGTGCTGGCCATCTTCATGATAGACCTTTTTGACTGCGCTAATAGGCTATATCATGGAAATCATATTTATTGGCTCTTCTAGTACTGCTGATGTGCAAAAGACGACTGTAGTATCTTGTATTTAGATTATATTAGCTAGTTGACCATTTTTGTTCCGCTGTGTTATTGGTTATTCAATGCAGTTTAGTTAGACATCAAATGACCATTAGGTGTCGCCAGGCTATATCACTGGCAGGATTTGCGTGTATGAGCCCTGTGGTAGGCGCACATTTGATTTGTGAAATAAATATCACGTGGATAAACAAGCAGGGAGCGCAAGTTATTATTTGAATTAGTTTATTGTAGTTATTCCAGCTCTATGAACATTTTAAGCACATTTTGTTTATTTGCAGAAGCTGAGTGGGATAATTTATCATTGTGTAGCCAGTAGCTCCAGTTCAAGTATTCAGAATGTCAAGAATCATGTGTTTTGTCTTTTCAGTTCCCTTCTTGCGAACAGCAGAAAACAAAACGGGACTGCAGCAGAAAAAGAAAAAGAGAAGTCACGTGACTAACTCAGGCATACAGTTTGAGCTCCCATGATGCATTGCACGCTCAACTTTTAACATGTCAGTATCATATTTAGTGTTTTATGTACTTCTGTACAGCTTAAATATAAATTCTTGTAGGTTTATTTGTTTATTGTAATGTACTGATTTGGCTGGTGTTACTCAGTAGTAATCACAGTGTACTTACCGTCACTGATGTTTGTGTCGTCTTTCCTCTGATACTGAACCCTGACAGAATTTATCATACACTCATGTTTCACCTCAGATCGCATAAATCTTTCGCCTTTTACTAAAGATTTCCGTGGGGAGGAACACAATGAGTATAAATTAAATTTTTGATGCCCTGCTTCATGTGGGGCTGGTTAATTGGTTAAAAATAGAATTTATTATTATAGGTATAGTGTTTACCTTTAAACGGATAACTTACATAATAATAAAACTAATTTTAAAGAAATCATCTGAAGTTTATAGTATAAAATTAATGACTACCTTGTAAAACTATCCTACGCAGAATCATGCCGTTGCTGATAATTCGTGTTGTAATATACATGTAATTCAAAGATTGTATTGATTAAATGTAACCACATGTGAAGGTATTTATGTTTCAACTGAACTCAGGTGAGATGAGTCGCGTGAATTATGAGTGTAGTTGTGCCGCTGTACATGAGTAGTATGAAGCTGCAGACTCGGAGCCTGCACCTACAGTCCCGCACTCAGAGTCCCGCATTCTCAGCGATTTTTCGAGACAGCGCCTCCTGCTGTTCTGAAGATCGTATTACACCCTTATCCAAATGCCATTTAAAACAATAGGATGCACTATTACAGTCTTATTTCATTTAAATTTTAACAAATAAATATACTCAAAATAACGATTTTGCAAACATATTTGCGTTCCTGCTCAATGCAAGTGCCAAAATAAAATATCATTGTGTTCTCTGACTAACAAATTACCCAGTAGATTTTTTTGTCATTGTGGGTTGTAATTGAAAGAAAATAACTGATGGAAGAGATACAATTACAGATTGAACTTCTGAAAAATATTATGTGATATTATATTGCTACAATGTTTATTTTTGTTTATTCAAATTCCAATATTTCTCTCAGGTCAACCTATGCTAATGGTCTAATTAACATATTATACCTTCCTAACATTACAAAACCTGTTTTTTTTATATCTTGAATGCAAAGCAAAACTCAAATGATAACAGACAAAACACCAATAATAAACAAGTCTGTACTTTATTTAGCCTAAACATAATCTTGCTGTAAACAGGACAAAGCAAAGAAGAAAGGAAGAAAGAATAGATGCACTTTTATGAACTTCAAATCAGAAACCATTCACTACCATTGTAAATCTTGGAACAGCCAGAACATTTTTAAATATAACTCCAATTGTATTCGTCTGAAAGAAGAAAGTCATATACACCTAGGATGGCTTGAGGGAGAGTAAATCATGGGGTAATTGACATTTCCGGGTGAACTATCCCTTTAAGTAGCTTTTATAAACGTGCTTTAGAAAGAAAAGAAAAAAACAACCATTACTGGTGTGTATCTTGAGATAAAACAATGGTACTGACATATTTGAATGTTTTTCAGAACATGCATTTTAGTCTGGGATTAGGTTTAAACCTTGTCTATGAAACCAGGGGTATGGAAATTAGATAATTTAATGGGAAATTTATTTGAAGTCACATGATAGCCTAAATATGAATCAACCACACTTTTCGAAGAACATTTCAGGGTCTGGGAATATAAAGCCATATATAATTATCCTGGGCCAAACAATGTTTTATACAATTGATTTTATAAATTATGTTAAGAGTAGGCTACTGCAATCTAGACCTTTAAGTCCACCCTGAATATTGTAACACCAGTAGGGGGCAGCAAGTTCATGTAACTTTGTCACTTATGTATCATCTCACATCAATCTTTTTCCATGGGGAGGAACACAATGAGTACTAATTAAAGTTTTCACTTTTCATCGAGTTGTCCTAACACGTTTAGCATAGCCTAAAACAACTGAACTCAAATGCAGGGCGTCGATACAAACACGTTACAGTGAAACGCTGGTTAATGGAGTCAAGTAACCATTAAGTCACGTGACTTGGTTATCACCGTCTCTGAGATTCGTGTTTCCGGAAAACCGATAGCACGTTCATGCAGTGTCTCCCGATTCATTTTCATGTTTCACCTCAGATCTTATAAATCTTTCGCCTTTAATATAGATTTCCGTGGGGAGGAACGGAACGAGACCATTCTACATTTTTGAAGTCCTAAGTCAAATCAGGGCGTTCTGTCCAGTTTATAAAATAAATGATTTTAAAAATTGAACCATCTAAATTACTTAAAAAAAGAAAAATTTGGTTCTAATAGATAATCGCTGGATAATTGATAGTCACGCGACCGAGACAGAGCGCATTTAGGCCACGCCCACACCGGAAACAATCCAATGCTCCCCGTTGACTTTGTATTGCGTGAAGCGGTTGCCTTGCCATTTCTTAGGCTATACTTCTTATAACAAAAAACAAAACAATTTCTAGAAGCTGAAACGTGACAAGGTGTACAGCAAACAAGCTAAAATGACATAAATACGTCTATGGTTAACATATCCAGTACAGTGCTAGGCTATATAATATGATCTTATCTATAGACCAGTCGCTTTTTGGGTAATTTTCATGGTTTTTTAAATGTTGATTGCTACTTTTTTAGTGACTTAGCTATACCCGTATGATATCAGATTAGCTTCACCCCAAAGCGCTTAAATCTTTCGCCTTTTACTGACGATTTCCATGGGAAAGGAGCACAATGATTACAAACTAAGTTTTTAATGTATTGTTGTTTAACAGGGTTCACACAAAAATTGAAAATTTCATAATTTACTCACCCTGTTAATGTTCCAAATTGTTCCTTTCTTCCGTTGAACGCAAAAGAAGATATTTTAAACAATGATGTAACCAGACAGTTAACGGCCATTGACTATTTTTTTTAGTTACAGTTAACTTACCCGTCTCTGAGATTTGTTTCCAGTAGCCGGTGTTCATGTTGTTCTTATAACTAACAAGCTCATTTCTTTTCAGATAAAATAAATAATGCACCTTTCAAAACAATATAAATATCTAATTGGTTAATGTTCTAGTTTGGAGCATGACTTTCTGTCTTATTAAAAGGATCACTTTGATATTCAATGTCTGTCAAGTGTGGTTACCACGATGGTTTTCTTAGTGTTTGTTTGTTTTGTTCAGTTACTGGAAGCACATTATCTCTCATTTACAGAATGTTCACATGTTGAACAGAAATGGCGCTTCTAGAGATGTTAAGAGACAGTAATGATTATGAAATCAATGTCTTGAGACCATGTGGTAGGGCCTATATTAGCCTATCTATACAATTTCTCACTCACCACTGTTATGGGCTATAATTTTTAATGTAGCAGACAAAAAGCCTAAAATGTGTAATTTTTCATTTAAACAGAAGACATAATATGCTTAGCCAAGGACTGTGTAAATGTCTGCCAGTATTTTTATTTTTAAACAAAGATGTATTCAGTGTCATAAAGCACCTGTGAAATTAATCAGTCATCGTCCATGAACATATGAAAAACATGTGACTTTGAATATTTGTCTATTAAAATGGACATGTTTTTTTATCAGACAATAATATGTCTCATTATTCAAAGACCTCAGAATGAAGGTCTTTTCTCTTTGCCCTGTAGATTCAAGTACAGCGTTTAGGTATAAAATAGCCATAAACTTCCTTTCCATTGCATGAACACGCTTCATGACCTTTTCTTTCTGCTTAAAATAACAAGTGTCTTCAAAATGTCTTTCTTAGATTGGTCAGATCTTTGACAGCTGAAGTTTAAAAGATTCTTTTGGAGCAGTGCAAGTATATATAACCATTATTCTTCCAAGTTTCTGAACATGGCAGTGATTCGTAGCAGTGTGAATGCAGCCAAGGGTGCGTCTATATCTGGGGTGAAATTGTGTGATAAAGATTTATCAGAGCAGAATGTTGGACAGAGGTGAGCTTGCTGACACGAGTATGTGTCAAAACAGGAAATCGGCACACTTCAAAAAAACTCACATGACATTGAAAGGAGACATTGACATTGGCAAAAACACCAGCAAGGTCTTTTAACCATGATGCAAAAGGTTTCAAGTCATTAGGGTCATATATATTATCCATATTTCAAATGTACACAACACTAAATTTAGTGATTGTACAAATTCAAATAGCAGTGTTCATGTGCATGTAATTTGCAGGGACACCATGATGTTGCATTTGGGTTGAAACCACAATGTTCAAAGAGGCCCTCTGTACTACAAGTAATCATAGCACTGCCCCCAAAGGGAGGAGCATGTACAAAGTTAAGGAATGGGGAGGAGGAGCTCAATTAAGCAAAAAGGAAAACAGCAAAAAAGACATAGTAGTTGAAACAGAACAGACAAAGAGAAAAGAGAGGAAGACATGGCCGAAAAAGACGTGACCACAGAAGTAGAAGGACCGGTGGACGCTAAACCCGGCCAGTCTGGGTGGAAGGTAAGAGAGTGTTGAGAGGTTTGTTTATCTTTCAGAAAGACTGCAGCTAAATATTCATGAAGTGTCTTTTAACATTAAATAAAAGAACCATTAATGTGGGTCTTCATGGAGATAGCAGTGTTCTCTATGTCAGGTGTTAAAGAGCTTGTAAAGTATCTTGTAAAATGCAGCATTTGAATGTTAGTTGAGATCAATGTTCACGTGGTTGATGTAGACTGATAGTAACCAGGTGTTCACTGCACCTTATGATACCAGATCTACATCTGCTGTTTGGTCACCATGTTTACACAGAGACCGAACGATTTGTAGATTTTAGATGCATTTAGAAATGTGCTCAAATGTAACCTAAAGAAAAACCACCTGGTTTGAAAGAACCACGTGAGGATTGTTTGATATCATGGGCGTGATTTCTTGAAAAAATAAAATAAATAAAAACCCACCTAATTAAACATTTGAATCCATTTGTGGGGGACTACATTAAGAGTTTTTGTTGACATAACTGGGCTGGATAGTATGCTGTTTTTAAATGTTTTTCAGTAAAGGGACAAGCATGTGAATGTTTAAAGTTCAGTTATGCTGGACAGTTATAGTTATATATTTTTCTTAGGCTGATAAGGCTGTTGTGGTGCGATTCTGTGAATGAGTATCAGTTATACTAAAGCTTCTTGTTTGTTTATTCATTGCATATAATAATGAAAACAACTGTTAAAACGTTTTTTTTTTTTTTTTACTTTTTTTAATTAACCAAGAAAAACCTAAATTAGTTTAGGTCAGTACAATAAGAGTGGAACAAGTTCAATTAAACAATGTTTTGTTGAGGCAACATTATACATTTACATTTCTGTGTAGCGCATGCTAGTATGCTAAAGTTCATTGAAAGAAGAAAATTCAGGAGTACTTTTTTCTGACCTGTTACAGCAATACCAATGCCCCACAGCAGACCAACACTTTCCCAGAGAGGATATGAAGCAGATATGGAAGGAATGTCAGTACGAGAGCTTCTGGTATCGAGGTAAGGAAATATGTTCTCATTTACTATCCCTAACTACATAAGTGATAGAAAAAATCATCAATAACATTCACATTGTGTCAAATGACTGCTTATGACTTTCTTATGACTTTCTTTTTTCTGTGAAACACATAAGAAGATATTTTGAAGAATTTTGGCAGCTGACAGTTTTGGTTACCATTGACTGTATGGCGCACAAAATCTTTTGTGTTGCACAGAACAAGTAAAGAGTAAATGAGCTGTGACCTTAAGTTGGGTGATGTTTTTGTTCAGTTCAGTTCAGTTAGACCATGATGTCTTAGGTGATGGGTTGCATTATACTTGTGTAAAAATGTGTATTTAGTTCAAAACATATAGGAGCGGTTTCTCCTCTGAATGACCTTCACAGGTTGTTTGCTTTGGTAAAAAGGGACTTGACAGGTGTGTACATGTATATTCAAGAATGTTTGTTCATAAAAGAGCTAATGGAGTAAAACAGTGGTGCATTTATTATCCAGTGCTTATGTTTTGTCATGGCTGGAATTTGGTTTAACCCTAGCACTGTTTGTGTTGGGGGAAACATAAGCCTCAAGTTTAGTCTGCCAGTTGTTAGCCACTGACAGTGATCTGTGACCCAGTTGTCCATTGTAACCAAATATTCAGTAGAAGGTAGGTCATTTAAGTTATTGATCAATATAGTCTCCTTTCCTATATTCAGTGCACTTCTACAAGCACCATTTTATCCAACCAGCCCTTTTGTAGAAAGAGCGGGAATCCTTTCCAAAAACGGGTGTTGGAACAAATTGGGTAACGTGTAGCTAACCTCTGACCTGTTAATGTCTCCACAGCTCTTCCGCTCTCTACCGGGGGCATGGCTGTGACTGGTGGCCTCATATACAGCGGTAAGATCCAGTCTAATGAGAAAAAAGCATTCATTACACAAAGCTGTTGAGTTTTAGCCATGAACAGGGGCAACGGTACTAAAAACAGTCTGTCAGTCATGCTTTATGAATGAAACACTTAGGGGACAGCAAAGCTAAAGGCTCCATGGGGTAAACGGCACCTTTGATTTTATTTTCCACTTTTCAAGATGCATGTGGAAATTCGTCTGATCCTTGATAGTGGGCAACAGTGCAAAGTTGATTCTTTGCTAATTTGATCTAGTATTTGTTGTTTTTTAAAATGTTGTAGGTTTAAGAAACAAATAAGAATCAATAAAATTATTGAATATATTTTAATGTTTTTCAGTTTTGTAAAAGCTAATTAAAGCAACGGTTTATTTAACAGAAGGTAAAAGTATGGTATCTGGGGTAAAAGCTGCCCCTGCCGTTGGGGCAAAAGGCACAATAATTAACATGATGATAAATAGTTAGCTGACTTTTCCATTGGTTGACATGACATGGTTAGAGTCAGATGGTAAAGATCATATATTAAGTTGGGTGTCCACCTTAGAGATGGTTATAATAAAACCATCAAATTTAAAAATATGATATTAATCATATCATATAATAAAATATGATTCAATGTTACTACTGAAAATAAATCTATATTAAATTATTATGGGATATCCTTCAATGCTTTCAGAATCTTAACTTTGTAAAATAATTATGTTTATGTATTTTTACAATATATTTTTATATTAACACATTTTAATTATATATATTTAGTATATTTAATAAACAAAAATGAATTATTTTATTTATAAAAATAAACAGAAATAGTACAAACTTTGCTAAAGTGATTACTTTGAACAAGTATTAACTTTATTTAAAAAAAATGTTTTGGTAAAGTATTTGTATAAATAAGGAGTACCTTTTATCTGGTGAGCCTTGCACCCCGTGTGTGGGGTAAAAAGCCCCCCTCGCCACCTCATACATTTTTTAATTAAGATTTTTAAACAAAATAAACCACTTTTATGATTTATCTGACAAAATCTGTTGCTCCATAAATGTTCAATACAAAAAATATATATTGTTTCTGCAATCATTACACTATGGGAGTAGTGAAAAGGTAACTTTTTTTCTCAAGGTGTGCCTTTAGCCCCATTGCTATGCTTAAAATGGAGACTTGAATGGTTCATTCACACAGAACGTGTTTTTGCGGTTACAACGTCAGATGCTCGGTGGTAGAATTACATTTTTTGCAGAGATTTTAGCGTGTTATGCACGAGGCGATGCAAAAGACGCATTCACAACATTTGCGTCTAGTGCAGGGGTGGGGAACGTTGATCCGGGAGGGCCACGCTCTTGCAGAGTTTAGCTCCAACCCTAATCAAACACACATGAAGCTAATCAAGGTCTTCAGGATTACTGATGTTACAGGCAGGTGAGTGTTTTTTTCAGGGTTGGAGCTAAACTCTGCAAGAGAGTGGCCCTCCAGGATTAATGTTCCCCACCCCTGGTCTAGTGCATGTTTACACAGAAAAGCAGCGCAGTGGAATTGAATAATGCATTCACAGCCCCATTAACAGATTTTTACAAATGTTTTACTTTGATTAATTGAAAACAGCCTAATCCAGTTTTTAATTTACTGCTCTTTATAGGTGTCTGGAAACAGTCCAAGCGATTTGGGTATTTTCCTAAACTGCTTTGTAAGTCCCTATTGAATAATAATAATTCCCACCTTATATTATTATGCATGCTTTGTATCATCATTGATACAATAGCAGCTGGAATACAAACTCATCAATCCACTTTTCTCTGCAGTGGCGGGTATTGTGGGTTATGCAGTGGGCAAAGCCTCTTATGTTGGGGCCTGCAGAGAGAAGGCCATTAATAAACTGGGACCAGAGTTCACAAAAGGCTTTGGCCCTGGTGGCTCTAGGCCTGGACATAGGTAAGTGTCATAATGTGTGGATCATTCAAGTCGTGGCTGTTTTGCATGCAGGGAACTGTTTTGTTTGTAATGTCTGTTCATGGTTTCATTTGTACAGACACTGCATCCATGTGTGTGAGAAGTGCAAGCAACAAGAAGAACAAGCTGCAACAGCGCCTAATCCTAATGCACCCACTCAGAGCTGAGGTAAAAAAACACACGCCCAAACACACCCCTATACCTAAACAATAGTTCTCTTAAAATTCAAAATTGTGTCATCAATTACTGACCCTCAAGTTGTTCCAAACCTGCATGAGTTTCTTTCTTCTGCTGAACACAAAAGAAGATATTTTGAAGGATGTCAGAAACCAAACCGTTTATGGACACCATTGACTTCCATATTATTTTTTCCTACTATGGAAGTCAAGGGGTCCATAAACTGTTTGGTTAACCATAATCTTTAAAACATCTTATTTTGTGTTCAGCAGAAGAAAGTAAGTTCATATTTGGGTGAACTATCCCTTTAATTCAACATCTGCACGCTAAACCACACCTACCAGCCGCTATTTATTTACATTCTAAACCACGCCCACAAAATAATTGTTCACCAGGACAAAATATGTGGAGTCAGGCTAAAGGTAAATTTATTCGTTTTTCTGTTGCAGGGTCAGCAGGATCAGAAGGACACTAATCATCACTTTTTGTATATTTTTAAAATAAAAAATACATAAAAATAAATGTTTCTCTGAAAAATGACGCAACAGAAAGCAGCTGAAATCAGTGGACCTTAAAACTAACTAACCAGCAGGGGGCGCCAAGAAACTACGGCTATATAGTGCTGTGGTAGCTGTGGCAAATAGTTTTATTGAAATCAGCCATAGGTGTGTCATATGGCAGCCATGTTTTAGCACTAGGGTAGTTGACAAATAAGCAGTAAAAAAGCTTTTTTTTTAAACACCTTTTAAAGAAAATATACATATTATGTAGTGTGAAGTCTGATGTTGAAAAAATATAAGGGGTCACTGACTTTTTGATTTTTTTTTACTGAAATGTGTTCTATTGTGCGACTAGAATGTAGGGATGTCGAAAGGACAACAGAAATGATAGTGGATTCAAAAAGTTAAATATTTGAACAAATCTGAGACAAAATCTTACCATATATGCTCGTGTCATGGGCTTCACAGTAACATGACCTTGATTGGGGTCCTTCAACTAATTAAACTTGTCAGTGGGATTTCCCAATTTAAAACCAGGATATGGTGTCACGAAGGAGGACATTTCAGTGACAGAATGTATCAAGTTCCTATGCTTTTAGAAATATATGGATGGAAAAAAAAACGATTCTCATTTACTAAAATTGACACTTGTAAAATTATGCCTGAGGTATTTATTAACATTTGTATGCTTTTCTTTTTAATTTAGAAGCTGTAATTTATTAAATCATGCTTGACAATTTTGAGATTTGGCTCAAAAATATCTAATATCAACAAGTCCATGGAAGACAAAGAAATGTTTAACCATTTACTGCATTTTAAATGATGACAATACTAATTATATTCATTTTTATCTTGTGTGTCAGTGAAAATGCCATGTCACGTCAACAACCCACTTATAGTTGTGGTGTTTGTGCGTGAGGAGGATTTGAGGGAACAATGTCGCGATAAGGACTGTATGCTGTTGCAGATGTTCTCAGGTAGTGTCAAATCTGGGGTCTGTACCGTGACGGTACTTTAATAAACTCAGGGTTACAGGATTAGTTTCGAGTTGGCAAAACCAAACCAATCTATTCAGACTTTAACTTTTAAGCTCGCATGTCATTTTTTATAGCTTTATTTATTGATCTTAAAGCTTATTTGTATGACATTTATATTTATATTAATTTTAACTAAGTGCCGATTAATGATTGATTAACTAAAATGATACATGTGTAATTGATAAAGGGTATAATATTATATAAATGATATCTAAATAATAAAAAAATATTATTATTATAAATAAGCATTGTTAAAAGCCAGACACTTTCTTTAAAAAACATTTGCTATGTAGTAACCTTGCATCAGAGGTGTGTCACTTTGCTCACAGCTGATTGGTCCAATTTCAGTTTGCAAACTCTTATCCAGAACATAACCCGCTCTGGAGCTGTGGAGCGTAAGTTACTATGGAGGTGAACACTGCTAAAAGCCAAAACACTTGGTAAAACCACATGGTACCGAAAACCCAGGATTGGCACAAACTAAGCTAAAACATGTCTGGCTATCCAGCTAAACCGGCTTCATGGTATAGGCCCCTGGTATGAATCCACCTCATAAGAATAATGCTCTTTTGTTATTCACCAATATTTGCTAAATTTTGAGCTTTTGTTTACAATGTAGAGAGGGAGTGGGGGTTTCTGGTCAATTGTATGACAGTAGATGCCTTTTGAGTTGGATCATAATATTGTAATGCAGAAAGAAGTCATATTTTTTTTAAAAACAGAATTGCCTTCACAAACAAGGATCGAAGTACAACGAATGAATTACAGATGTCAAAGACTTTATTTGAAATTTTTGAACATTTCATTGTGAATCTTAAAAGGACCAAAAAAGAAAGCCTTTAAACCTCAGAACACACAAATCTTTATCTCTTATCTCCAGCTCAGAGGAGACGACTGTAATAACTGTAACATCAGTGAATGATGTCATTATTATCATGGGTCCAAGTCTAACTGCCTCTACTGTCATAACCTACGACACTGCCATAATCGTCTCGTGCACAGCTTTAACGTTGGCTGGACTATAATTTCAGTGAATAAATTAACCTTGATGCTTTTACATCCCCATTTTCCTGCGTTTATAATAAAGAATAGTATGTCTGAAATACTTGTATTTATTTATTAACAAATGTCAAGCATATTTGGACAGAATGTCCTAATCAATAAACCACTGATACTCTGTTAAAACAATTTAGCTTAAATCCACTTAAAGCTAGAAGCACAGAAGATACACATTTTTCAAACCACATATGCCATCAAAAGCAAAGAGAGTAATTATTTTATTATTCTAACATATTTGTATTCATTTCCCAAACTAAGTTTTGCTCCTTAAAATACAATCATCTTCAGTTCAGCATTTGATTGCAGCTTTTGGTCTGATCTGGCAGAACGAGGCGAGACAACTCCACAGAAGTCACTGCGTAAGGATCTTGAGGTCTCTCTTACTCATCCCAAGCATCTCCATACTGGTTCTTTTTAACTGGAGGGGTAAGAAAGAAATCAGTTTATGGATTAAAAGATACAAGGACACTGAGATTATAAAAATATTGCTAACACTTTACAATAAGGTTCCATTAGTTAACGGTGGTTAATGCATTGGCTAATAATGATATAGTATCTATTAATACAGTACAGTATTTATTTATCTTTGTTAAAGTCAACTCTTGTTAGTTCATGTTAGCTCAGGTTTACTAAATAGTAGAAGATAAAAATACAGATTTTAAATGATGTATTGATATTTAGACATATTATTCATTGTTAGTTCATGTTAAAGGGGTCATGAAGTGAGAAATCAAATTTCTCTTGAGCTTTTGACGCATAAGCGGTCATATCAAGTTTCAGAACTGAAAACGTCTAAAAATTGCTTTTATTGCAACCAAGTCCAGAGAACTAGACTGGGTGAACCCAGCCTGATCTGCCAGCGATTTGATTTCGCCCGGCAGCTCAGGCTGGAAACCTGTACATTCATTTATCCTTCTTCTGTTCCACATTTACGGGAACCAATCACAATTATGACAAATTATGCTTGTTGATCACACCTCTTGTGCAGTAGAAAATACATAGCAGACTCTCCAGACCAATGTCCAATCTTAAAAGACTGAGCTTGGTCTGGTGATAGCCAGACAACTAGAGAATGACTCGTTGTGGAATATGCCTGTCATAGGCAGGTGAAAGACCGCCTCTGCAGAAGAAGATCAACGCCTAATTCATCATTGCAACTTTGGCCCGCCCACTGGTGTGTTAGTAAGATGACGAGGACAGAAGAGCAATACAGGATGGACTACAAATAACATTACATTCCAATGGATCCTAAATAAGGAATAAGGCTCTTGAAAACGCATTCAGTTGCATTGTAGGCGTTGGGACAAGTCTGTGGCAAAAGTCTGTGTAGCTTACCTTCCTTAAGTGGTGCCAGCTCTCTTTGTGGTTTCAGCAGCGTTTCAGCTTTCTGTGTGAGAGTGACCTCATAGTTCTCTCTGTTCTTGCTACGCAGTTCCTCATACAACACTGGCTTCTTCTTAGGCGCATCCTCATCTGGATAGAATGGCGCTTTGATAAATGCAAACTACTTGTTAAACATCTACCAATCAGATGACAAATTCTTATTCAATGACGAAAGTCCTTTCTCTTTGCAAATTGTACACAAATCTATATTTGTTTATAGAAGTTTGTATGATTATACATGTTGTTCTGGTCGTCATGTCTAGTACCTTGAGGAGAAATATCATCCCTGATGTTAACGGGACCAGAATCACTGAATCCAGAGCTAAAAGGAGTGGGGTCGTATGATTGGGAGGGGCTGCTGTAGGTATAGTCACTTGTGTAACTGCTGTAGCTCTCAGGCATAGGACGGACTTCTGTTGCAGGTTGAGAAGCAGACTCAGAACCAGACTGTTGCGATTCTGGTGGGTTTTGATCTGCAAATTCTGACTGGTTCATCCTTTAAAAAAAAAAAAAAAAATTGAACATCATTATTTTCATTATAATATATAAAAATGACTTGTCTTAACGTGAATTACTTAAATAATAATGTATATTTATTTGAAAGGATACGTTAGATAAAAACAGTTGTTTAGAAATAACTAAAAATAAAATAATAAAATATATATATTACCAGTCAAAAGTCTGGACACTTTCCCAAACTCTTTGGTAGGTAGTGTAAAACAAATGACAAAACTAATATATGTAGTACAAAGTGTGAAATGCTATATGTGTATAATGTTCTTACGCAGATGGCACTTGATGCAGACGTCCCTGTCGTAGTGCCTCTCCCAGTGGGGAGTTCTCCAGTTTCCTAAACTTTTCTTGACAGACCCTCATGTAAGACATTTTCCCACCAATGTATCCAAATATGCCAGCAACTGGATAAAAAAATAAAAAAATCACATACATTCAGAGGAACTTAAGAAAATGTTGCCTTTTAATAGCCCTCCATCTCCAAATACCGTTATTGGCACCCCCGGGAAATATATGACCAATTATGGCTGTAAAAATAAATAATTTTTAAAAAATTTATTATTTTTATCTATCAAGATATTCATGAAAATCTAACGTTTCATTGAAGTAAAAGTGGGGGGTAAATCGCTTTTTATATTATTATGAAAAACACTTCTCCGAAACACATTTGCCATAATTATTGGTACCCTGTATTAAATACTTTTTGCACACAGCTCTTGAGTCTTTTTCTGTAATGCCTGATGAGTTTGGAGATCAGAAGATCTCCCGATCCTTCAGATTCCCAGCTCTTCTCTTCAGTTCATCACTCATTCTCTATAGGGTTCAGGTCAGGGGACTGGGACGGCCATGGCAGAAGCTTCATTTTGTGCTCAGTGACACATTTTTTTTTCAAAAAAAAGAAAAGAAAATACACCCACATCATTAAAGTTTCAGCAGTATATTTATCCGTTGGCATGGTGTACTTTTTAATCCCTTTTTGCTGCCAATCCCTTTTTAGTTTGATCTGACCACAGAACCAGGTCCTGTCTGAAGTTCCAGTCGTGTCTGACACTGAATATGCTGGAGTTTGTTTTTGGATGAGTGAGGAGGATTTTTCTTGAAACTCTCCCAAACAACTGTGGTGATGTTTTTGTAGGCTTTCTGACCCCAAGACTCAACTAATCTCTGCAATTCTCCATCTGTGATCCTTGGAGAGTCTTTGTCCATTTAGCTGTTTTCTTACAGACACTTTCTATTTTGTGAAGCTCAACAATCTTTTGCTGCACATCAGAACTATATTCTGTGGTTTTCCTCATTGTGATGAATGATTAAGGGAATTTGGCCTTTGTGTTTCCTCATATTTATACAGGAAGTATTAGAACAGGAAGTCATGGCTGGGCAATTTCATGTTCCTGGTCACCCTGGTGTGCTAAAAGGTAAATATGAATGGGAATATACGTCAGAGATATTTTACTTATAAGATTTTCTAGGGGAGCCAATAATTGTGGCCAGTGTGTTTTGGAGGAAAGCATTTTTCATAATGTGAGTTTCCCCCACTTTCAATGGTTTTACTTCAATTAAAGGTTCAATTTTTGCAAATTTTTTGAATGAAAGATCAAAAGGATAAACAATGCAGATTTATTTTCACAGCTGCCTCTGCTCATATTTAATTCTGACCACAACTGTAACATTGCTTTTTTAAGTTGTCTTTCTATAAAATATGTGTCATCAGTTGTTCTTGAATACTCACTGGCAACTTTGGGAAGAGAGCCAAATCGGGGTGATGGAGTAAGTATTCCTGGGAATAAACAAGATTTTTTAAAACGTTTTTTAAAAACAAAAACGAATGAATTTTTGGTTGAAATATACCATAAAGTTCCATAAACCTCTCATAACATTTATTTAGTTATCTGTAATTACTAAAATAATTTGAACTGAGATTGAACACACTTTCAAGACCAATTTTTATCTATATCATATCTAGGAAAAAAAGATATTCAATATCCATCTTATTCCTACGCCCTATGACGCTTTGCGCTGTAAACAATCAGTGAAAGGCTCACTCTGAACGCAATTTTTTTTTTTTTTTAACTGGGTACAGAGATCAACTCACCCTTCAACCATCAAACATTAAAAGGTACTTCCAGCAGACCATGAATAACCCCAAAAGTCTTCAAAACCCCAAAAATTCTTACCACAACAATAACGGATGGGTTAAATATCACTGTAGTAATATATATCTGTATTAAGTAACATACAAAAATAGGTTCATTAACATCAGCATTGCGTGATACGATTTCAAAGTGATTTCCATCATTTTGACAGACAATACATTGACTATGAAAACAAACGTGTTGGAAAGAGAAGTGAGGATTTGAGGAGAAAAACAAGAGATTCTTTGTGCATTCCAGTGAATTATTAATGGGATATCATAAATTAAACGGGGAGAACAGACCACTAATATGCAGTATGTGTTGTCCTTTTTCATACTATTAGAGCAGAATGCAAAAGGGAAAACATTAAATAATCATGAGGAAAATAATGCAGCGACTGAAAAGAACTCTTGCCATAGATGTTCTAGCTATAACGTCACATTAAAATACCAAGCGTAACGTTATTCTCATGATGTCTGAAAATAAAACATAAAAAGGAAAATTGACAGCTCATTAAGTCAAACTGACAGATAAGCTTTTTTTGTAGGGGAACCTTATGATTTTAAATGATTCATTTCAGTCTTTTTTAATGGAAGATCCCCAAACCGGAAGTGCCACCCAGGGGCGCCGTTAGGGAGGGTGCAGAGTATGCCAGACGTGTGGGTCCAGGACGCCCCAAATCACGACTTTGGATTTTTTGTGTGCGCATGATTATTATTATTTAACTAATAATATTGTAGTAAAGCTGAAAATTTCGTTACTTGAAATAATATAAATGTCAACTAATAAACTATTTCAATTTCTTATTAAATTTCAGAAGAAGAAAAAAACACATTCATCTTCTGGAAGAAAGGGGCACAAAATTGGGTCTTGCATACCCCGTTTAACCTCTTCATGGCACACATGGTGCCACCCATAATTCAAAACACAGTATCTTGTCAGGAATAAGGTGGATAAAACTTCCCATTACTTTTTGAAATTTTATTCATTTACAAGAATTTTCCAGTTTCTACTATTCCCTTAAAAGTCTAGGTTTGCAATGATGATGGGAACAATGAGTAAAAATAACTGAAATATTGCACTTGCCTCTTGATACCATTACCTGAGCGACTCCCATTGTGGTGGCGGAAAATGGCAAGGCTGCAAATAATAAGAAAACAGACACACAAGTCTTCACAAGTCTTTCTAAGGTATTTTCTCATCAGAGCATCTTGAGACAACACATTGCACAGTAAATTAAGATGACGAAACGCTTAAAATAAAGTTTTGCAGAATAACAGTCAAGGGCCAGTAAATTACTCACATCTGTACCAGAAGCTTTCTGAATTGCACTCTCTGAAGACACGCCTCTCTTCTTCATTGGGAATATATGCAGCCCCAAAAGCACCCTAAGAAGACAAAACTATGCGTGAAGAAACTCTCTGAAAGTTCCCTATCAACCATCTATTGATCCTGTAAACGGAAAACCGAACACACACTTTGCTTCTGAAACACTTCTGCATGAGATAGAGCAGTAGAGACAGAATATTTGGTTTATAAACACTGTCAGGTGAATTTACTGCATACCTTACTGGACGCATGTGGGACTTGAGCAGCCGGAGTGAATCCAGACGATGCTTGCGACATGACCGCTTCAAGAGGCACAGTGCGAATTACTACAACAATGTTGTTTTTTTAGTATCCATAGGAGTACGCGGATTACAAGTCAACAAGACCAACGACACACTTCATTACATGACCTCCAGTCGACTCTTATCAGCAACAACACTAACCCGGAAGTGCAGGAGTGAAGCCGGAAGCACCAAACAAAAAAAATCTCACAACACCTCAAATTATTTGGATACGTTTTGTTCTTTGTTTTCTGTATAAATGTTCGATTTGATGAAGAGTGATTTATTGTAAATTCTACGTCGATAAATGCAAATATACCATATTTAATTCACGAATAGTTTTTAATAATAAAAAAGCATTATATAAGTACAATGCAATCTATATATGTGTCAGTTTATTTACCTGTGTATGTGAACTGTTTTCATTAGATTTAATGTCGACGTTTAATTTGTACAAGAAGTATCAAAGTGAATATTACCTAAATAAAACGTCCATTCATACATGTTTATTATTCTATGAATAAAAGAGAGAAGAACAGAAAAAGAAAGTCTCATATTTAAAGCGTTCAGACAAACATGTATGTAAACATATGTATTGATTATTTCATTAACACTTTTACCGCACATATTAATGTTTCATCTTAAACCCGGAGTAAATACTAACATTGTAGTCTGAACAGAGAAATACAACCATGGAATTGGACAGATACAGATGTTTGCGAAATTATTTAGACAACTTCAGAGAAATCATAACAGTCAATATGAGTATTAATAGCTTTTAGTGTTATGTCAATAGCCATTTGATTTCACAATCTATCGACTGACCTCACAACAAAAAAATAAACCTCATAAACAACGAACAGCCGATGGGTTTGAACCAAAAGGATTGATTTTTCTAGTACTTACGAAGTGTACGAACGTTTATTTTGACAAACCGAGGGAATTATTGCAGAATCATGTGCTACAGCCAATCCAGTAGCAGTATGAGTTGATTGATGGCCGCATCAGCAAATAGAATGGTCCGTTTGTTAAGCGTGTGAATACAGTGCATTCATCGCTTCGAGCACGGGGCGGGGCTTAGCTCCGCAATCTTGACACTGCAACTCCCCTATCAGAGGAGCGGATTGTCAAAGCCGTTAGCCAGCGCTGCTCCAATCTGATGGACAGGGAGGTGGGCACGTTGTCATTCGTCGAGTTTTTAGGTGTTTTGCGAAAAAAGACCGAGAAGATTAGCAGTAGGATCGAACGTTAGAGGTCAACGGATGTAAAATGTTGTTATTGTAAAGCTCGAGTTGGTCTTTTGGAGAAAATAATCATCGGGTTTCAGCGCTAGCGCGAGCAGGCTAACTGACGAGAAGCGCAGCTGCTCTAAAAAGGTAAGAAGGGCCGAATTCTTTTTGATTAACCTCAAATAACCGACGTCTAATTTGAGAGCGAGAGAGCCAGCTCTCACTTTTAACGCTCATCTGTTGTCTTATCAGGTGCACTTTCCCTCGCGGGATATTATCAGTTGCAGTTGGTAGTCAAGTTATGTTATGTTGACCTGCATTTGAAGATATGAGTGGAGTCAGTGGCTGTGTCACAAAACCCAGTGAGCTGCCTAGCGAGACAGCGTTTTTGGACATCACTGGTGACGTACATGTCTTTACCAGCACAAGTCTTAATGCACAGGCCACTATAGGACTTTTTATAGAGTTTTGTTAGCCCGCATTGCGTTTAACCAATCAGAAAGACGTGAGAAGTGTGTCTTTTGGGAAGCCTTTATGAAAGATTGACTAAAGGGAGACCGCTACAGAACTGTAGTTTGGTGGAAGTATCAGTCATCATATAAAGATCTTTGGTATTAGTTACAGGATGTTACTAAGCTGGGTTTAAAACCCACCTCGTCATGCTCATTGACAACTCTCGACTGGTTTGAAACCACTAAATTAATCTTGAACGATCTTTTAATTTGCTTTCTCTTTCATTTCCTTAAGTAGAAAAACAAATCTGATGGAGTTATTAATCTGCAGACATGGCTTTGTTCAGGACAGACTACCTCTTTTCCCTTTATCTTGTCCATCTAATAAAATCTGTCACTTGAAAGGCTCACTGATGTTTATTGCGTGCCTTATGCAAACATGTGCATGAGTCATAAATGATGTTAACAACTCCAGTGTCCCAGCCAGCCTCAGCATTTGGTGAGAGAGCAGCATGTTCAGCAGGAAGAGTTCACACCTGATCACAGCTTTGAGAGGAGTGTGAACTCTTCCTGCTTACTGGTGAACATGCTGCTCTGAGTGTCATGGGTGTCAGTAGTGTGTCTCTTGTAAACAGTAGTGGGATTTTGCATTGGTGCTAAATACTTCGACCTCCTTTGTTTCAGTTAATATTCCTAAATCTTGATATATAGATGTTGAAATATATTTTAAAGGGGTTATGAACTGCATATAATGTTATAATGTTTTCTGGGGTGCACTGCACTTCTAATGTTAGTATGATTTTTACATAATAAAAATGGTCATAATTTAGAAATTAAAGGCATTTTTTCCTACACTGATTTTAGCCTCTGATTTGAAAGCTCTTTTTGAAGGGGCGTGTCTTCTGTGAGATTTCAGTTTTAACTCCCACTGCTGTGATTGGCTGACATCTTTGCATATGAAATAGCAGTTATTACATGTGTGACTCTCTCGAAAACTTTTAGCACGTTTTTACTGTTATGCTATGTCATTATATTTAGATCTATGGCATTATATTTTGATCTATGGCATTATATTTAGATTGTGGCATTAAAGGTTGGAGTGATGAGCATTGTAGGCGATCACAGACATGTTGAGCGCATGAATCCTGCCATTGCAACTCGATTTCTGCACACTAAAGAATGCTTCCATCATAACTAACAGTGCAAACACAATGTAAATAAGAGATTTGTTGATTATAAACAGACTATTGATAAAAACAGTCACTGATAAACTCACGCTGTTTGATTGACAGCTCCAGCGATTGTAAAGGGAGTGTTCTTTGATATAATTTAATCACAGTTTAAATAACAGATTATTTTCATCATACTAAGAGAAACAATGTGAAGTTGAGCGTTTAGTCACTGGTTTGATTTACTGACACATAGACAAAGAACATCTGACTGTACATGAATCATTACATATCAGGAATCTCTGGTCACAGATCAGGCATTAGAACTAACACGATTACTGACATGATGTGGCATTGCTGTCGAGTCCGTATCGTAAAAGTCTGTTTGCAAAGCCTGCGCTGATATTGCGACTGATTTACTAAAGAATCCACAGTGAAATGTACCGAATACAAATAAATGATGTTCAACTGAGACATCCACATTGTTGAAAATAAATAAGCACATTCCTAGCATCTGGATCCTTTGGAAGGGAATGTTATTTGTAATCCATCCTGTATTGCTGTTCTGTCCTCGTCATCTCACTAACACACCAGTGGGTGGGGCCAAAGTTACAATGATGATGTAGGCGTTGATCTTCTTCTGCAGAGGCGGTCTTTCTGTCTATTATAGGCACATTCCACAACGAGTCATTTGCTGGGCTTGGTTACAAAAAAAATTAATTAAATGTAAACAATGCTTGTTTAAATTTCAGATTAAGTAATTATAATTCATATCACTGATAAACTCACACAGTTTGATTGACAGTTCCAGCGATTGTAAAGGGAGTGTTCTACCATTGAAAAGTTTCGGGTCAGTAAGACATTTAAAAAACATTTACATGTTACAAAAAATGAAAATTCAGTTTTGACATTACAGGAGTCAATTGAGTTTTAAAATAGAAAACAGTCACATAAACTTATTTTTGGCACCCTGACAGGTATTGTTCTGTGCAATTGTTTTGATAGAAAAAAACAAAAAACATTATTTGTTCTTTAGTGGTTCCTCTTTGAAAGAAAAAGTATCAGCTGACCTCTCCCTATCTGTGGGACTCAACCATATAGGGCCTTAAATATATGGATACCAAAATAAAAGTTTTTTTTTTTTTAAACCAAAATATAAAAAGATATTAAGAGATCTTTAATACTTCTTGACGGGCACATAAACACAGTTTTCCCCAGTTTTAAACTGTCACCATTGGCATATAATGCAACAAAGATTGCTAAAGTCAACATATTATACTAATAGACCTACCAATCTCTGTGTTCAAATGAAACATTTTACCCTCCTGTAATTTAGCATCAAATCTCAGACGAGACACCCGGGGGTGTCTATTTCTTTTAATTTTATTATTAATTTGTCTTTACGTCACTCAAATAGCGTGATTAGTCAGCTACAGAAAAAATGGTAGTCAAAGCAACAGATAAGCGACTAATCCGGAGTGGCGACATCACTCACGCTTTCTACCAACTCGGTTTGTCACGGTTGGCCAACCGTGCTGAGAACTCTGGGTCAAACGGTTTCTAATCGTGCCATGCCGTACCAGGCTCAAGTGAAAACACAACGGGAACCGTTTCTTAAAACTGTTTGGCACGACAGTGGAAAAGCAGGTACTATATCAAGAACTCTTTCCTATTAAATTTTTCACAAGCATCCTAGTGACTGTACTGCTTTTGCATTGATAACCTAGTAAATTGCCTTGTTTAAGATGTGTTCTCAGTAATTGCCTTTTCACTGGAGCTAATGCCCCTTGCTAATTAGTTCCACATAAATGAAAGAGATATACAGTGCAATGTAGTTGTAATCCCATGGGATCATTTTGTCATTTAGGACTCCTCCATCCTAATTTAAATTTCAATGTGCCTGAGGTGGCAGTGTTTTTACGCCCTCATGAACACCCTCTTTTTGTTTAATACATTATAAAGGGCATGATCACAACAGCTGCAATTAGAAAACATGATATAGGCCTAAGACGGTTTACATTACAGCCATGTTTTGCATGACATGTGAAACATTTTTTCGCATGAGAACCTTGTTGCTTTACATTTGTCATGAAAGAATGAAACAAGAAACCAAAACAGTGAGGCCTTTTCAATATGAGTCTGTTGTCTGGTGCAGTATAAAGGGTCTTGTAGGAGTGGGGCCGGACTGTCTGGTGTAGGTGGCAAATTAATGCACGTGGGCATTTTGGAACTCGGGCCTTACAGAGCTGGATTTTTACCACAAATAAAAGGGGCATTTTAAAGGCCTTTCTTTCTTTTTTTCCCAGAAGAAATGAAATAACCAGACATAATTTTGCCCCTGGCCACTTGTGCCCTTAAGGAATGATTCACGATTGTATTTGCTAAGTGAACTGACACAGAGTCTTGTATTCGGCAGACCAGCAAACGATGACAGTCATGACCATATTTTCCATACGCCTTCTCTGCTTAGAGCTGTTTTGACACCGCATATCTGCTGTCAGCTGTCTCGCTGAGATTGGCAAGAAAATTGACACAGCATTCTTCTAGAAGATAAAAGACTGTTATAGTACGGACAAATTACGTGACGGCTATTTGTAAAAATGGGATCTTTTAGGGACGAATCCCAGGACTTCATAGATGGATAAGCTTGGAAGATTGAAAGCTGTGTTTTGCACTTGTCAGATCTGCATGCATGTGTTCAATTGGACAAAACAAAATCTGCATAAATTGGTCGTAAAGTTTATCAGCTGGCCTGGCGCATCGGTCCACCTTACTGTAGAGCCCTGCTGGGTATGCTGAAGTTTGCATTGGGTGCTGGTGTGAAGTACCGCAGTAGGGGAAACTCTATCAGCACACACCGGGAACAGAGTGCATTATTAATGCCCATGCTGCCTGTTCTGTCCGACCCTGACCAGTCATTTTCCTCCCAACCGAGTGCCATTCCCCCCCCTCCACCATAATTCATCCCAGTGGCTCTTGTTCTGATCTCATGCATGCTTGCATGATCTCGCCGTCTGGTTCTTTCGCCATAGTTAAGACAAGGGCAAGGGATTACTCTTACTAATATCAGCATATGAGAGAGAGATTTACAGAGGACAGATAAAAGCAGACTGAACTGTTTCTCTCCTAATGCAGTCAGCCGCGGCCAACCTATAATCTGTCTGTCAGTCGACATGATTTTTGTTTTTGTTTTGTTGATCATAAAAATAACTTCTCTGGGTAAAAGCAAAGCCATAGTCTAACTGAGAGAAACTAAAAGTTTAATCTTGTGTCAGGGTCGAAGGTCAGAGTGATGATGACCTAGTTGGCCAGTTTATTTTTTTCAACCAGCTTTTATTTGCTTATGTGTGTCTGAACGTTGGTCTATAAAGGTTTCTTATCAGCTCTTACGGGAAGAATGAGTTTTATGTTCTCTGAAGCTCATTTGCATTGTCGTTCAAGGTGCTATATGGAAGAAAATGACTGATGTTGTAATTTATGAGCTCGTTTTTGTCTCTTACAGATCTCTATTATTCATGAATCAGGTGCAGTCTGGGAATAGGATCTTAACTTCCTTAACTGGGGTCAATCAAAAATGAATTTCCCTGATGGGATGGTTACTAGCGTTGTTGCGAGACAATTAGCTTACAAGACGAGTAACGAGATTGGTTCATGAGAACAAGACAAGATTTTTGCACAGCGTTTTTAAGAAATCCTCAATGACAAAGTTAATGACTGGAAAAGTAGTCTGCCGATGCAGTTTGAATTTTTTTAACTAATCATCTTGTAATGAATGTAATTTCAGTTCTACTTTCCGAGTATGAATTATCAAATGCATTGAAAGACAACAATACTCAAGCACTGTAAAAAGTTTGCCACAAACTCAACTGACTGGCTTCTCTCCTGTATGATTTTACATGAGTCTCTTCAGACCTTACTGTACATGAATTATGAGCTTCCAGAACTTCTGATTGAGGCTGTGTGTGACCTCCTAATTGAACTCCTTTCCATTAATTGAACATAATAAAAACAGTATAGGGCCCAGTTTATACATTGGGAAAACGCAGATATTTACCTCCGTTTTGGCCTGTCATTTACATGAAAACGCTGTTTTTGTCCCAGAAAACTATGATTTCTAAAAACTCTGGCAAAAGTGGAGATTTCTGAAAACGTCGGTTATGTGTTGCCATGTTAACTGGGAGAAATGGGGTTTTAGGTTCTCAAACGTCACATTATGCGCCAGAAAATTCTTATGTCAAGTAAGCGCCCTATGTTTAGAGTTTGTTTGATCATTGATGCTGTTAAGGTGGTACTCATTTTTACTTTTGTGCAAACGCTTTTGTCCTGTTTGCATTGTCTTGGGCTTTACTTGCCTTGTAGTTTAACACTAAGGAGTAACTCCACTTTGCTGTCTGTTGTCGATTTTGAGGATTCTGATTGGCTTGCATGGCTTTATCCTTCTCCCTACACTGCCGCCCATATGTTTGGCATTGTTATGATGGCGCTCAGCGGCGTATTTATGCGGGTTGATGTAAACGACAACTTTTTTGAAAAAAATGTTGTGTGCACAATGTTATTTTTGAAAACGAAGGCGGGGAAATATTTGTTTCTCTAAATACCCGGCTATGTATATGTTGCCTAAATAACAAAAATAAATAACAGAACAATAAGTACAACCATAATCAAAGCACTCTCTTGATATTCAAAGTGCAAACAGAGAGCAGAGCTTAAGAGGTGGTTACAACTATACACAGCCCAGCCTAAGATAGCTTTGATATTGGGAGACAGGCTATTGTAAGTTGCCTAATTTGCCAGAATCAGGGAGCTTGCGTTTACTTCTGCTTTTTTGGTTACTGATTGCTCGTGCTTTGTGTATGCGGAGCGGTGGTGCACCGTGGCACACAGTACAGAGTGAAAATTAAAGCAACTGTTATCCAACTGAATTAAAAGTCTTTTTATTTCCATAAACAAGAAAAACCACAGTGGAGGATGTAATGTAAACATATTCAATGCTAATTTCACCCTCACGCTCCGTCATGGCGATATTGCGAGGCAGCTTTTCACGCAGCACGAAATTTCGTCACACCCCTAATGGTAACCATTTGAGCAATGGCTCGGTCTGTGCAAAATGTACCCATGCTGACACAGTTGTGACAGCCTGGCATTCTTAACATTAGCATTGTTTTGGACTGATTGTTTGAATGAATTTGATTACTGGAGTTTAACGGCTGGTCTAATCACAAACAGAGAAGATTTAACTTCTCTTAATTAATGAAATAATAAATAATCACTGTCAGGACAGATCATAATACAAAGTGCTTAAAACTATTTTATATTTAAAAAAAGTAAATCTTAAATATATTATAATGAAAGGATTCGTGAGCATGCAGAACTCACGCTAAACAAAAGCTCCGCCATTTTGACCGGTGTTGAGGGGATTCTGACTAACTTAAGCACATCTGATTGGCCATTGCATCCGCACGCTCAACAGATATGTCTGTGAATTCACTGCAAAGCTTAGCATTGCAAAAGCATCTTCACAGAGTGCTTACACAAACACTGTGCTGGGTATTGACACCAATTTCATGATTCAGTTCGATTTAGATTATTTTGGATGTATATTAAATACAGTAAATGGCAAATTTACATTTCTCAACTGGGAGTCAGTTGGTACTACATTACTGTAATACTGAAGGTTAAAATTAATTGATTTGTATATAAACACTTAAATTACAAGGAAGTTTTTATAATGATAAAGTATAATACAAATTTTATAATGACATATGATTACATTTAAAAATGGTGGCTGTCCTAAAAACTTGATGGATTTTTTTCATATAGAAAAAGTAAAAAAAAGAAGAAAAAAAAGAATATGTAATAAAGTGTATATATTAAGCAAAATGCTCCTCTCATGAGTTAACTAGCTGACTAACAAATTTATGGTCACTACATGACTAATGGCTTTTCTGAGGTAAATGTGACAATATGTGACATTGTTTATAAGCTGTTTTATTAATGTCTCTCCATGGTTGAAACACTGAGCGATTACATGAGACATGATACAGATTTCAGTATGTTGTACTGTGTCTAACACCTTCTGATCTATATATTTCATATTTATTCGTGCTGTCTATAGAAGTGAAGCGGAAAAGACGATCAGTTCACACGCTGCTGCTGATCTGTCACACCACATTAAAGAGCAACAAAATGGTATTTATTGTTTGAATTTTGTAATAAAATGGACAGAATATGAAATCTGCCACTTTTTCATATTGTATATATATCTTATATTTAGATTTATTGCATGGGATGCGTTCTACAATGTTCTGTTCATTCATCAACCGAAAACAGGATAGACTAAAAGATCAATTCTTGGGATTTAAGAATCAATAGTGGTTCATATAAATAATTTTTTTTTTTTACCCAGCCCTAACAAACACTCACAAGCTTTTTAAAGGGATCGCCTAGTTCACCCAGAAATTAATCATTATTTAGTCAACCTCAAGTTGTTCCACACCTGTATGAATTTCTTTCTTCTGCTGAACACAAAAGAAGATATTTGGAAGAATGTTTGTAACCAAGCAGATCTCAGCAGCTTTTTATAAATATTTATAAATAGGGCTTACAATTTGTCTGTACTGCTTGGTGACTTATTTTTAAGAACCATCATGAAAAAGAATAGGGATGATAAGATTGTGGATCGTGAACCTCCTGCCTGAGAAAAAACAACATATTGCCCCTTGTTCGGTGGAAAAAATAAAATGTGCCCAGTATTCACCGCATATTCTGTGAATATCTTAATCAACACTTCCTGATCTGTCACCTCTTTGGAAATGGATACACTTGTTTTTGAAAAAAAAAATTAGTCAGACTCTGCTCTTCCCCATTCTTGTGCGTGTATGGACGGGAGTTTGACAGAGAGATTTCCCCTCTAGGCAATGATCTGCTGTCCAGATCAGTCAGTGGGACTCTTGTCATTATTGCACCACATGCAGTCATCATGGACATTACATCCCCCTATCTCACCTTCTCTCAGATCCTAACAATTAACCACACTGTTTTTGCTATGCTGTACTTAGGATTTTTATATATGTAAGATATATTGATTATATAAAATATATTGATTGCATCGGCAATCTGCCATATAGCCTGCATAACATTATAATGAGAACACTATTGTAATAGAATGTTGTAAATTCTTTGTTGTTTAGTTTCCCGTGTCTCAGCGGTATTGTTACGGGAAAAGCGCATCCATAACGGGAGTTATACATGCAGACGAGCACGGTCAAGTTCACGTGTGCATTCACCTCCTTTTGTGCAGATGTAAGATGTAATATTACTTTTATGTTGTATCTGTTTAATCTCGTATAGGATGCTTTCCCTGTAAAACATTTTAGGCCTCTCCAATTTAAAATTTTCTAGTGTCTGCGAGGTTGGCCAAATTTAATTTCTGTGAATTGTTACAATTTAATTCACAGAAATTACATTTGGCCAACTAAAATAGTTAGGTAGAAAATTTTCAATTGCAGACCTGATTTTTTACAGTGTTTGATTGAGTTTATTAACTCGCTTGGCATGTCCTTCAGTTCATTCACTCTTCAGCTTCAACGCCAATATCTGACATTATTGATTGGGTTGAGACAGTCATGTTTCTTTTTCAAAAACATTATCAATAATCTAGCAGGGTTTTTTTTTTCAACAGTAGCCCCATGTTTTAATTTAAATATTTTCTCACCATGGCTTCGAAAATGCGCAGGGATGTCTGAAATAATTTGATAAAGATGAAAATACAGTTAAGTGCAAGATGTGCAGTGCCAATCTGCCATAGCGTTATCATTATAATGAGACCACTACAGAATGTTGAGAATGCTTTATGCTTTAGGTCCCTGTGTCTCCACGCGTTGAAGAGCACATCTACAACAGGAGTTTTCTGCTTTCTGGCTAGCACATAAAGTTCACTTGCATTTGCTTCCTTTTGTGCAGATACAAGTTGTAATGTTACGTTTATGTTGTGTTTCTAGGATATCTAATTAATCTCATATAGAACTAATCTCTTTCAGTTCACTGGTGTTCATTCACTCTTCAGCTTCACCTCATGGAGCTGTTCCTTTTAGATGAAAACATTGATGCATTATTGATAATTTAGCAGTGTTATTTTTCTAGTCATATTTTCATATTTTGTAGGGCTGTCATGATTCCTCAATTAAATGTGATGTTTCCATCCAAAGTTGCAAATTTAACCTAAGAGCAAAATGGGAGTATTGCATAATACATTTGTAAATAGAGCAGCGTTTCCGTCCAGTGAGTCGAAGAGAACAAAATCTAGGGCTGGGTGGTATATTGAGTTTGTACAATATATCGAAATATATTTTTTATTATCTATATGGAATGAGGCTGTACCTTTTATATCAATATACTGTAGTTTGATACGAGCGCATTTGAAAAAAAAGCGGAGGACGCAGCTGCTGCAGGGAAAGTGCATCATCCAATTTGTCCTAAACATGACACATGCTTAATATTAAGGGATTCAAAATAATTGGTAAGATATAGTTAACTCCTATAGTTTAAAGTGGCTTGCCCTGTCAGATCCTGACAGATACTTGTAATACTGAAATATATATCGCCATTTAACCAAAAAATACAGAGATTCAATTTTTTTGGCCATATCGCCCAGCCCTAACAAAATTCTTCACTGATTTGTGATTTCACCTGATAAACTGGTGCTAAATATCACTAAGAAAAGTAGGAGAAGCCACTGTATATAAAAATGTTTGTATATAATAAATGACTTGCGTCAGAGTGTGCAGACGAAACACAATAAACGCATTTCGAGGCAAATGCTTGCTGTTTGGGAGTGGAAGTTCTGGAAGGTAATTATACCGAACCACTTTGACGAACGACTTTGCTCAGGCTTTTCAAAACAACCAAAGCAGCATTTTAGATGCTGTGCAATGAGATCTGTCCGCTGGTTAGTCCAGTTATGCTGTCCCATCGCGTCACATGACTTTTTGATGCGCATCAAGGAGTTTATTTGGTTAATGTGTTTCCATCAGAGTTTATGCGTGAGTTTTTTTATGTGTATTTTTAGAATTTATGCACATCTTGGCATTTCCATCCAGCAGTTTTTTGTAACACGATATCCCAAATTGCGGATAAAAATAGGTGGATGGAAACATAGCTACTGTGACCTGGGAGAGAGCCACAAGGATTAGGATGGCATTTGACACAAGGAAATAAAAGCACCACCTTCCAAACTGGTATATTGTGGTTATGTGTTTATCTAGTAGTCAAAAAGTGAGAATGAATACGCTTCTTTTTAGGTGTTCCTACACTGTTGTTCTGTGGTGTGTGTGTTCTTTTCTTCAAGTTAACTCTGCTCTGGACACTCGGCCTTTCCTCTGTTACTGCTTGGCTTCAAGCTCTGGCCCTTGGCCTTGCCAAAGAAAACAAGCCCCTCCTTGTCCTGGGAAAGTAGCGCTTTGTGTCTGTGTTCAGTTGGGGTTGTTATCACTCATAAAAACTGGTATCACTCATAAAAAAAAGAAAAAGAAAATTGTTTGTAAATGTAAGTGAGAGACGTGAATGCATTTAAACGTGTGTGTATATAAGGTGTGAGTTTTAAGGTGAAGCTTGGTAAGTGTCTAGTTCTTTTTTTGTTTTTTTGTGGCTGTTTGGGTGTAACAGGAAGTTAGATGAACTATTCGTATCTTGCATGTGGCCTAAGAAAGGGAACATTGGTTGTGAACGTGTGAATGTGTCGTTGTACTCGGCTGAAAGTTGCTGCTGCGGCCTGCTTTCTCTGATCATCTTCTACAGGAAGTACTCTAATATAAAGGAGTAACGGATTATTCCTATTAAACTAAGTTAAAAAGTTATGGCAACTTTTAGTGATTCACAATTTATTGGTACTAGGGCTGTAACGGATCGTAGCTGACCTGTACGGATCCCCTCCCACAGTTCGGCATGCATGTGACTTGTGGATCAATTGCAAAGTTTAGCCATCATAGAGTGAATAATTTGTTGGGATGCGACGTTGTCTAGTCTGTTGTCCGTTGTAGACACTAAGTCTTGTTAATTTAAACACTCAAGTGCAAAAACACGTAAATGAGAACTCAATACTTGCTTGTGGTTTTCTGTGCGCACAGAGAGCCGGGCTTCAGATAGCACACAAACACCAAACTTGAGTTATTTTGTGTGTCCTTGGGCTTGAACAGACACATACCCATAAAATGATCTCAGAATACCTTTCATGGCAAGTACTCTTATTAGGGATGCTCAGATCAGGATTTTTGCAGCCGGTACCGACTACCAATTTCTGATACCAATCCTGCTCATTCAAGCTTTATATGTGATATCTTATGAAAATCCCCCAAAATGTGATGCAATTTATTGAGCTGTGGAAAATGATAAGTGATTTATGAGCTTTATACAGCTTTTTACAGTGGATGCCATTGAAAACACGGTAAGTCTTACCCTCACAGCCTCGCTTTCATACCTGTCATGGCGCTGCTCTGAATAAGGCCTATAGCTTTAGCCAAGAAGCATGTCATGTCACTCCGTCAGGAGATCTATGCATCGTGTTTTACGTAATGTGCGGGCTTATTTAAATCGAGACAGCCTGCTCTAAATAAAGAGGTGTTATGATTCATTCTTGACATGATGACTTTTAGAAAGTGTATATGGCAGTTCAGTGGGCTTATTTACAAAATTTGGAATCATGGTAGCCTTTTTATCAAAAGTCCAAAAACCTTTCCAAACAAGTGGTTGTTTTACTGAACAAAAGAATTACTTGCATGTGTTAACACCACAAAGTATAAAATATTTATAATTACATACAATTAGTAACAAGTAATAAGGTCCTGGTTGATGAGTGGATATCTTCCAGTGCTTTTTCAGCTGTGTGGCGCACGATAAATCAAGTTCAATCGAACAGTCCAATCCAAGTGAGCTCCAGCTGTAAAACGTATTGGTCTCGACACATCGTCCCTACCCACCATACCAGAGATCCAGTTTCCATAGGATGAACTTTCAAATGAGGTTTGCGATCAGATCCCGGAAGTCCTATGGCTTTAGCCAAGTAGCATGTCACTCCGTCAGGAGATCTACGCATCATGTTACGTTATGTGCTGGCTTATTTAAACTGAGAGCCTGCTCTAAATAAAGATGTGTAATCAAATTACAAAGTTACAAAGCAGAATGTTGCACAAAAGCCTTATCTGTATACTGTTTACAAGCGCGTCTGCTGTAACTTTGTACGGTTCTACGTCCTCAGTTTGCGATCGGTTTGTGTGATCTGCCAAATTTAGTGAGGATTATCGGCCGATTCTGCATGTGTGAGTGTGTCCGCAGATTCTCCACAAGATAGTTTCACTAACACATAATGGGCTTTAAAAGACAGACAGAGAGAAAAAGCACAAGTTGTTTCTCTTGGGTTTGCTGTGTGGTCTGTGTTTTGCTCTTTTGATGCGCGGTGTAAATACGCACATTTATCCGCCCCTGTGATTGAGCCGCAGTGTCATTGAGCGCAGTAAGAGCCCTGAGTAGTAATTATAGCTAATGAGACACAGGTAGTCTGCCTAACACTTAAAACTCCTATAAATAAGTATTTGGCAGCCCATGTGATTTTTGTTTTAGCTGTGGCGGTGGACCTTTCTGTGCTTGTGTGTAGGGGATCGTGTGCAACCAAGTTTACGTAACTCCTGCTGGGACGAATGGATGAATGACTGCATGGAGGGAGGGATGGCGGAAGATAATCTGTATCTTACCACCTAGGAAGAGTCCTGCAATCCTGGCTCTGTTTTAGTCAGATTTGGGCGGCCCCTCGCCCTCAAGCACACATTTTATATGTTTGAGAGGAAAAGACAGGAATGCAACTTCCATTTTCACATGTCTAAGATTGCTGTACTGTAATTGTAGTACACTAAACCCACTTGCTTAAATGTCAACATGGACATGTTTCTGATCCCTTTATGCTGGGTGAATATTTTTCCTGCTCATTTGCTGCCTAATAAACCATGCAACAATTTTTTTGTTTTTTTTTCTCCTCAGATTGACGTGACCTGACCTTGCTGCCCCACCGCTCAGTTTGACACAACCCTCCCTCCCTAAGCTCTATGGCCCTCGGGTATGTCTGCCACTCCTTTTCTTCTGGTTTTGTGTCTGCTGACTGTATATTTTGTGTACTTGGGCTGCTATTAACCTTGTCTTTCACAATAATTCAAAAACTATAAATAATATTAAACCTGAATCCATTTCAAAATCTCAATGTACATGATTCAACTGCAGCGTTTGAAATAGGATATGCGGATGGTTACACATGCTGGGAGTTTTGTGGACGGCGGAGCAGAGTCATGTTGACTAAAGTCAAAATTGCAGTGTTTCTATTACATCATACTGCTTTATGGATTGCTTCATCGAAAAAAACAATCATCTTGAGTCTCTGCGGATTGTCTCCCTGTTAAGAGCAGGAAAAAAAATTCCTTTGGGAAGTCTGAATAATCAAAGAACGGTAGCCACAGAGCAGGGTTTCTGCAGTCATCATTAGTCAAATGCGAGTCACTGGCTCGAGAACTGGTGGTCATAGCCTGGAGGTTTGGGTTTAGGTTCCATTACGTTACGGTCTGCAGGTTTGACTCCAGGTAGTGACAACCCATGGGCTGGAGTTAATGGACCTTAATCACAGCAGCGCCGTCTTTGATTTTTAACGGGAAAGCGAATCTATGAGGGATAGACATAAGGTGCTTACGAAATCGCATACTGTTTGAGTAGGTATTACATTGAAAAAGTATGTTCTATATTGTATGAGTGCATGTAGTATGAATGTAATCTACATGCAATCCATGTGAATCCTACATCCACCATGCTGTCGTTATCACGTGACCTACCAGCATCAGTTACGTAATACAGCAAAGCTACTTGCATCGCCATCACCCTGATCTCATTGAAATTGTTTAGTTTACTTAAAACTAAATTTTTTTTAAAATTTTAATTAAAAATTTAATTTACAGACTGAAAAACGTTTTGTGCCGTTTCTAACAGTTTAGACTTGAATAAAGACAGAACCTGCATGTAAAGGAACATGCCCACTTTTTGCGACTTTAGCTTATTCACCGTAACCCCAGTTAGATAAGTCTAAACTAGGGATGCACAATTAATTATCGGGTGATATGGGTGAAAATTATGTCATTTTTATTGCTCCGATAACTAAAAGAAATCCGATAACTAGATCCGATAAAGTACTCTTGCTGGTACGTCAGTCAGTCACTCAATCTATCCGAGATTCGTCTGCTTTCCGAGTGCAAGTGACTGTGTGGCGCTCGTTACGTCATCATCTGTGAACAGGTTTTCGTCGGTCTGGAAGTTTTTCTCTGTGGCAGCGGAGGAGAATGCCTTTGCTATTTGCAAAGTATGTTCAGCAAGGATTCTGAGAGAAGGCAAAAGGTGTCAAGTTTTAACACAAATCTTATCTTATCTTATCATTGCGGCGAAGCTGTATTAATAGAATATGCAGCCGCTACACTCTCATTCCTGCGTAATAATAATCCAGGAACTTTGCAGCAGTACCATGGGTTTATGATCAGACTATTTTTGCTAAGAAACAGTGAATAGCAGAGAAAGAATCTGGAACTAGCTCTCTTGTCTCTGTGCTTGGTTTGATAAACTCCATAGCGAATACAAGAATTCAAACGGCTGTTTGAAAACGTGTAAATACTGTTTGACAGTTTCATTATCTCTGTGACAAGTGAGTGTGAGAAACAGAAAGTTGCACAGCACTTTGTGTCCTGGTGTAACGGATATTTTCATTTTGAATCAGAGAGTGAATTTGCATTTTTATTCAGCTTCCATTTCTTTATGCATTGATCTGCATAAAGACAGACGCATTCACTAATCATATCAAACGTGCTGACTTCATGTTAGTGTGAACAAGGCTTTTTGTAATGTTAATGTTTAAATGTATAATTGCTCCACCAAACGGAATTGCAAAAATAATTTCCAGTTGGGTTGGGTATTGACACATTTCACGATTCAAACCGATTTCCATTCACAAGCGTGAATTTGATTAGATTCCGATGATTATTTTGGATTATTTTTTCCCAGGTACAGTACATGGGAAATGTTCTCAAGGACAAAAATATATTTTTATAATAATAAAGTTTTAATACTAACTTTACAATTACATAATCATATTTCTACTCCAATTCGTTTTTTGAAATATAAACATTTAAATGGTGACTTGACGGATTTTTTCAAACATGCATTAAATATTGAACAATATAAAAAATTATAATGAATATGTAATGTGGTATCCTCTCTAGAGTTCATTTTTCTAGTTGACTAACAAGTTTATGGACACTGAATATGGTTTTTCTGAGGTGAATGTGACGTTACGTGACAATGGGCCTTATCGGATTTAAATCCGATCACTCAAACCACTTTAGAAGGTCAGACTGATCTCATGAAATGGCATATGTATGACACGCCAATTCGTATGCATTTTGGCATGCTATTAAGACGCATAATCGCTTTTTAGCGCGTTTATCAACGCTGTTTCATTCTATCCCCTACACTGCCCCTACCTCTAAACACACACACACACACATCACACACACACACACACACACACGTTTGTTTTTGTGAAATGTGGGGACATTCCATAGGCGTAATGCATTTTATACTGTACAAACCGTATTTTCTATCCCCCTACACTGCCCCTGCCCCTAAACCTACCCATCACAGGAGACTGCACAGTTTACTTTCTGTGAAAAAAACCTCATCCTGTGTGATTTATAAGCATTTTGAAAAGTGAGGACATGGGGAACGTCCTCATATTTCACCCTCTTTGTGTAATACCTATGTCATTCCCATGTCATTATACACATTTGTGTCCTGATATTTCACAAAAACATGCCCACACACACACACACACACACACACACGCGGATAGCTCAAAATGCGTACAGATGCATCAAAATGCTCATACACCACTTTCCAGACGAAACTGAACAAGTCTAAATTCATCTGGCTGCATTATAACCACATATATAAATTTGACTTCTCCCAACAATACTACAAATAAATGTGTGAGAGCCTGTTATAGGCTATATGACGTTATAGCCAGATATGACTGCGCTACTGCAGCACGCAACGAGTATCTCTTCATCAAGCCAATGCACAAAGTACCGCAAATAAAACTGAAAGTCACAGATGCTGAACACACAATCATCTTCATTAAAAGTAAAGAAACTAAATGATCGTCCAGTGCTGTTAGCACACTCTCTCCTATTGTGGTCAATGATTTCGAAATTAGCTGATGATGAATAAAATGCAGCTCATATCTGTTGTTTCGGTGATGTGGACTCCATTACATGTGCATATAGCGCGGGATTTGAAGATCGGATCTGTTTTGCGGACACACATTTATGTGACCAACTGTAAATGGAATCGTTTGGATAAATCAGATAGCTATCTGATCAGACAAAACACATGAAGTGACCAGGTGTCAACAGGTCCATATTGTTTACAAGCTGTTTTATTGAGTCTTTCCACGGTTGAAACACTGATTACATGTGACTGACATGATACGGATTTTAGTTGTACTGAATATTATACCTTCTGATGTTCATGTTTTTTTGTTGCTGTAATGTATTAAAGATAACGGTTGGTAAAAATGTGAGTTGATTAAAACCAAGAAATCTATTTGAAGCTTTTCAGAAAACTGCAAGTCTTCCATTGGTTGGACAGACAGATAGTCTCGCTCCCAAACTCACATCTGTGGTGGAATCAATGTTGCTTTGTCAGGTTGCTCAAACAAACAGAACAATGGCTGAATTTGAAATGGCATGGTTGCTATTATACAATTCTGACTTCAGTGTTTTAATGAAGCTACACAGGCCCAATGTTTACACTTTTGGGGGGAATCTACCTACAAACGGCTTATTCACTGTTGTCTTTAGAGTAGAGAATACCAGATCAGCAGTTTGTTGCAAGCATAAATGTAGCTGGATGCTCCTGTAAAATACGGAAACTAGAGAGTTCTCATCAGTGTTGAAACTGTGGTGCGATGTTTCTACAACAGATTAGGCCCGAGTCAGCCAGTGAGGTGAGTTTGTTTAGCGTTGAGTAAAGACCTATTTAGAAACACACTCTGTGTGAGAGAACAGTGAGTAATAGCTTCCTGTCGGTTGGTCATCTGTTGAACATGTGAAAGCCATGTAAGAATGATGGCAGACAACTGTCAATCATGTGCCTCAGATGACGGTGTTGTCTTTGACATGCACAGAGTTGTTCTGCGTGTGTTTTCCTGGCTTGAGTAGTTCAGTTAATCCACTGTAAATCACTTTCGGGCTAGGGGGATGTACCGGTCTAACAAGTTCGATCCTTGACCTCTTCTATGTGTTTCTCACATTCTTGACTGATGACGGCTGCAGGCCCCTTTAAAAAAAAAAAAAAAAAAACGAAATGTCAATCAACACCAAAACCAATAAGACCATGAACAGAGCAGCAGGTGAACAAGAAGAGACGGAGGGGTGTAAATAAAATGCAAACGGAAAGAAACATTAGATAACATTTTGTGGCCCGAAAACTGCATCCTGTACAAGACAGGAAACATGAATCAGGAACAATCTGCAACAACACCGTTTTGAGAAAAAGTCTGTTTCCTAAGAAAAGAGATCTCGAGCAGAGATGTGTGTTCATACAATCGCAGGACTTGATGTGGTGCCTAGCTGGTGCAGATCACCGCATCGCCACACAGGTCGAAAACTGACCCTGAACCAATGGGTGTCTAGAGAGACTCTCAGCGCTGCCTCTCTTTGACGTTAAAGCACTGATTCAGGAGCAGTTTCGTCGTCAGTTTATCATGAAAGCTGGTTTTCCTGTTTTGCCCATATGGGTCTTTGTGTTGCAGTACCAGCGACGTGTTGAGCATTGTTCATGCGGTTTCCCCTCTGACATTCCTGCGCTGATTTGAATCTGGGGGCCCGTCTCTCTCTCCCTCTCTCTTTCTCTCTCTCTTTTGTTTCCCTTCTCCAGCATGCTCGGGTAGACTGCAGGCCCTTTAGGGCCGGGTACAGGCACATGGGTGCACTGAGACAGTCCCACTGGACTTGAATTTGGTTTTCTTATTTAAAGAGATACTCCAGTCAGAAATGAAAGTTCTCTGAAAATGAAAATGCCATCACAGATGTATATGACTTTTATGCTATTCTGCATTGATGCTTAAAAATAAAAGAATAACATTTTCAAAAAAATATATAATAAATGTTAATGTGGTGTTTTTTTGTAAATAAAGTAGGCTACCTTTATTATATATTAATGAAAAAAGAAAGAAGCAAAGCTCTTGCATCTGATGTTTCGTTTCTTTTTTTGCGAAAAGAAGAGGGCCCTATGAAATCCATTTTTGTCATAAATTCAGTTTTATACATTTTTTTTCATTAATTTTTATGGATTCCATGTTATTTTTAATTACTAATTTCAATGGTTAAATTGTATTTTAGTAATCAAAAAGCATGTATAGTTAATTAAAATCATAAAACTAATTTAACAATAATTTATTAAAAGCTTTTAAAAAAGTACATGTTTAGGGCCCTATGTAATAGAGAATAAACTGTTTTAAGTTTTCTGGATTCGAATTTAATGGTTTAATTAAATAACCCTAATCCCTAACAATCAATGATTTAAGAATCAATTCTATTTATAATTTTTTTTCATAGTGTTGTGTATTTAAATATTTCTGAAAATTCATTTTAAAAATTATTTATTTCTTTATTATTTTAAATTAGCTTATTTTTGTATAATTGTATCACTGTTAGTTTTGAATGAAATTCACAAAAAAATACAAGCCAATAAATAACTATGTAACTATGGTGCGCTGGCTTAATTTTTCCTTGTGCGTCTGTTGCATGTACTTTGCGAATGAGCCTCTGCTTCGTGTCAGGCGATTCTTTACCTAAAATTGTTTAATGTACAATTAGCCGTGGATTATCCCGCTTATACCATGGTCATTTGCCAACATTGACAACTTAAAGCTTTTTATTGGTATTGCAGCGCAATATTTGACCAGAAGGGTCAAACTGATGGTTATTTTCGTCAGTTACGCCGGTTAGATGTAGCATTTCTGCCTGCTTTGGGCCAGACCCAGAGATAAAGTAGTGCGTAAGATTACATTTATTTGAATTAATTATATATAGAGAGAGAGAGGCTGCACACCATTCAGCCAATCAGAACCGAGTATTCAGACAGACCATGGCATGAAATGATATATGAGTGGATCAGGTATTCTGAGCTGGTGTGAGTGAGTGGAGGCGGGGCTAATTTGCATATTCATGTTTCTGCGACTACTAAATTAAGAAAGGGTGTAGAGTTACATTTGAAGCTATTTTAAGACATGAAGAATTTAAATATGTTTAAATATGTAGTTTTGGTGATCAAAGATACATTTAAAGGGATAATATTATTGACTACAGGGGGACTTTAATTTCTTTAATGAACACACAGACCTCTGCCATGGCGTATCATGCAAACAGGACTTTGAGTTTAGTTCAGTGTTACGAAGAAAGGTTCTGCTTTGTGGTGTTTCATCATCATCAAGGTTGGCAGCGTTTGGGGCAATCAGATATGGGTTATGTGTGTGACACGCAGGTGTAATGAGTGAGTTAGTAACTTTCCAGAGAAATCTGACATCACTGTGTGTAGAAACGGCTGTGTTGTCACCTGCTTGGTTTATGTCCTGTTGTCTACTCTTTGCTGCTTACATACCAAATTGGGTGTTTCATACCAACACTAGTTTATTATTTAAGCCCCAATGAGATTAAAGTGCTTGTAGATCAAGAATTTGTTAAAATCTTACAGCCTTAGGTTTTTATGTTGTGCTTTGGAGAGACTTGGACAGTACTACCAGTGTTTCTTCTCTTTCTCACGAAATAATATATATCCCTATACATGGCATGTATAAAAAAGAAGTGCATTTTTGTGGTACCCTGTCCTGAGGTTTGCTAGTATTGCTTTTGGCCACCTCTAGAGGGCAGACTTGTAAAGATATTGTAGACACACACACACACACACACACACACACACACACTTGAATGCTTTTATTTGGATCTGGAAGACATTGCAAAGAAAACAAGAGTCAATTGACAGGTCTACATTTCATTGCTCACATTCTTTTACAGGTCTTTCCATTTATAATACTTAACACATTAAGGATAAACAAAACAACACGCACACGCACACGCACACACACACACACACACACACACACACACACACACACACACACACACACACACACACACACAGTTGGCTCTGTCTGAACTTATTCTTCTCATTCTCATGCTCCTTAAAGCTTATGTAACACTATTAATTTGTTAGTCACTAAATATCAAAGGGTGTTTTTGCCAGAAATGGGTAACACATTGGTAACTCTAACATAAAGAGTTTCAGAGACTATTTTGGGCCACTAATAACAATCTATGTATGCATATTTTGTTTTGTCTGCTTGCACATTGAAGAACTGAAACATTACATGGTTAGCTTGACGTGTTCACACAGAGCTCAAGGGTGTGAGCATTTCCTGTGAATCATTTGTGCACACTTTTTATGTTCTGTCTGTCTATGTGAGCAATGAGTCTTCTGAACGAATGAGGTTATATTAGGCCACAGTAGGAACAGAGCACTTTCTGTATGGTGTTGAGGTCATTTCCTCCTCCTGGATGAAAATGCTACCGTTCAAATGTTTGAAGTGAGTACTTCTTTTTTTTTATGTTTTTGAAAGTTTTTCAGATATACATAAAATAATATTGTGAAATATTACAATTTAAAATATTTTAATGTTTTTCATGATGATGATTGTGTGTGTGTGTGTGTGTGTGTGTGTGTGTTAGTTATTATCTGATGCCGTCACTTTGGAAAGGGTTATAACTGAATCATTCTTATATCAAGGATCTCACACAACTCCATGCTCTCCCAAGGAGTCTGTTGTGTCAGTGGTGCTGTCAGTGTATTGAATGGAGACACAGTAAGAGTTAGTGTCATCATTATGACGTCCATTGTCAGCAAAAGCAGCCTGTTCATTTGAATATGTTACAGTGAGTCAGCACAAAGGCCTGCCATATGCAAAATGCCTCCCAACAAGAACATTTCCGTTGGTATACTTCAGGACACATTACATTTGTCAAGCTAAGTACACTGTAAACCAAAATTTATTTTAGGCAAAACAATTTTTAAGTTAAGAAATGTAAAGTTTAAGAAAGCAGAACTTGCTGATTTTTTATTTTGTAATCATACATTTTAATTGCTCTGAACTTGAAATAATATTCATAGACACTATATATTGCGATTTGATTTAAGTGTAACAACTGTTTTATTTATTCATCAAAACTTTGACAAAATCCATGACATTCTAATGCTGTTTTTATGATTGGATTCCATCTGCGTTTTCCACATCGCGGAAATGAATCCTTGTGACCGTCATTTAGTAGTGAGCAAATTATTATTTTACTTTTGTTGTTTGATTAACATTTGAAAAACAGACAGCAGCGAAGCAGGAATATTACATTATAATCTTGGATTTTGCAGCATTACACATCTCAGTGCCTTCATGCAGTTCATTAATAAACCATTGGTTTGTTATCTGCCTTTTTGCTATAGCTGATATGCCGATGGTTGTAAATTGATAAAAAAATGGCCAATAAATATCGCCATCCAATACATTGGTGCATCTCTTATTTGCATAGCATAACATACCACCTGCTGAATGAGTACAGCAATATAATATATTTAACATGTATCTGTTCTCAAACTAAGCTCATGCTCCACTTGTCACCATGATAGTAAACCTACAAAAAAACAACATAGCAGAAACTCTTCTAAACTAGCTGTGCAAAACATTAAACACTACAAAATCTCCCACTTAACGTTAATATTGCACAAAAAAAACAACATAATATAATGCTTAATTTGGCATTTACTCTCCCTTTTGAGTGTCATGGCAAAGCATGCGGGGAAATGGAAATCCCTGCCCAGTTTTGGTTAAATTTAAGTTTAAATTCATAAAACTCACAACAATGAAACAATTCAGATTACTTAGCATAGTAATTACTTAGTTTTGTGAACTCAAAAGAAAAAGAAAGCTCTAAATACTCATAAAAGTTAATTTGATTGAACTAATTTGTTTAATTTGAGTTGGCTCTACTCAAACCAGTTCATTATTTTGAGCGTTAGGGTTTACAGTGCTGTATCTTGAATATCTCTCGTCTCTTGTTCACATTTTCCGGTATGCACTTTATTTGTCCAAATAGTCTTTATATAAGCATATCTGTGAATTTTATCAAAACTAAGTTAGATACGTGTGTATCAATGAGCAGTCAAGCAGATCAAACAATGTCACACAAACTAGTTCAGCCAATGCCCTGCTGCAAGCTGGAAGTGAAACCAGCAGTCAGTGTGCGTGGGTGTGAGATACTTTGTTTGCCAGCATGCCTTCTGAGCTATTTTTTTTTATCCTTTTCCCCCCAATGAAAGTAAAATATGTAAGGGAAGTTATAGATAGTGTGTGAAAGAGGGGGGTGTGAAGAGTCGCTCTAGTTTAAAACCTGATAAAACTTATCAGAGCGCAGCAGCACGCTGAAGACGCCACGCCTTCTCACTTTTTGTTATGCACTCCCTCGTCCATCACAGACGGATGAGTCTTTCTTCCTTCAGAAAGGAGAAACGTCTGGGCGTGGTTGGTAGCAGCTGTGTTTTGATTGGCCACTCTCCCGGGCATGCGTTATCTCCTGTTGGACACGTCCTGGCTCCGCCCAGATAATGCACTCTAGCTGAAAGGCTCCGCCTACTGTCATCACATCACATCGGAGCGTTCAGTCCATCCTGCATGAACAGACAGGTAGTAAGGTTAGTCTCTCGCTGTGTAAAAGCTCAAGTGAACTTTGGGTTTCGTTTTGGGAAGTGCTCACAGCTGGCCTGTGGCATGTGGAATACGGGCAGGTTGAAGAATACAGCAGCTGGATCTACAGGTGCTCACTTGTATCTCATTCCATCTTTTGTCGTCTTGGATCTACCACCAACAGCTTCTGCATTACAACAAGAGATTATATGCACTTCGTTTGGGTGGTTGTGTGTGTTTATATAGACACTTCTAGTTTAAACTGACACGACAAAGAGGAACCTGCAGTGAAGTAAGTGTTTGACAAGCTGTGGTTTTGCCTGGGTGGGGACGATTTGCAGTCGTCTGTCCAGTCACAGACGGCCTGATTTCTCAGAGGTGATGGTGGGTGGCAGGGCCGTCACTGTGCACCCGCACAGGCGCCCGGAGTGAAAGTGTCACAGTGCAAACATGGAATTCCTCAAGAGCCTCGTTCCCACGGTCATCTCCGGGGACGGCGGGCTGCCGGCGACGGACACGGGGGGAGTATGGCCAAAGGAAACCGGCCCTCGCTTGCTGAGGATGAAACGGCTGGTTTCGCAGGCCAATGAAGAGGAACAAGATGGATCCAATCCGACAAGCCGACCAGCTGTTCGTCTTCAACGACATCGTGCTAAAGGTACCAACGGGAAAGACGAAGGGATGGGTATTCAAACATGGTTTTAACTCTAGTAAAGAGAGGACTGTTTGATTTGGAGGCGTGTGTGCGAGGTGTGTGTGTTTGCACACCTTTTTATTTATAGTTGGATTATGATATAAGAGTAATCGCAGACAAGAGAGAACAAGCAAATACTTTGTGTAACCGAACTGTTTGCTTTTAAGTCTTAAGTTGCTCATCAGGTTGTCTAAAGGGAGCAATTTTCAAATATAAAAGTTAGGTAACACTTTTAGTGTGCTTGTTACATATGTTACATGGAACTAACCCTCAACCAAACCCTAATCCTACCCGAACCATGTAGTTAATTAATATTACTCAGTACTTAAATATATAATTACACTGTGACAGTGACACTGTAAAATAGTGTAACCAAAAGTTATTACAAAATCAGAACTTTTTTTAAACATTACAGATACATTAAAGAATGTAATATACCACTCTTTATCTCCCCATCATTCTGTTCTTCTTCTTTTTTGCATTCATAATGATCTGAAGCAGGGAGCTCTGGGTAATTGAGTGTTTAGATTTCATGACTGAATTATTTAATAATTTCATCACTCTGAATTTATTGGCCTTGAAACCGGGTGGTAATTATAAATGTTTTTGAGCACCAAATCAGCATATTAGAAAGATGGCAAAGCTGAATTTTTAATGTCACATAATCCTTCCAGACATCACTGTGCATTTTCAAAGCCATGACGAGAAACAATTTTAATGAAAACATGGGGCTGCTGATGACAGAATATGTTGAGAAAAATAACACTGCTAGATTATTAATAATATCATCAATGTTTTTAAAAAAGAAACATCTAAAAGAAATATCTCATGTCTCAAATAACCCAATCTTAGTCAATAATGTTGGCATTGCATTTGAGCTGAAACTGAAAAGTGAACACTGGTAAAGTGGTTTGCTACAGGTTAATAAACTCAACCACATACATTTTATGTATCTATTATTCAGATACATAAAACAACAAAAAAGTAATATTACAACTTGAACGTGCTCGTCTGTGTAACTCAAACTCAAAGTGTAAACTAAAGCACAAAGAAATTAAGACGTTCTCATAATGTTATGTAGGCTATAGAAGTCAATGGGTTTTTTGAATGGGTTTTAGTTAAATGGCTGAAATCAGATCTGTGGTGAACACAAGCTCAAGACACTTTCACATTCTATTCTATAACATAAAATACATCAGTATTACCCCACTTGTGATTCTTTTTAAATCTGTAATGTGTCTTGTAAAAGGCGGTTGCTAATGGGACTACAGAGGCTGTCGAGGATATTAAACGTCATCATGCCGAACAGGTATCCTCCGTCTTCATTTACAGCCTCATTATGCTCATAATTGTGCTCTTATAAACTAGTTTAGCTGAAACGTTCTGGGAAAAAGTTTTGAGATTAAAAACTGAAAGAGTTGTCGGAAGCTTAGTGATGTTGGAAGTTGTGGGACCGTGGTGTGTTCTACCTTTAGCTTTTTACTTCTCGCGACTGTGTTAAGGCTTCAAAATTCGTAAAAGTTGTGTTTATCTGTGATAATTATCTCGATGGACAAATTGTGCAAGTATCATGAACTTTTGTTGATCACACCGCTTGTTTTTTGCGTTAATCCAAAAGCCTTTGGGAAAATCCTATTGGGTTTTTCTCGAGGGAACCATTGTGATGTTAACTGGCGGTTGGCCTACAAAGTGACGTCATACCTGCACCACTGTATATGGCAGATTGCTGATGCATCTTGCACTTGCAACTGTATTTTTATGATCAAAGTGATTCCAGGCATCACTGCATGCTTTAAAATCCATAGTCTCACTTTAATTAGCCGGTTTGGACGGCATGCTGTCCCAATTCGACCTCAGATACCGCCCAAAATGCTGCAATAAATAATCCAAATTGTCTTTTTTTATAATTTAGTCACGGCAATCATCATTTTAAGTATTAATCGTCGCTGTCACGTACGAAATTTACCCATGAAGTGCCCGGTCTTGTTATAAATGATTCATTGTTGAATACTATTGCAAAGAAATAATGACTAATCAGCTGTCACCAGGCTCTTCCCACCAACCATCATGTCATTATACTTTTATATATACAGTATCTATAATATATAGACCATGTTTCACGATCCTTTGAGCTAGTCAATTCCCAATGGAGAAAGTCACGCCCTATCTTTTTTCCCCATCACATATCCTGTTTAATTTGGCAATTATACTTAATAATCTGCTAGATTTCCAGTGTTATTTCATTTTGACATTTGAGCTATGTCGACTGATGTATTAGAAGAGAAATCAAGGTTGGCCGTTGACTGGGCCTGTGTGAAAGGGAAGTCATTTCTCCTGTGAAGAGAGACTGATGGACAGTAAGACAGTGTTTGATTATGTGCTCATAACTTGGCTGCAGGAAACAGAAGAATGCATTTGTGACCATACATATATTGAAACACGCCTCCCCTGCAGGGTCAGATGGGGATACACGAGGATCTTTGTGTGTCATTCATGGCTGATCCAGCTACGACCACTCTTCTTGGTATGTCAGATACTTGGCTACAGGGAAACAGTGTGGGAAGTGTGATGTTGCATCACTGCATGTGACTCTGCATTCAAAATGTAAAGTGACCTCCACGCATTCAAATATGATGGAAAACACCAGTTCAGACTGGATCAAAAGAGTTTTTTTTTCCCCTGTGTACTTCGAAGGCTGAGATTCTCTGCGTGTGTGTGTTGTGTTTATAAGTGACAATACAGGTCTGTGTGTGTGTGTGTGTGTGTGTGTGTGTATATGTGTGTGTTAGTGGGTGTTTACATTGCAACCAAACCACACCTTGCTCTCCCCAAATTGATGAGTGTTCAGGCGAGGATTTGGGTTTTGTACCTGCCAGGACATGTTCGTGTTCCTAACTTCACTATAAGTTAATAGGGCTGCAACTCAGTATCACTTAATCTTGTTCTGCATTTTGCTTAATGCAACCCTTCCAAAAATATGTGAAAATAAGTATATTCTACATTTATATGTACAGTTTTATTTTTTTTTATAGAGCAGTCTCTTATGCAAACCAGAGCTGCATCTATTTGGTCAAAATACAGTAAAACTTTAATACTGTAAAGTATCATACAATTTGTTTATTGTTTGTTTTCTACTAAATGCATTGTAAAATGTAATTTATTCCTGTGATGACAAAACATCCATCACATTTTTCTAACATGCTACTTGCTGCTCAAGAAACAGTTATTATAAATGTTGAAATAATGTTGTGCCGCTAATATTTTTGTGGAAACTGTCATACATTTTCTGATGAATAGGAAGTTTAAAAAAACAGCATTTTTTTTAATCAAAATCCTTTTAATGTCACTTTTGATCAATTTAATGCATCCTTGCAGGATAAAAGTATTAACTATATAAAACACTTACTGACCCCAAACTTTTGAACAGTATGTTTACAGTCATTTACATAAAAGATTAAAAACAGAACAGTAACTAAACATAAATAAACAAAGTGCTGACTGGCTAAAAGTTCTGACTGGCTTATATATATAGTATAAGTTGTCTGCAAACGTGGTTTAAAATCTAAAATGTACAGTTAATAAAAAAAATGCAACAGAACAGTTAATAACTGATATAATTAAATAACCTGTCAAATAACTAAACATTAAATAAACTGATTTCTCACTGGAAATTACTGCTCTATAAATACATAATTGAGTTGCATTTGCATTTAGGATTTAAAGTTTCATTTTGGTTATTTAACACTTAAATTGGATATTTGACCGTGATTATTTAATCATAATACACTCCCTTTCTTTGGGGCTGCATTTGACATCACACACACACACACACACACACACACACACACACACACACACACACACACACACACACACACACACACACACACACACACACACACACACACACACACACACACACACACACACACACACACACACACACACATTTTCAAAAAACATCACTTGGTGTGATTTATAAGATGTTTTCCTCATGGGGACCAAAAAATGTCCCCACAAGGACAAGGATTTTGGATATTGCCATCTTTGTGGGGACATTTTGTCCCCATACCGCAGGGATTACCAGTACACACACACACACACACACACACACACACACACACACACACACACACACACACACACACACAGTATTTGCAGTTTAATAATGACTGCAGTATTTAATCACTTGCTGTCAGAATGAGCTGTTTTAAAAATTGAGAATGGTTGTCTTGTTGATAATTCTTATTAATGATTTCATTTGATTAGTTGTTACTCAAACAGCTCTCATTGTACCACATAGGCTTAAACTCTATTGGCCTTAAAGGGTTAGTTCACCCAAAAATGACATTTATGTCATTAATGACTCACCCTAATGTCGTTCCACACCCGAAAGACCTCCGTTCTGGAAAGGGACAGTATACCTTGCATACATTCAGTGGAGGAACAGAAAGCTCTCGGACTAAATATAAAATATCATAAACTGTGTTCCGAAGATGAACGGAGGTCTTGAGTCATTAATGACAGAATTTTCATTTTGGGGTGAACTAACCTTTTAAATAGAGATGTAAAACTCTGATATATCTGATTGTTTTAATTACTGAACAGGTTTCCTTTGCAGTAACTATTAATTAATTTACAAATAATCGACCGTATGTAGTTGAACCCTAAGGCTGTAGAGGCATATTCTCATTAATCGCTTTGATTTGTTTTTCAATGGATATTGAATGAGTCAGCATTGTCATTTATTTATCTTTGGTTTAGCAGGAAAAAATTTTATGTGTGGTTGGGTAGTGCCCGTCCCCAGCTCAACCTGTTTCTGCACCTGTAAGGCAGCTTTACAGACACCGTCACACCTGCCCTGACAGTGTGTTCTGCTGCTGCTGCTGCTGCTGCTGCTGCTGCTAATATTGTAGGTGTTTTGATAATGCTTCTGTTTATTGTGTTACATGAGCCGTATTCAGGAAGAGGAAGGAAATGGCGACTCTGCAGTATGTTATGTGTCTAATATTGGTCCCCTCAAGGGCTTTCCAGGGCTGGATTCAGTGATGATCACACACTCAAACACACACACACACACACACACACACACACACACACACACACACACACACACACACACACAGTAGTGCTCCAGCCACACCCTCTCTCTCTATATCTCGCTATCACCGCAGTCATGTGATCAGACTTCACTTCATTAAACCGCAATGGAAGTTTATCTTGGAAAAAAGAGAGCTTGTGCATGTGATGCATTATCAGGACTGGAAGAGCAGAAATGCTCTGTTAAAAACAGACAACACAATAATTCATAAAGTTAAACACTGTAGTTGACAAAGCTGACAAAATATAAATAGGTCCTCATATCTGCCTCCTTTCTTTTGTCTTTCTCTCTTGCACTCCCTTTTGCTTGTTTGCTCTTTCACTCCCTTGTATTCTTTTGTTCTGTTGATTTGTTTTATTTTTGTTTTCATTACTTCTTTATTGCTTTCATTTTTTCCATTATATTGTTCATTCCCTTTAGTTTATTGTAACTTTCATTTTCTTATGTCACTTTTGTTTGCTTTTCTCTTTTGCTTCATTCACCCTCTTTCATTGTTACACTTTTATTCCTGTTCACTCACTCTTTTTGTTCACTCTTCCACTCCTTTTATTTAATTTCAGTTAATTTGCTGCTTTATTTTTTTTCATTGTTTGTTCATTCCTTTTTATTTTTTCTTTCGTTTCACATTTTTGTTTGCTTTCTCTTTTGCTCCCTTTTGTTTATTTGCCCTCTTTCATTCGATTTGTTCATTCTTCCCTTCTTTCATTTGCTCCCCTTTCACGCATTTGTTCCTTTGCTTGCTTTCGCTTGTTCGTTCATTGCTGCTTTATTTAATTAATTTTCTTGGTTTACTTTTGCTCTTTCCTTCCTCCATTTGTTCCTATTTTTTTTTTCATTCTTTCCCACAGACTCATACGTTTGGTCTCGCTTGCTGTTTTTTGTTTCTCTTCCTTTTATTCTTTAATTTTCTTGTTCTTTTTTGCATGTCTCTCTTGTCCTCCGTCCTTTGTTTCTTTTTATTTGTTCTTTCGTTCTCTCTCATGACACAGCACGCTGTATTTATCTGTGTTTTGTCAGTTTTTGGGATGGAGGGTGTTATAGAGATCTGGTGCTGATGTGTGTGAGTGTCTTTGCTGACTCAGAGGTGCGATCAGTGGAAATGTTAGGCTAGCACGCCCACTGTCCCTCTCTCTCTCTGAACACACTGGGTTTCACCACTTTGCAATATTGTCTCTTTCTCTGCAGAGTGTGTGTTTGTTGCTTTGGTGCTGACAGGTGCGCCTGTTCTTGGCAAGGTGTGCGGTGTCCTGCGGTCTCCAGCTTGCACTGCTGCTGATATTGTGTTTTGAAATGGTTGATGTTTGGGACCGACTCCTGAACACCCAGCGGTTCATGCACATATTTTAGTGCTAATTCAACACTTGGCTTCCATCATTACCAGAAACAATGTCGTTTTTTGTCAAAATCAAGTTTGGAAACGTGAAGTTTGTTTTACTGTGATCATCACAGATGTTTTGACCAGAGAGCGCTGTAGACCATCAGTACCACCCACTGATACCATTGACTGTACTGAGTACCTCACTAGTCAGGTTTCCATCCAAGGATTTTTTTGCGGAAAAAGGCTTACCGATATAACTGATGGAAATGGCAGTTATCAAGCATTTTTTTGCAAATGTATAAATTTGTCTTTAATGTACAAATTAGATACATGTGGTTACTTCAAATGTTGCAAAAAAACTTGTTTGGAAACCCTTTTATTAGAAAAAAAGGGCTTTAACGCAAAGAAAATTGGTATCACATGACAGAATTAGCCTATACAGCGTCCGCATTTATGCCGTTGCTCCTGTTAAAGCATTGATTTAATATTAATCCAAAATATGAAATTATTCAATAGTTAGAATAAGACATTACCTCTCAAATACCAATCATCCTTATTTTTGTAATTTTATGTTTGTTTGTTTTTTATAATCTAATCAGAAAAATTATGGCTAATTGCACCGATTTCTGAATATTGCTTGATCAAGTATTAATCTAAATACTCTTTATTAACAAAATCCTGATACTTTAAAAATATGCAATTTAATAATATATAATAACATTGGTTTCAAAATGGATGAGGAAAATATAACGCCTAGAAAATCTACAGCTCGTCAAAAATAAAAATGGGGCGTCTGTCAAACAAAGGAGAAATAAAGCTTAGGTTACAGCTGCATATGTCTCTGAGAATTTGTTTAGCTGCGATTTGATGTTATTGATCGATTTGATGTTATTGAACTCCGAAACCAGAATGAATAACTTTTTTGGTGTGAATGATTTGAATACATGCGTTCTCAGCCACGACAAACCGTGACTGGCTTGACTGCATGTTCAATGCGTGCATTAAAGATTGTTGCTATCTGACTGAACATGTTACTGTGCCAATATTTTTTTATGGATCCTAACATTTTGCATACAGGGCAAAGTTTTTTTTTAGAGATATAACTTCAACTGCGTTTTTTTTAAGGATGACGTCATTACGTATACCATTTTATCTGTAAAAGGCCATTTGGATGATAATAGGCTGGAGACAATTGCTTCTTTTTTTTTTACTCATATTCACAACAAAAAAGTGGATGGAAACTTGGCAAATGTTACATTTTTTACATTAAATTTGGTGTCTATCCTAAGTACAATACTCAAATGGACACCTTACAATTCATACACATTTTATGGACATTTTTTCTTCTTCATATAAGATGAAGTTCATTTTAAACCTCTGAACTACGATTGTTCCTTACATGAATTGTACTGTTTGTCAAGGGAATCTGTTCTTCTCTAGTAACCCGTAAGAAGGCGTATGGTTCAAGTTCGTGCTGTAGCTTTTTTTGCACAGCTGTCTTTTCTTTATTCTCTGCACTTTGCATCATGGGAGATGCAGTTTTACCCAAAGGGAACCTGCTTTACACTCTCCACTAAAACATTCAGCAAATAATATAACCTCAGATTGAACGACTGATTGTATTGATCAGTCTATTGTTTTTCCTCATCCCTCTCTTCTTTCCCTCACTCTCCATCACTCACCCTCTCTCCCTCTTTTTTTTGGCTTTTCTTTTCCCTTGTGCTTGGTGCTATAATTCACAGTACAGGAAATGCACTCTCACTGTGGCCTTGTGGGATTGAAGGGCCTTCACAGACTGTCTTTCTGTCAGTGTATGCCCTGCTCACTGTCCAAAAGCACTTACCGTCTGTGCTCTCCTGAAACATCAGCAGTCAATCTCTGAACAGAGTGCCTGTTTTATCTTCTGCATTAGATTTAAATGAGGGTGAATTTTGCTGATCTGGAGCAGAATCTGGTTTAGATGCTGTAAGTCTGGGGTTGGGTCTGAGGTGATCTGGATCAGAATATGGTGTAGCAGATCTGTCTTTCTCAACGACAATGATTTGTCTGTGTCTGTTATCATGTTTGTAAAGCTGTTTAATACTTTTACATCACAGTACGGTTATATTTGTTACAAATATTCAAGTTTGCAGTTTAGATATAAATACTACTACGGTAGTGATCAAAATATAGTAAATTGCCTTTTGAAAGTAACTTGACACTTCAATAGAGCTGGGTGATAAAATTTACATTGACAACAATTATTTTTTTACTCCATATGGATTGATCTAACAGCCTATCACACAACAGAAATAAACGCAACAACAGCCAGTCAGCTCATGTCGCTAATAAGTGATTTCTGCTTGTCTCTGTGTGAATGAACGGCACCGTTTCGTCTGACACACACAGTGATTTCAGCATCAGCCGTATTAATATATGAGGATGTGAACACATGAACTTCATGTCCAGAGCTGCTTTGTCAGTTACTTCACAAACTTTTCACCAAAAATATCTTCACAATAAAACCATCAAAATAAATGTTACTTTATACTAAAATGTACTTCTCAAATAATAATAATAATAATAATAATAATAACAATATTATTATTTCTAATAAAAATTCCATCCATGTTTTACATTTCTACAGATCTGTTGGGTGTGTGTGTGTAATGTGTATGATTACTATGTGTATATATAAATACACACACACACACACACACACACACACACACACACACACACACACACACACATGTTGTGTTTCCATGTTTTATGGGGACATTCCATAGGCGTAATGCATTTTATACTGTACAAACCGTATTTTCTATCCCCTACACTGCCCCTGCTCCTAAACCTACCCATCACAGGAGACATGCTGCATTTTACTTTTTCAAAAACATCACTTAGTGTGATTTATAAGATGTTTTCCTCATGGGGACCAAAAAATGTCCCCACAAGGACAAAAATTTGGATATTGCCATCTTTGTGGGGACATTTTGTCCCCATACCGAGGGGATTACCAGTCCACACACACACACACACACACACACACACACACGCATGTACATATTTAAGAAACATTTTATATTTCCTAAAAAAAATCAATTATATTTATATATAAGAGAAATTATATATACAGTATATACATTCAAATGTTTCTTAAATGTATACATGCATGTGTGTAGCCTATTTATATATACATAATAATTCTACACAGTCGGCCTACACACACACACACATTATGTAGACAAACTTTTATTTTGAATGCGATTAATCACAATTAATTTTTCCCCAGCACTAATACATATGTATTAAATCATAAAACACAGAATTCGGAGGAAAATAAAATGGATTTCATGAATTAAAATGTAGCTACTCTGTGGAGTTTAATTGTGTCAAACAAGTTTACGTTCATTTTCAAGGCCTAACAAATATGTGGAAAGCATTTCCTTCCCCATTAATGGTAAATTAATATCATTATAAAAATCAATATGGTATGATTATGGAAAAAAAATATTGTGATAATGTTTTTGGCAGACGCCCATTCCTGCTTCAAATAAAGATTGTATCAATTACATCATTACACCAATAGTTGGCGACAGGTGATCGTTAAAAATGTATTTTATTGAATCATTCATTCAAGAGATTTGTTCAAAAGTGCTGATTCATCCAGTAATGGAATAAGTGTAGTATTTATTAGTGAGTCATTGAATCTTACATTTCTGATCTGGATCACAGCATTGTATAGTTACTGTACGACTGGAATGGGTTTGAGCATATTTGGTTAGCAAATAATCTGGTTAGTTAAGGTAAACCTGGGATGGGGTTTGAATTGTGTGCTTCTGATCTGGATTCGAGTCTGGTTTCATTACTGTAAGGTTTAAATTTATATGTTAATGATCTTGATCAGAAGATTTATGTTTGACTCTGCATGCTTTTGCTGTATATTAAAGTACTTGGTTACAGTCGCACCCTGTTGACAATAGATCAGCATTCCTGCTGTGTTGAGCAGGATCCTACTGTTTACCCTAAACTGTGTGTTTGTTTGAGAGAGAAAGAGAGAGATGGCAGTGTTTGGCCATCATGTGATTCTGGACTGACTTATTTTACTGGGTGTGGTGCATGCAGGAACTGCCAGTTCACAAACCTAGCTTACACAAAAGTCAAGCGATTCGCTGCTTGGTTAGTGCAGAGGGACAAAAACAGATAGTATTAGTGGTTTAATGAGTTATTACTTTAATGCATTCTTGTTGCATTGCCATGTTCTGTTCTGCCATCGTTCACCTGTTCTCAGATCAGTGCGTGAGATAGACAGTGAGGTCACTTTCACAGGAAGTTTTTAAAACTAACATTACAATCAGTTTTTCCCTGTCTATCAGCACCACAGATTGAAGGTCTGTAAGATTGCGTGGAACTGACCTTTCCAGAATGTCGAAGTCTCTTCTGTCTTTTGCTTTCTCACCGATTATGTGAAATCTTTTACTCATTTAGCCAGCTTATTGAAGCGCTTCTGATCAACGTATCCATGAGCATAACTGCATATAATGTGTTGGTTTGCATGTGCGTATGTTTATGTTTGTGTGTGAGAGTGGAAACCCTGCGCTGCAGTCACAATACGAGCTTTTGTACCCAGTGTTTGTTTACAATGCTGCCTTCTCGCTTTGCATAACTCCAGCAGGGAGGGACAGTCAAGTGATGGAGAGTGTGAGAGAGAGCGGGTGAAGGAGATGGATAGAGAGAAAGAGAGATGTGGGGAGGAAGAGAAAGAGAGATTGTGAGTGGTATCAGTGGAATCTGTTTGTGTGCACTCTTTTATCTCGTCTCAGGCCTCTGGTCAGATGATGTCATGCGCTAAAGTCTTTGTGATTGGAGGTGACTGGTTTGGAGACGGAGGACTGTTGTTTTTGGGTAAAGCCAGCTACCTTGCATTACCTCTGCACATTATGATGCTGATGACACAGTTCAGTACAGCTGTATCAGAATTGGATCATGATTGAAACTGTGCTGAAAGCGCAAGATATTTTTTTCATATCGTTGATCGGTTTCAGTCTGCGTTCACACTGTCGTCCCGTATGACACGAGATGGAAGTGGCTCTGGGAAATGACGGCTGCAGAGTTTCTGCTTATAGATGACCTTATTCTTCATTGAGCCGTTCTCGAATGATCTAAATCACAATTCAGAGTTCTAGAAATATATCCATGCAATATATGCATTTATTATTATTGTTGTTGATATATCATCTCAGAGGTTTGAAATATCCCCTAATTGCTTCATGTGGATTTCTGCCTTTCTAGACTTGACTGTCGCTAGTATGGAGTGAAATATTTCAACAAAACAGCCATTGTTGCCAAGTAGATTCAAGATGTTTACTGCAGTGGTATTTTAGTATTATTTATATTCTTTTTTAGATAGTGCTGTCAAATCAATTACTCACATCTAAAATAAAAGTTAGTGTTTACATAATATGTGTGTATAATTATGTATGGAGATATGTGTATATATATAATATATATATATATAGATCACTCCTCTTGTGGTCTGATTGGTTGAAGGACTATCCAATTGCATACAGAGTCATTTGAATTATGCTCTGTGATCACGCCTCTTGAGCAGTAGAAAATACAGAGCAGGCTCAATCTTAAATTGAGCTTGGTCTGGTCATTTTAATATTTTCTGTTTTCAGATGTGCTTTTCACATTTTATTAGCTTGTTTTTTTATATCTATTTTTATTTCAGTTTTAGTTATTTTAGTTATTTACTTAACTTATTCTATTTCAAGTTATATATTTTTATGTCAGCATTATTCATGAAAATGATAGTTGTTAATTAGCTAAAACAAGACTTGTTAGTTAACAATAACAACACTGGTTCCATGCTGTTGGATAGATGTTTGACTTATCACTTTCATTTTATATCCACCAATATAACAATAAACAGTGTTGTTTTATTTTGCATTTGAACATTTTGAATAATATGAAAAATTACTTTTTCACAATTTTTTGACAAGACACTAAACGTGGAGACATTTTAAGGTAAAGCAATTTAAATTAGACCAAAATGGGCCCATAAAAAACTAATTAAAAGCATTGCGATATTCACAGTGTTGTATAATTTTAGATTGGCACCGAAATCAATGTGACAGTAAGTAAAACAAAGCAGTCAGATTTGTCCATCATGCCATATATATTTGTTTGTGTAAGATGTGCCATTGTGAAAGTATGATTATCTTATGCTATTTGTTTAACTGTTATGTCAGATCAGGGTGTGAGTCAGCTCTGTCAGTTAGATCTCTCATTCTTCAATTAATGGACCCGGAGTGCCGCACCCTCTTCTGCAAGCAGGGCATCGGTTACCTCATAGGTCAGGCGTCACTCACTCCAGCTGTGTGTGTGGATGTCAGTGCGTCAATGTAAATTGCAGGGGTATGATTTTTCCAAACAGTCACCCGCCAAAGTAATGTAAACTTTTTGAACTTGGTGGAAAATTCCAGTATTTTTAGACAAGCTGTTTCCGTGTGTGTGTGTGTGTGTGTAACATATTGTAGAAATGCCTAGTCGTTTCGTTAATGAAGGAACCTGCTAAAGCATGGTTTGAGATTAACTTGCATTTGGGAATGCAATGTACACTAGGTTTACTTTATTTACATTCACATTTGCACAATTTCCAAGATTTTTGTGGGCAAAGATATATAGCATTTCACCAATATTCCACCAAAATTAAAGCTTGAGGGTGTGAACATCTGAAACTGAAGAACATTTTATGTCACATCCAGAGGATGCTGCTTTTTGACAGTAGTGTCCCCGTCACTATACTGGGGCTTTAGGACCCACACTGACCACAGGGTGAGCGCCCCCTGCTGGCCTCACTAACACCTCTTCCAGCAGCAACCTAGTTTTCCCTGGAGGTCTCCCATCCAGGTACTGACCAGTCTCAACCCTGTATTCAGTCTACAGGGTGATAGCTGCCTAAATAAATAAATCATTATTATCTTTACTTACATTTCATGTGACCCTTAACCAACAACAGAAAATGTGTCATTTAAATTAGTGAAATATTTAAAAAAATGTTGTCCGATTAGCATGTAGATTTGGCGTCGGCCGTCGGTGAGAGAGAGAGAACTCTGATTGGCGAACGAGTCAGTGCACGAGAATAAGAGCAAAAGTGATGAAAGCAAGCAAGTAAAAACTATACAGACAGAATGCATTTATCATTTTACATCACCTTACCTGAGCAACACTGCGCACATATTTTCATAACATTAGGACAGTGGAATAAAGAACATGATCAGCGTGAATGATATTCAAAATTGTAAGCGAGCATTGTTTGTATTTACGCTTTCCCTTTTTTAATGATGTATAAATCTTAAATGGATGGTTATCTCCTTTACACGTAGGTGCAGAGAGCGCATGCTAGTTGACAGTCACCTGTAGTCCTTTTGGTTTTGTCACGAGGAGACAACACAGTCATGTTAGTTCTTTGGCATCAGTTTGGTGTGTCCCTACCTTAAGAGGTTCGGCATTACTCTGTTCAGACTGACTTCCAGGCACCATAACACTATGCCTTTATCTAAAACTAAGTAAAGTGAGCTGTAGAGATGGCCAAACTAAAACCTGAATCGATGGTGGGTTGAAGGATTGTTAGTAGACATTGGATGTGCCCTGTTTACTTCCATATAGTGTCAGCCCTAGTGTTTGACTCAATGATACTTACATCACCTCTGTCTCACAAACCACCTCTAGATTCCAGCCTCTCTCTCTCTTTGTCCCTGCCTCTCTCACTTTACTGCAGTTGGTGGTGACAAACAGGAAGTGTGCTTTTTCACATGCCTCCAAGGAAAAGGATGGAGAAAGAGAGGAGAGAATTAGAAAAAGAGCAAGGCGGTAGTCGTAATGACATATATTTGAAGTGCTGGAGTGGAGCCAGAGCGGGCTAGCAGCGTGCTGATGACATCATCCTCCCCTCCTTCTATTCTGCCATTGAAACAAACGCTCTCTTCAGAGAGTGAGAGAATAAGAGAGGGAGGGAGACACAGAGAGAGAGAGCCAGTTCTGAGTGAATGAGAGCGGCTGTTTATCTGCTGGGCTCTAGGACCCAGCGCGAACAGGAAGAGTTACGCGAGCAAGAGAGCATTGCTACTCTCTGCTGGGAGGCCATCCTCACCATTCCCTCTTTCACTCAGACACTCATGCATTCCCGGAACAAAGTTTCCCCGTGCTGCATTTCAGGCTGGACTGAGCGGATGATACTCCCACATGCCGTCTGAGGACACAACTTAGTCTTGTTTTTGTTGATTTTCTTGTCGCAGTTCATCTTACTGAGGTGCTTCCACTCTGCTGGATCCTTATGGGCCTCTCAGAACCCCGCAGCTGATCTGAGTGTGTGTGTTTGTGTCAGTGCGTGTTTGGAAGCATGCGCTTCTTCACATGCCTAGGCAGAGGCTGAAACTTTGCCTGTCTGCAGGCGAGACGGGATGCGCGGGTGAGCACGACGGACATTTGGAGCGCAGAGCCAGCGGGACTGGCTGGAGAAACCAGTGCCTTCTTTTTACCCACAGTCCTCTGGTGGCGTCATGCTGAGTCTGCAGGATTCTGTGTTCTTTGAGATCAGCATCAAGTCTCTGCTCAAGTCCTGGAGTGGGAACTGTGAGTAACACACACTGATGAGTACACTGTGTGCTTTATGAAATGTCCAGCTTTTGCGTATATAGTCCAGGATAGTGCGTGATGGTTCCTAGAAAGTGCTGGCTGCGACAGGCCCGCATACACACCCTCCTATCTGCATAGATGCAGATTAGTGTGGATCGATGTTGGTGAATGTTGCCAGTACCTGAAATTAGGTTTGGTTATGAGTTGCGTGATTGGAGCAGAGCACATAATAGACTTAAAGGATAGGCCAACAAACATTTTACAGGGTCAATGTGTTAGAAATGCATCCAAAGAGTGTGTGTGTGTGTGTGTGTGTGTGTGTGTGTGTGTGTGTGTGTGTGTGTGTGTGTGTCTGCTGACTCTTGAGTTCTGCAGTGTGGCTCTGTCATCGTCTCTTGCTCCTCGCCAGGTTCTTCACCTTGTTCTCTGACTTCCCTTTCTGATGTCCTCTTTGAAGGTCTTGGGTTTCACATGATGATGGCCTGACAGCGTAGGAAGTGGCGTGTAGGATAATGGTGGAAGAGCCAGTGAGGAGTCCGATCAATGAAAGGAAACATTAGCAATCCCAAAGGAGAAAAAGAGCAATACGATCGTACACGCATACTGATATAGATACACACACATACAGATCTATATGCATAGAGGCACCTAATGTATTGCTTAGGAATATACTTTGTTTTTGTACCTGTTTTTTAGGACTTTACCTATGGATTTTTGATTCGTACCTGTGAGTTTGTGTTGTGAGAACATTAGAAGATATCTGCAAAGTCATACTTTTGATTATTGTGAAATCATCGATTTTTTGGAATAAAATGTAATGATTTGCACATTCACATTAGTTAAAGCCTCTTGTAAATATTTAATTGTATTTTTTTCATGAAGGTAGACTTTAGTTTTTCCACTTTGCATCTATTTATGAACATGCCGTTTATTACATTTATTTTTTCTTTATTTTATCCCTAAAATCGCAGTTTAGTATGATTTTTTTATTTATTTATTTTTATTATTTTTACTTTTTTTATCCCTAAAGTTGCCACTTTCCATCTGTTATGAACACACGGTTTTCCACTTTGCATCTTATGCCGACGGCCAAGCAATCCATAAGTCCTTTTTGTGAGCTTGTGCTTTTTAAAATGCAGATGGTTCATTTTAGGATGTAGATGGAGTTCTGTTGGTCACTGTTGACTAGAGTTAAGTACATCAACAGCTAGTAACGTCCAGCACTGTTGGAGAATGTCACTTGGATTGGCATGCAGTGAGTCTCTCTTGCTTTCGCTCCCTCCTCTCGCCAGTTTTGTGTGTTGATGCCAATTCCTGTGCATTGGGCCTCTCTGTTTAAACAATGAGGAGCGAGACCTAGTTTCAAGAGCTGGCAACATCCAACTGAGGCAGTAGACTCTTCCAATCTTGCTACTGCCCGTCTCTGGTTAGAAGTCAGGTCAAAGACATAACTTTGTCTCCAAATAAGAGTTACTAAACAAGAGTAAACTGCAGGTGAAATGTGTTGAATGTAGGTCTCCAGATAGGCTCGATTGGTGGAATCTGGGCATGTTCAGACACTGCAGAAATAATGTTGACACTTTATTAGAGACGTAGCAGATGAATCTCTCCCTCTTTCAAATACACAAACACAGCTCCTTTACACCCCACCATGCATGAAGCAGGTGGAAGCCCACCACAGAGAAAATAGGGGAAAGTTTTGTTTGAAACGGCTGCATTTTTTTTTCTTGCATATGGAATGTGTCAGCACGCATATGTTGTATAACATTATGTTGCATTCTCTGTGTTTCCGCTACTGTACTACTGTCATGATGAAGCAAAGCCAACTTTCCACTATCTCTTACAAACAACTGGAAGTCATTCATTTAACATTGAAAATCTATAAATTCTGACTTCGTTTTTTGATTGCTTTTAAAAAAGGGATGCTCCAATAGGATTAATTTATTTATTTTTTTGGCTGAAATGATCTCGATTTTAACAGACAACTATTGGCCAATACTAGGTGTGTAACAATATATTGTTTGACAGTATATCGCAATACAATAATGCAACAATATGTACCGTGGATAGTGACAATCTGTATTGTGTATAGTTCACCCAAAATGAAAATTTACTGCGAGGAAAAATAAAAAAAAATCTACATTAAACTAAACTAAAATGTTCTAATAATGCATTGTGGGACCTCATAATGCCAAATTTCTTGTTACCAGTAAAAAGTGGCCTACATTATTTTAAATATAGAGTCAGTAAGAGTGCAAGCATATTAAAAATAGTTCTGTATTTTCAGCTTCAGAAACATGAATATTTTATTTTGGTGTTAGCAGTCCTGTGCATTGAATTACCAGCACCAAGTCCAAGCCTATTCATTTCCGCCCCCAAAGTACCAAATTTACACCATATAAACACCACATTTAGCTTTTAATCAATTCAGTAATGTTTTTTTGTTAACCTTGTACCATATGCCTTGGAGTATTGCAATAATATTGTATCATGAGTGTATCAAATCGTGACATGAAGGTATCTTTACACCCAAAGGCTATACCCCTAATAGGCAGATCCATCTAACCCTTTGGTGCGTAAATATGTACGGCGCAATACATTGGACAAGCATTCATTTTCCTGTATTTGCATGTATGTTCTTTGTGCTTTTAATTTGGTTGATTAATTGATTAATTTGACTGTGTGGAGTGCAAAAAACATTGTACAACATCTTTCTGTGTGTATGTGGCATGCTGGTTGCTCTGACCTCAACCGTGATAGTGCAGTTACTGCATTCAACTTTTCATTCCCGAGCCCAGTCTTTGATACCTAAACTGCATCAAGCACAGCATCACACACTGCAGTGAGTGTGTGTATCGAGACCAGTGATAGCTTCTGTCTTTCCTGGGCTTTTAACTAGCCGAGTATAATGCAGATGATGATGTCATTCAGGTTATTTGATCTCGGTGTGTGATCGGCCTAGTCTCTTTTAGACAGACCGCATCCACATGACTCCCCTGGAAATCCTATTCCTCCCTGTGTGTGTGACTGTTTGTATCTCACTTAACTAATTAAAGCCATATTTGCATGGGACTAGTTTCCCTGTGGAGCTTAGGTAAATTTACATATCCCATATACGTACCAATTTAGTTTTCTTTTTGAGCAAGTTACCAACTATCTTTGGATAATGAAACCAAAATGTCCACAATGTCTTAAAAATACAACAACATATTAACTAAGGTGAATGTGCTTTTTCTAGTTTGCTGTAATCTAAAATATTTAGTCCGCTTGATTTTGATCTTGTGAGCAAATCGTGTTTATGACTTCTGTTTTTCAAATTTATTAGCATTATTATTGAATTATACTAAATATTTTGTATTGTTTTTAAAATACAAAATTGTACTGAAATAATACAGTCCTGATCTATAATGACTTTGCATGTTATTAATGTAATATTTATTGATCTGAAAATACTTTTTATGCACCTTTTTTGTCCTAAAAGAATCAGTTGAGCTGAAAATCAATCATAATGATTAATTTATTGAAGGTCTGTATTTATCTATATTTCCTTCTCAGCAGAGGTCCGGACAATATTTTTTGCACAATACTTTTAAAAAAAAAACAATTATGCATTTCATTGGGGCAGTCGTAGTACTTTGTAAAAGATGATGATCTTGGGCCCCGAGAGCCAATTAGTTCTTTACCAATATTTACCAAAAAAAGTTAATATTTCATCCCAACTGAATATAAATATAAAATGTTACATCAGATGTTTTATTAGGCTTTTTTTCATATAGGCACCTACGTTTAAGACACATAGAAGGCATTTGGACTGAGAAAACATTCTGAGAGTACAGGGCTCACCACTTAAGAAAAGTATGGAACATTTTTATATCTTGCACAATGTAATAAACTACTAAAAACAAACTATGTACAATCTAATAATCAAAACTCTCATGAGGACAAAACAAAGTTAACTAGTCATTTCAATTTTTTTTTTTTTTCATCTCTTGCCATCTCTAAATAATTTTCCAAATTAAAACATTGAGTGTGTTTACATGCACCCTCATAATGGGATTATAATGGGATTTTGGCAATATTAAGTTAACATTTTACCTTGTGTAAACGCAATACTTCGATCAAACTAATGCGATTAAACAACTTAATGTCATTATTACCGCTCTGACCAAAGCACGCATGTGAGCTGATGTACACGGATGCTGTGTGTTCTTCACACAACTTCATGAATGAACTCATGACATTATTCTGATGTTTTTTTAATTTCTTCTCCATATCACTAAACTCTGTGGACACAACTTGCTGCACAGTCTCTGCTCCGTATCTTCATCCAGATGCCGCAAATAACGCTATGGCATTGCGATGTTCATCACTTCCATAAATATGTATTTTGAATTTGATGTGAGTAAATTAAAACAATGGCTGGTAACATGCATACTGTGTGCCTGTCTGTGTGTGGGATAACCATACTTATTAGAATCATGAACATTTTATGTAAACTGGAGTGAAGAGTTCTGCTCGTGTCATGTAAACATCTTACTGCGATTAAAACCTTACTCTGATTATTAGAAATGAATCGCATAATTGGTGCACATGTAAACGTAGTCTTTGTTTATTATGAAATGCTCTTAATACGCTGATTAATAATGCTAAATGTCTGGGAAAAAAATGGCTTAACGTGTTAACTTATCTCAAACCTGGTTTAGCTAAACGGTGGGAGTCATATGTATGGCAGATAAAAATAATTGTATTTGCTGCATTTCTGGTTTTCTGTGGCGTTTTAGCAAAGGTTATTTTGCTGCTCGCCGTTCTGCTTCTGTTGTTAAAATAACCTCGTCATCTGCAGCTCTTAATGCAGAGAGAGAGAGAGGGAGAGAGAAGCAATGCGCACAGAGCAGAAATGGCTTAAATGAAGTGCATTTGATTCTAGACAAAAATATTAGAGGATGTAACGGTGAAAGATCATTATCATAAATGAAGTGCTTGTGGTGTGTATCGCTCCGTTGTTTTGACGCGCTGCTCACTTTAAACTGTAGAAAAGATAAAATGGTGCAATTATGTCCCATGGTCCGGATGGAACCAAGGTGGGGTCCAGAACCGGACCATGGTTTGCTGTTTGAATACCACTGAAATAGACCCCAGTCAGGTTAGACGCCATATTAAATTTATCGGAGATAAAACTAGGCTGTGAGGGAGGAACTTACAGTCTTTACAAAGGCACGCATAAAGGTCCTAGATCACGTAATTTTCAACGTTTGAAACTTTTAAAAGTTTAATGTTGTTTTTAGACCGTCTCATGGACATTTGGTAGAATTCAACCAATCAGATGACGACTTCGAAACTCCTGAAGTGTTTCCAGAAAAGTGTGCCATGTGCAACAGACGTTCAGCCAACGGTCCGTGACGTCTGGGGCTGAGACTACGGCTGAATCTGAAATCGCATCATTCACTATTCCCTACGTTAGTCCACTGATATAGTTCACTTAAAGGAGTGAATGAAAACAAGTGTGTGAAGTCGGACAGCCGTTCTGTGTACATCGTCTGTACACTCGTTATTGCGGTGCAATGTGGGATTGAATGAGTGCACTCAATAATGTCCACTATGGTTTTTTTTTTAAGTAGTAAAATGACCAAATGATGTTTCAATCAAAATCAGATTCCAGTAATCATAAATTACTAGAAATGTCATGAAAACTCTGAAAATGTGACTCAAAGGCTATTTTATAAACGAGTCTCATCCGAATGGTTGTTCAGGCAGTATTTACAGCGAGTGGGAATGCTAAAGCACTCAGTGCCCAGCTGTGTGAGTTCACATGCAATCAGGGAATCATGTCTTGTGTTGCTCAGAGTATCAGAATGTCCTAGCAAATAACAAACAGACACTGCATTAATGGCTCCTGTGTGTGAACGCATTCCATGTGACTCTCAGCCTCACTCTTGAGGTACAAATGTGTGCTATGGGGTCAGAAATGCAGCCCAGTGTGTCACAAATTATCCGGCGTATCCACCAGAGTAATGAAGAGAAAGATGAACTGAAAGAGAGACTTGCATTTTTCCTCCTCACTTCTTTTGCTCATTCTTTCTGCATCACTGAGTGGAAAAGTACAAACAATGTTAGAGTGCCTGCCAGCAGGCCCATTGGCCAATCAGATGTGGACCTGGGGACACTGTTATGCCACCGGCCAATGAAAGCTTGCCGTGTGACATCATAGGGATGGGGAGGCGTTGCTAAAGAGGCAACAAAGAGTGAGTGTTTGTACATAGACAAGCAAACACACAAACAGCTCTCGGGAGTTGTTCGTGTGTCTGTCTTTCATCCCCTGAGTGTGTGAATGTTTGTGTTTTATTATTGAGATGTGGGAGTTGCTAGGTGTGACCCTGTGTTCTCCTCTGAAAAACTCATTAAATTGCACAGGGATTTTTTTCTATTCATCCTCCTATTATTGTTTGAACTTCTCTCACCTTGTCGTGGTTTCTCATGCAACCTGTGGGAAGCGAGGGCTGGGATTTCCTGAGCGTGCTTGACATGTGACATACGCGTGCGCACACACACACGCACAGTTTTTTTCCAGTCTTTCTGCACTCATGGCTGGATGTATATTAATCCACAGGTGCTGGTTGCAATAATTACCAATTATTTTTTTATGGGGAAGTTGTCACCATGACTTTCAATCTTTAATACACCAATAACTGCTTTGTCTTTTAATGCCAAATTGAATGACATTTTCTCTTAATATTTGCCTTTGGCAATTTCAGCTCGAACACTTATATTATGCATTCAAAATGTTTCATAATGCTTAATAACTGTCTTTCTTTCCTGACAGCCTCTGTCCCTGTAAGCAACAGCAGTGTGAGTAGGCGAGGAGCATCCCCCTCGGCCCCGCCCAGCTGGGAGAAGCGTAGCATCCACCCCGCCACCATGTCCAGCATCACCATCGACCCCGAGCTCAAGCCCGGGGAGTTTGTCATCAAGAGCCTTTTCGCAGAGTTTGCTGTGCTCGCCGAGAAGAAGATCGAGGTGGTCATGGCTGAACCGCTGGTCAGTAGCACCCACAAATTAATAATACAAACTGAACATTTAATAAAAATTTACAAAAATCTAGCCAATATTAAAATGCAGTGCTTAAAATAAAAATGTATCATGTTTTACTTTTGGGTCCAGTAAAAATCGTATTGTTATACACTGAAATTGTCCAAATCACTCTTAAATCACATGAATGATGTGTAATGAAAGTAGATAATATTTTATGAATCTCTGGCTAACTCACGGTATTACTGTCTTACTGAAATACTTCTGCTCATCAGCTGTGGGCCACTATTACCTAAAACTTTCTATTAATGCAGATTGTCTGTCGTTCTTATTACTTTGAGTAAAGATAAAGGATGGAGCAAGATTTGTTTTGCAAATTTCAATGTTTCATCAGTCATTCACGTTAGTGCTCTGCTAATGTAGGCGCTAGTGATGCACGGTTCGTTTATGAAATTATTTGGCCCGCCCCACACCACTGTATATATTTTAACGCCCCGCACCCACGACCATTAAATAGACATACTAGGCATTGTAATGTAAACGAAAACAGCCTTTATTTCAGCCTGAAAGTGCTTGGAAACATCACCCTGTAAACGAATATGAACCATAAATCAGGTTGTATTAATAACAAGATAAACATTTTCAGCATTTTCAAAGCGCGAACCTCATCTCTCTCGGCAACTTCTGCACTATCATCCTCCCACTCACTAAACTCATCTATTTTTCTTTGACTCGCTCGGCTGGCTGGCGGCAGGAGCTGCTTGGCTTGCCGCGTTCGTCACGTGTCACGTGAAGCCAAAGGTTTGGGGACATCACACAAGTTGATTTGCTTTGGCCTTTGTATTGTAACCTTATCAAGGAACCTAAGAAAATATGAAAATAGATATTCCCAAATATTTAATATAGGCTATAGGGAATAGCACGCAACATACATGGATTTTTCTATTTATTTTGTTTTTAATGACCCGCCCCAACCCGCCTTGCAAATAAAGTGACAATTTCTTTACTCGCCCCAACCCAACCCGCCAGTTCATTCATTACTGTATTTGTTAATCTTTGTTAACGTTAGTTAATAAAAAATACAGCTGTTCATGGCTTGTTCATGTTAGTTCACAGTGCATTAACTAATGTCAACAAGATTTTAATGATGTATTAGTAAATGTTGAAATTAACATTAACCAAGATAAATAAATGCTTTATAAGTGCAGTTCATTATTAGTTCATGTTAACTAATGTAGTTAACTAATGTTAACTAATGACCATTATTCTAAAGTGAATAGAACCAAATGCTGTTCTTTTGAACTTTCTGTTCATCAAAGATTAAAAAAAAGTTTAAAAAAAGGTTTTATGGTTTCCACAAATAAATTAATCAGCACAACTGTTTTGTGCATTAATGCTATTAAGAATTGCTTCTTAAAAACCAAATCATTAAAGGATGTGACACTGGAGACTAGAGTAATTATGCTGAAAATTCAGATCACAGGAATAAATTACAGAAAAATATATATTATCAAATAGAAACAGTTATTTTAAATTGTAGTAAAATTTCACAATATTACGGTTTTACTGTATTTATTTTATCAAATAAATGCACCCTTGGTGAGCATAAGACTTATTTCAAAAACTTAAAAAAACTTAGCACCCTCAAACATTGTGGTGTGACAATTTTTGTGTTACTTGTTACTCAGGGATTGTGTGAAGGTTCAGTTGTTTGAACATGAGCACGAGCATGTTGGTTTATTTAGAGGGAAAAAAGAGAGGCTGTTGTGTGCAGTTTCAAACTTGTGGCTCAACAGAACACACGTCCTCATGTATTCCCAGAAACAGAAGCAGAGGTTTGGATTCTTGGAACGCTGTTAGGTTGGATTCTTCTCAGAGCCCCCTGTGCTCACACACACACACACACACACACACACACACACACACACACACACACACACACACACACACACACACACACACACACACACACACACACACACACACACACACACACACACACACACACACACACTGTTAATCTCCAGACTTGTCCTTAAACGCTTCCTCTCTCTTCGCTCCTCTCTCTCATTGTGTGTTTACTCAGTGCTAGATTGAGCTCTCTCAGTTTTCTCAGCAAGAGTTTAAACTGGTAATGACTGCATCTAGCATCTGCAGAGAGGAGCTGCTTTATAAAACAGCTCTCTGTCTTTGAAATTCTCCCTCATAATAAAGTAATCCAGATAACGGAGCATTCAAAGTGTCGAGAGCGAGTAACCAGGAGTCCCTGTCATTTTACAGACGGTGTTAACTACAAAACTGAACTGGAAAGATTAATTTTCTCAGGGCCTGAAACTCATGTCTGAAAATGGGAGCAATTCCTCATGTGAATGGCTCACATTGGTGTATTCATTTACTTTAATAACACAAACGCGTCCACAAATTAATAACTATTTTAGGTTACACTTTATTATTTTTAGGTGTCATTGTTACAGTGCAGTTATATATTTAAATACTGAGTAATATTAAGTACAGGTACTTACTATAGGGTAAGGGTAGGATTAAGGTTTGGCTAGAGGGTTAGTTGCATGTAATTATGCATCAATTACTGTTATTACTATTGTAAGTACATGTAACGTGTAACAAGGAGACTGTAAAGTGTTACCCTATTTTACTCTTTCACTCAATTGTAATGCTGTCCAGTTCTTTGCAGTACTTCTGCACTGAAAATGGCTAAATCACTTGCATGATATGTAATGAATAAGTTGATAATATTTTATGAATCTTTATGCACTACAAAAGTTCAAAAGTTTGGGGGTCAGTAAGAATTTTTTGGACTTTATATTCATCAAATAATCCTGAAAATAAAATCCACAAATGTATTAAGCAGCACAGCTGTGTTCAGCATTGATGATGATAATAATAATACATTTTTCTTAAGCAGCAAATTAGCATATTAAAATTAATTCTGAAGGATCATGTGACACTGAAGACTGGTGTAATGATGCTGAAAATGTAGCTTTTCCATCACAGGAATAAATTGCATTTTAAAATGTGAGCCAGTACGGGTTTTACAGAGTGATGAGACAAGTGTGTTATGGAATGATAATAAATTGAGCCATTTTTTTCTTTCTTCTGTACAATATTACAAAATATTATTAACTTCATTCACTTGTAATTTTTAAAATAATTCATTTTAGTTTTTAGTGTTTCACTTTTTTGCAATTTCAATATCAGTGCATCCCTACTTTTCCCTGTTAAACAGTTTGAAGATCCATATTTCATTCATTCATTTACACTGCATATATCGTTGTTCTTTCAGGAGAAGCCCCTTTCCCGCTCACTGCAAAGAGGAGAAGATGCACAATTTGATCAGGTTAGTATCCGTGTGTGTCCTGTTTCAAGTTCGTGTAGTATAGCTCTCTCCCATCCTCTTGGCTTTTCAGTCCTCCTCTCACTCTTTCTCCCGCTCTCCATCACTCATTTCTGATTAGCACAGAACTTTTAACAGCAGAGCTGCAGCAAAGTGCTTTGTTTAGCAAAACGCAAAGCAAATGAGACGTCATCCTGCAATGGATCCAGTCAGTGCCATTAGGCCTGTGTGTGAGAAAGAATGAGCCAGTGAGAATGTGCTCTGTATGCAGAAAACCACAGCAATATGTGTCTGTGTGTCTCTGTACTTTAGAGTGAACAGAGTTTTTGGGGTGTGTGTGTGTTCTCGCTGGACGTTGCCAGGAGCAGAATCGCTGTGTCATCCGCAGCAGTAGATCAGCACAGGCTCAGGGTGTTGGAGTGTGTCTGCCAAGTGCCATGAGGGCCAGGAGAGCAGTTACATAACTCTCCTTAACCACATACATCATCCTGTCCCACACACACACACACACACTCACCTGATGCAGGCCGAATATACAGCGGGGTCTGAAAGTCTGGGATTCAAAATCAAATTTGTACCTCTGACTTTGAAGCATTTTAAACAAAGAAACATTATGACGTAAATTGAATAAGATGTATTTGGGATTCTGCACTAACTTAGGTCACTAATGAAATTAGTGAATTTGTGAGCATGTGACTCTTTACAAAGGGTCAGATGTTCTTTCTTCCCTTGAAACCCAAAATGTGCTTTGGATCACCAGGTTTGATGATTTGCTTGATTTGTGATTTGCTAAACGTCTGCTAAACTGTTATTTTAGTATTATTTATATACTATTATAGTATTAATTTATATTTTAAATTAGAATTTTATTCTTGTTTTTTCATTTTAATACTTCAACTTATTTTACTTGAGTTAGTTGTATTCAAATCTTCATTTTTTTTCATCTAATGTTTATATTTTATCTCAGCTTTATTTAATTGAATGAAAGCAATTTTTAATAGTTTTAGTTAATAGTAACACTGCTTCTAAATTAATAAAATGCTAATTTTTTTATGCAATTGTGTGGAGTTCATGCAGCTCGAGTGCATGAACTAAATACTACATTATGATTTTATGAACTGTTTTATATTGTTTTGATGATGAAAAAACATGCAATGAAAAATATATTAAATTAGCAAAATGTAAAATAAAGGTAATTCATTAGTGGTCTCTTTTTGGATCCTGGTGTACCTCCAAACATCTCACATTAACAAGCACACTTTTTCACTCACTCTGCACTTTTCCCCCCCACATCGCTAGCACGCACGCACTGATTTGACTATTGGATTTGGCTTTGCTTAGTCTCGGGAACTGCATGTTCAGTCAGTGACGTGTTGTGACTGCAGAGAGATCAGCTCTGCTGAATCACACCACAGTGAACTATACCATCCCTCACACACTCATCAGCATACACACACATCTACTCCACACCGCGTGTGTGTGTATGCGTGCTCTCGTGATGCCTGGTGCTGGGTTACTGCAGTGAAAGGTTGAGTAACCACTGGATGTATCATCCTTCACCCATCCTGCCCTCACAATAGGACCGATCAATACCTGACTGCACTCAAAAGTGCTGCCATATCTCTTCCCTCTCTTCCTTTTTCACCCATTTGTTCTCAGTTTAGATTTTCCTTTCAAATCAACTTATCTGCTTTTAGTCAATAAGACAAATAATTTTACATTTTAAAGCACATAAAATGGCTTTTGCAATCAAGCCTTCTGCTGCAGACAACTTATGTCGAATATGGACAAAAAGTTTGTACATTTTTATCAGAGAAATTATCTTTAGAATAACATGCACTGCTGAATCATGCACAACAACCACACAGACAGTTATTATTTCATTCCATTAGTTTTGTTTATTATCGTGACGTACACCCGATTGAAATGGGTTCAGATCTGAATGTGAGCATGTAGTCGATTTGTAAGACAGGGTTTGGTTTAAGCGGACTAAATGATTGGTGAAGCCTGGTATAAATCACCATTATGAAGATTGCATTATATTTAGATATAATAAACATTACAATGTCAAAAAAATGTTAAATGTGTGAATGGATGAATCATTCACGACAAGATCAGTATACATATTAATAGTGTGAAATATTTATTTTATTTCATGCCGACTTGGATACATTAATATTTAGTAAAAAGACCAATTTTGATTTCATCTTTAACCCATGTGACTAACCTGTTATTAAGCTGTATTATTGTGTTTGTATGTTACAGTTAATAAGCTCTATGAGCTCCATAGCAGAACACTGTTTGCCTTCACTGTTGCGGACGTTGTTTGACTGGTACAGAAGACAGAGCGGGACAGAAGACGAGTCGTACGAGTACAGACCTCGCTCCAGCACCAAGTCCAAAGGGTGGGGAGACACGCAATTCTACATCTTAAACATATACACAGCATCTTATGTTTCTCTTTTCTCAGCTGTCTCCGTTTTTATCTTCAGCAGAAGCTTCAACAGCTGCAGATGTTGCGTTTCTTTCTTGTGAATTTTGATGTGGAGTTAATGATGTGTTGTTATTCTAACTTGAGAATCCTGCTCTTTTAATCTCTCTAGAGATGAACAGCATCGGGATAAAGACTACCTACTGGAGCGAAGGGACTTAGCCATAGACTTCATTTTTTGTTTAGTTTCAGTGGAAGTTTTGAAACAGGTGAGCTTTGTGCATTTCATTGCTTAGGTGTGGCATCTCTAAAGTCAGAGATAGGTGTGTTGTGGCATTGACATGCATAGACTTGCTAACAGAATATCAGGCATCCTGAAGTAAAACAGTGACCCTTACATCATAGAGTTGATGTTGATGAAATATTTTCTGTAGATTCCCCTTCATCCTGTGCCAGACGCCTTAGTACAAGAAGTCCTTAACCTGGCATTCAAGCACTTTAAACACAAAGAGGGGTGAGTGCACATGCGCAAAGGCACTTTTCTATGCAAATTCTACAGGTGTACTCTGGACAAATGCAAACCTGGTGACAGATGCAAAGTAAACTACCTATAATTACATTGCGTCATGTGCGCTGTCATTTTGTATGTATATACACTACCTTTCAAAATGTTTTGGTCAGTAAGATTTTCAAATATTTTTTTAAATAAGTCTCCGCATTTATTTGATGAATAATTTTGAAATAGTATTACAGTTTAATATAACTTTTTTTCTTTTCTTTTTTTAAAATATATTTTTGAATAAAATGTAAATTATTCCTGTGATGGTAAAGATTAATTTCCAGCAGCCATTCTAATATGCCGAATAAACTGCTCAACAAACATTTCTTATAATTATCAGTGTTGAAAACAGTTCAAAAGAACAGCATTTATTTGTAATAGAAATCTTTTATAACATTATAAATGTATTTTAATGTGAGGTTTTATCAATTAAATGCATCCTTGCTTAATTAAAGTATGGAAAATTATGGAAATAAATGGAAATATTACTGAGTGTACACATATTTTTTTATGTTTTTGAATGAAGATTTTCTTTGATGGTTTGTCCAACAGGTACTCAGGCCCCAACACTGGTAATGTGCACATCATCGCTGACCTGTACGCTGAGGTCATCGGAGTCCTCGCCCAATCCAAGTGAGTCCATCCCAAAACCACACTGAACTTACAAATATGTTGATTGAGTCTTATGTGTGGCCTAAAAGCTGGATGAAGTTGATGCTAGCCCATCTATTCAGATGTCCGTCAGAGTTAACAAAGCCCTCAAACCGCTCTCATTCCAACTCGCCTTGAGCTGAATACAGAGCCATCAATGATTTGCACAGTCTTTGGACACTTTTACTGTTACTGTAATTCTCCTCGGCACACGTTAAGACTCCCTCACAGTTTCATGAAACTGTCTGTTTAAGCTGTGATGTAATTTAGCCCTGCACTGTAATAGTCAGTGCCTGAAATTGATTTACCATAGTGCTCAACCTCCCCTTCAGTTCATGATTTCCTGTGCGGAGCCACTTTGCCCTGAGGACGATGTTTGAAGCGGCCGTTTTACATAATATGATAAAGGCATGGCATGATGCACTGCTGTCCTTGCTTGTTTGGATCCAGACAGTTTGCATTGCTATTACAAGCTTTTGCATCTGGGTTTTTTTTTCTCTTAAAGGAAACTTTAAATCTTAAACTTGAAAAAGACAATAATAAGACTAATCTTTATTCAACCTGTTATGTGGTGTTTTGTTTGGTTGAAGGCTGCTACACATATTTGTTGAGGAATTTGTTAAATAAGAATGATTATATTTGTCTGGTTTTGTGTGTGTGTGTGCAGGTTCCAGGCAGTGCGTAAGAAGTTCATCACAGAGCTGAAGGAACTGAGGTTGAAAGAGCAGAGTCCTCATGTGGTGCAGAGCATCATCAGCCTCATCATGGGCATGAAGTTCTTCAGAGTCAAAATGTACCCCGTTGAGGACTTTGAGGCTTCGTTCCAGTACATGCAGGTCAGGCCGCATGCATACAAACACAACATGTACTCTACAATCTTGTGGTGTTTTAATAAGCTGCTGAGGGTTGTTGTTGTTGTTAAATGATTTATCCACTGAAAGGGTCTTTACAGGGTTACTTCACCCTAACATTCTGTCATCATTTACTCACCTGCATGTCATTCGTCATTTTGTTCATCTTCAAAACACAATGTGATAGAGATTTCTGTCACTCTGTTAAAAGTTCATGCAGCCAAAAACTTATACACTTCAAAAAGTTCATAAAATGAATTGACCAGTTTCATCCAAGTCTCCTGAAGAGACATGATTACTTTATATGATGAACAGGTTTGTATTCATGTATAAACATTGATCAACACAAATACCTAAAGCACATCAAATATAGTCAACAGAAGCTCAAATATACTTGACTTTCAGTGGAGGGAAAGTAATCTCCCAGGTTTCATTAAAAATAAATATCTTCATTTGCGTTTCAAATATGAATGAATGTCTTATCGGTTCAGAAGTACATTGTAATTTATGGCAGAATTAAAAAATTTTTTAGGTGAACTAACCCTTTTTATACTGGACAAAAGATGTTTTAGTGTTGCATTGTACTTGCGAATAGAGAACAAATATATGTAGATTTTAATTTTAGAGGCACAATGTCATAAAAAAAACATCCTTGACCTTTTCAACACTTGATTGGAACAGCTTTATACATTTTACATAATCTCTTGAATTTATTTTCTGTTATAATATTTTTAATATAAAGACCAAAAATGTAACATTTAGCTGTTTCCCAAAAACTTGCATGATATTGCTAACAGGCTTGCATAAAATGACTTAGTAAATGACCTAATTTATTTAGTAAAAAGTGCCACATCATCACTGTGTTGGGGGTCAATACATTTTGACTCGCATCTCTTCTACTGTCAGTCAGACAGTACTTCTTTTGTTTTATTTGCAAGCTCTTTGTAGTCATGCCTCATAAAATCTTTTGAGTAACAGTCTCTACCTTTGCCAACAGGACTGTGTGGAGCTATTTCTTTACATTTGCCAGTTATAGGCAGTGAAATCCTGCGCTCAATATGTGCTGCATTTAACAAGCGCCATAATCCAGAGATGTTTATTGAGCCAATGCTGTATTTTATGGTAGACCGCATATTTCTCCAACCGCCGTGTTTGAATGTGCAGGCCTTACGAAGGGTTTAATAGTGGTGAATCCTTTTCCGTTACTAAAACTGTATGTTTGCAATTTTCTCTTGAATGTTTAGTGTGAAGATTTGCATTAATTAATGTTTTGTTTCGTGTGTCTGTGTTGGTGAGGCAGGAATGTGCTCAGTATTTCCTGGAGGTGAAGGATAAAGATATCAAACATGCACTGGCTGGCCTGTTTGTTGAGATCCTCATCCCTGTAGCTGCTGTAAGTACCGCAGAGCTCTCCATTTGTTTAAATAATATCACCTATGCTTGTGAAAAAATCATTCCTATGAGCTAGATTTCACATGCATGCTTCAGAAATGGCATGCATTCAGCCTAAATTGCCATATTGCTACATCAACTCTGATTCAGATTAGTGTAATTTCACAATATGGCAGCACAGAAAGCAGAACATTACACAACTTTCCATTAATTCAAATCAGAATATGTTTTTGCGTGATCTGTAAGCACTCCGCTCCAGTCCCATTCTGCGTTTTCTATTTTCTTCGTAGGAAAATTTAATTTATGGACAGAAATATTTAAAATTTATAAATAAATGAAAGTTCATGCTGTATTTAAACCCTAAAATTGAGCCGATCTCAGAGTTAATACATGCACCTCGTCTCTTGGCAAAATCAAAAGTTTTTGCTTCACACCAATCACATACTCGTTTCAAATACAGATAAGTCCTTTAAAACATTGCTTTTGTACACATATCATTTGACAGAGGCTTGGTGACTCTTCTGCAGAGTTCATGATGGTACATGTCTTGTCAAGTGGTTTGAGGTGGAGCTTGTGGGAGTTGCTATAGAAACACAATTGAAATGTATTTTTTTTTGCATTGACAAGATGAATAACTCTTGAATGATTTGTGTGCTGTCGGGCTCCGAGCGGGTGTAGCTCAGTATGTGGACTCATATGTTTGTGCTTTTGTGTTTTTGGAAGGCGGTGAAGAATGAAGTGAATGTGCCCTGCCTGAAGAACTTCGTGGAGATGCTCTACCAGACGACCTTTGACCTCAGCTCAAGAAAGAAGCACTCACTGGTACAGTCCTTTTCTGCTTTGATACATACTTTCCCACAATCCTCTGTTGACTAGAACATTCTGCCACCCAGAAGGCTTTTATTCTTCTGTGGATCCCAAAAGGACAAGTTTAACTTATCTATTGTACATCCTTTTCCATGCAATTGCAAGTTTGGAGTTTGGTGTTTGTATTTAAAACTCTTTTAAGTCAACTCAATCAGAAGCATTGATCATATGAAATGCATGACAGAAGTAGCAATGTCCGATTTGTTAATGAATCAGTTGATCCAGTTGACAATGAATTAATGAATCTGACATCGCTGCTGCTACTTTCATAAATTTATGAACATCCCATGTAGAACTAGGCTGGATATTGGTGAATGAAGACACACTTCCATAGTGCATGATGCGTCACATGAAACCGGTTTATGTTACTTTAATGGTGCTTTTGCATCTTTCTAGGGCTGCAACTAATGATTATTTTTATAATCGATTAATCTGTTGATTATTTTTCGATTAATCGGATGAAAAATAAAACAAATTATCATCCATTTGTACGTTTTTTTAAAATTAAATTAATCCCATTATTCCACATCCTGCACAATGCTGTCCTCCAAACAATGTGTAATATAAAGCCTATGCAAACAAATATATAGTGAATATGCTATAGAAATATATGTTGACTATATATATAGGCTATGCTGTACTAAGCTGTAATATAAACATTACATTCTAAACCTAAAATCAACTGATTGCGTAGTATTTTAAAGCAGAAATTAAAGTGACCAAATTAAAAATGATAATAAATAAAAACAAAAGCACAAATTTGTGTTTTGTACGAGTTATGAAGAACACACATTCACTCGTCAAAACTATATTACATTAATGGACTATTCCAACAATAGTGCCTTTACTGTTTCTGCTCTCATAAATATGATTACTTGTGTTACACGTAGATTTTTAAACCTACACATAATTTCTAACAAATATATTTTAGCAAAATGTGTATTTTAGTCTTATTCTACTGCGTTTAGTCTGTTTGTTGCGCATGTGCCCACTGGTTGCCGAACACTGAAGTTTAACTTGATGCTTGTTGTCAGAATATGCAAAATGGAAATACTGGTGGGACTTTCTAACATGATTTACAGATAAGAATATAACCATGAAATTAATGTTAGGTGCTGAGGAGAACACGTGTCGATGGAATTAAACCGCGCACACATCTGACAAAGCACGATAGGGCCGGACGCGGTAAATGCTTAAGCTTTTGTTTGAAGTGCTTATAAATGTAAAGCACTCTCATGTTTCGGTGAACTTGGATCATGTACATTTCCCACAGCAACTCACTCTGTGTCTAATTTCGATTAGTTGTTTTAGCCGTACATCTTTTTTTCTTCTTCTTTGGTACCTTTAATACCCATAAACTCTACCATTCAAATGTTCAGTAAGGGTCAGTAAGATATTTTAATGTTTTTGAAAGAGGTCTCTTGTGCTCACCAGGGCTGCATTTATTTGATTAAAAGCACAGTAAAAACGGTAATAGTGTGAAATGTCATTACCATTTAAAATAAATGTAATTGATGTTTGTAAAGACAAAGCTGAATTTTCAGCATCATTACTCCAGTCTCCAGTGTCTCATGATCCTTCAGAAATCAATCTAATATGCATGTCTTATCACTGTTACAAACTGTGGTGCTGTTTAATATTTTTTGTGGATTCTTTAATGAATTGAAAGTTCAAAAGAATAGCATTTGTTTAAAAATGTAATTTTTTGTAACATTATAAATGTATTTAATGTCTGGTTTGATACTGCATCCTTGCTAAATAAAAATATGAATTTCTTTGTTTTTTTACTTAAAGACTATTTTCTCCCCCCAGGCATTGTATCCCTTGGTCACATGTCTGCTGTGTGTCAGTCAGAAGCAGTTCTTCCTCAATAACTGGCACATCTTCCTTCAGAACTGCCTATCCCACCTAAAGGTAATGTTTTCTAACAGTAGCATGAATACAGTGTTTACTTTAGCTTAGTGACATCCTGTGAGAAAACTACTGCAGCTGAGAGTTTCACACAGATCGCACCATGGAAAATATAGCCGACAATTAGCTATATTGCTAGTTACTTGTCTTACAATATTTATAATAGCTATAGATCTTACATTACTGTAAAATTTTGATTGGGTGCTGCAAAACAAAACCAAAAAAAAACACAAAATGTGCTGTTGGTGCAACAGATTCTGAAGCCTGGAGGCAGATTTGGTGATTCTTGGTTGGTTCAGTTACATCATTTTGTGAGAAAGGTGTGGCTTTAGTTGACTTTTGTAAAATGCCTCTTGCTTACCCGTGTCATCCCCTTTTTTTTCAATCATATCTCAAAAACGTATGTTTGTGCTTGTCCTCGTTTTTTTCCCATTGTCTCTGGTTCAGCTACCAGGATGTGATCATTTTTGGTTTCCTAACTCCCTTTCCACAATGATTGAGTTTCCCTCCAATCTATGCAATTTTATCATGTGAATCTTGAGGAATGATCTGTGATGCTTTGTTTTGGTGGTGGTGATTTTTATGTATGAGTGATTATCACTTGATGTAACTTTCTGCAGTACCGATCAGGACTGGATCAGATTCGGACTATAGTGTGAATCTTACTCCTAATCCACTTTAGATTGCTTCTTACACTTCATGTGTACATGTCATGTGAATGATTCAGGACCAGAAGTTTTCCTCAGTGGTCTGGTGTAATGTCTTTAGCCCATTGAGCCCAGGTTTATTGGATTTGTAGTCTCAGTGGTGTATAATTCCTCTCCTGATTGATCCATGGGTTGCCTTTACAGTTCTGCTTGTCTGTCTGGTTCCCTGTCTGTTCTAACCCTGCTCTAGTTTGTCTTCCCCGACCAAAAGACTTTAGTCAGAGTGGACGCCATATTTTATTTGAAGCATTGTTTTCATTCACATTAAGTCTACTACGACTAAAGTCTTCTCAATCACCCTTGCTTGTAATCATCTATTTGCACACACTAATCCTGCTTCCCTTTTTTTCTTTGATTTATTTCAGTCCTGCTGTTTGTCTTCTCACCCATCTGAAACTCATCAGCACATCACCTATATAAATTAAAACTAAAATAATCCTACTAGAAGCTTTTGTCTAATGGGACATTTTCATTCCTTCGGGAAGTAAAGATGTTGGAATAATTGTGTTGATTCTGTAGAGAATCTGACACTGAAGTATTAAATCCCATGCACCCTACACTTTGTTTTGCATGTTGTTGTAGCACAAAGCTTTTTGTTCTTAAGTTTGTTTCTTGTTCTTTTTCTAACCTGCATGTCTTCCCCCACCACCATCACCCCCTGTCCTTTGTCATCATTTTTGTTTCCCCTGCACGTTTATTGGCTCCAGATGCCGTCAAACAACAGCATCCGTAAGCAGATTGAGACCCTACAGGTGAGTTACTATGGTTACCCAAAAGGAATCTAGCCCCACCTATAAAAGGTCATGTGATTGACCTGTATTCCACATGGGCTTCGTGAGACTTTTGGTTTTCGCCTGTCCATAAAGGAAACAATGCAAAATATTTCTAACTTCATTACCGTCCTGCCTTCCTCAAGTATTCACATAGGAAAAACACCCAGTTCAGGGAGTAATAATGGAAATATAGACTTTTTTAACATCTGTGGTCACCATTAGGGGCGTGAGGGATGTTTTTTCTAAGGCAGCATCAGTTATGGCCAAAATTCACTTGCTACTCTTTAACCAAAGCGAATATAAAACATGCCTAACTTACCTGTGCCAAAAACTCTTATTTTATAGAATAAAAAAGAATTAAAAAAGGTGAAAAAAAAGAATAAAGAATTAATATTACATAAAATTTAATGTCAGCTATTAAAGTGATTATGACTTTCTACTCTAAGGGCCCTATCATACACCCGGCGCAATGCAAGGCGTGACACAGCACCACATTGTTTAAAAAGCAAATGCACTCGCGCCCATCTGTTCGCTCATGGGCGTGCTGGTCTGAAAATTAGGTGTTCTCAGGCGCATTGTTGGTGTGTTGCTATTTTGAGGAACTGAAATCCACTGCGCCAATTACCAACAGAAACCTGGTCTTAATTCAATAGCGCAGGGTTTTTTTTTTGCGTTATTTAAAGGGCACGTTTATTGATATGTGCATATAGGCGGGTGCACAACGCACTTACAGTCTCACACACACACACAGGGATGCGCCGCAGCACACAAACATTTTTAAATATTAAAAATGTATACACAATTACCATCGCACACCTGTTGGTAATAGATAGGTGCGTGGGAAAGAGGATAAACTAATCCAAAAATCTTAAAAATAAAATAAAGGAAATCCTGGACACTATCAATGCAAAAAAATCTTTAATATCATATAACTTTTTATTAGCAACGTTTCGGTCTCATGACCTTCATCAGGCATATACAGGTCCTTCTAAAAAAATAGCATATTGTGATAAAAGTTCATTATTTTCCATAATGTAATGATAAAATTAAAATTTCATATATTTTAGATTCATTGCACACCAACTGAAATATTTCAGGTCTTTTATTGTTTTCATACTGATGATTTTGGCATACAGCTCAAAAAATAAAAAGCATATCATGAAAAGGTTCTCTAAACAAGCTATTAACCTAATCATCTGAATCAACTAATTAACTCTAAACACCTGCAAAAGATTCCTGAGGCTTTTAAAAACTCCCAGCCTGGTTCATTACTCAAACCGCAATCATGGGTAAGACTGCGACCTGACTGCTGTCCAGAAGGCCATCATTGTATCAAGGCACCTCAGTGGGAAGTCTGTGGGAAGGAAAAGTGTGGCAAAAACGCTGCACAACGAGAAGAGGTGACCGGACCCTGAGGAAGATTGTGGAGAAGGACCGATTCCAGACCTTGGGGACCTGCGGAAGCAGTGGACTGAGTCTGGAGTAGAAACATCCAGAGCCACCGCACAGGCGTGTGCAGGAAATGGGCTACAGGTGCCGCATTCCCAGGTCAAGCCACTTTTGAACCAGAAACAGCGGCAGAAGCGCCTGACCTGGGCTACAGAGAAGCAGCACTGGACTGTCGCTCAAATTTTGCATGTCATTCGAAATCAAGGTGCCAGAGTCTGGAGGAAGACTGGGGAGAAGGAAATGCCAAAATGCCTGAAGTCCAGTGTCAAGTACCGACAGTCAGTGATGGTCTGGGGTTCCATGTCAGCTGCTGGTGTTGGTCCACTGTGTTTTATCAAGGGCAGGGTCAATGCAGCTAGCTATCAGGAGAATTGGGAGCACTTCATGCTTCCATCTGCTGAAAAGCTTTATGGAAATGAAGATTTCGTTTTTCAGCACGACCTGGCACCTGATCACAGTGCCAAAACCACTGGTAAATTGTTTACTGACCATGGTATTACTGTGCTCAATTGGCCTGCCAACTCTCCTGAACTGAACCCCATAGAGAATCTGTGGGATATTGTGAAGAGAAAGTTGAGAGACGCAAGACCCAACACTCTGGATGAGCTTAAGGCTGCTATCAAGCATCCTGGGCCTCCATAACACCTCAGCAGTGCCACAGGCTGATTGCCTCCATGCCACGCCGCATTGAAGCAGTCATTTCTGCAAAAGGATGACCAAGTATTGAGTGCATAACTGAACATAATTATTTGAAGGTTGACTTTTTTTTGTCAGTTTTGAATTTCCTGTATTTTATTTTTAAATGGGTCATATAATGCCATTTTTGTACAATTTAATATGATTCTTTAGTGTCTAAATGAAAAGTTTGTAAATACTTTAATTAAAAATTCTCATTAGTATTGTAAGAAAACACTAATTTTACCTGGTCAAAAACAGCAAGCCATTTCAGTGCATGTGACTTTAAATGATAATGAGCTTTGCTCACCCCGCCCCTCTGTTCTGTGGGGCGTTTTGACACAACACACGTGGAGCGTTGCCTTGACAACAGTTGAGGGTATGTTTTGGAGAAAGAATGGCAACGGGAGTCTCTGAGGACATATATGTGTATGTGTTCTGCATGGTTGGTTAACGTAATGTGACTTTGATCTGTCTTTGTATGTACTGGCAGGGTAGCGTAGTGAGATACGAATGCGATGTGTTTACTGATGTATATGTTCGTTCTTTGACAGATTGATGTTACAGCTAATGGTCATGAAAAACTTTTTTTGACATTACTTCTTAATCACTAACAGAAACTGTTTTAAACCATCTACAAAAGTAAGCTTAGTGTAGTGTGACCACGTTAACTTTATCCCCAGCATACACAGTTTGTAATAACACAATAACCATAATGCGTTAATAAAAAAAAAACCACTGGATGGATTTTTATCATTATAGGATTGTTGTGTACAGGCTCTGCCAACACACAATTTCCATACAATCAACTTGTAAAAGTGCATGTACCATTATATGACCCCTTTAAATATTAAACCTAAAAGGATTCCCCTCTGGAGAAGTGTTCATATGTTTCCCCTCTGGAGAAGTGTTTCCGCTCGCATATTCCGCCATGTAAATAGCATGGTGCACGCACAACTGGCTTTTAAAGGGAATGGGAGATGAGACTCTGATTGGTTTATTGCACGTTACGCCCAAAACAAACCCATGAGTCATTAAGAGATAAGGTACAACCCTTTTGGACCAAATGCGTGGTGCACTGACCATTTTTTCCTAAGTGCATCCGCGCCATCCGCTTCAGACCATGTGCTCCTCAGATGATTAAAATAGGGCCCTAAGGCTTTTACTTAAGCTTCCGAAGGGACTAGTTTCAAAACTCAACCTACATTTTTAATTTTATTGTAGCAGAGTTTGACAGAGATCACTATGCACTTCTGGAAGATTATAGAAAAGGCTCAAATGTTGACCATCAGTTTTGAATGGCCATGATGCTTCTGATCTTCATCTGTAGAGCTTTGAAGAGTTTACATGTTTTTTGCATTTGAAGTGGATTTTTTTCATGAAAAAATATTTTAAAGTATTCTGGATAATTCCATCTCTGTCGATGAAAGACGCTATAAGAGTGCACTCATTTCTCATGAAGTTGTTATTAGCTGCAAACCTTGCAATCATATGGTGAGTGTTGGTCATTACACCTTGCTTAATGCTCTTTATTTATTTGTGTGCGTGTGCGTGTGTGTGTGTGTGTGTGTGGTGAGAGAGAGAGAGAGAGACAACTGCTTAGTCAGTGACTCGATTTGGATGATCCGTTATGTGTTAATCACAGATTCATTAGCAGAGTTTTTATGAATCCCTCTTTTTAAGATCCATTGCTTCTGCTAATTAGCTGATTTATGAGTCATCTCTCTGAGCATCAATGCTGTTAAAGCAGAAATTATAGCTCTTATTGGCTTGTAAATGGAGCCCAGTGCGTCATATTCCTTATTAGCTCGTCATGAGCAGCAAGTGAACTATTGATCACCCATCATGATACAGATGAAGCAGCAGCTTTTTATTATTTTTGAATCTGGCATATTTTCTGGGTTGGATTCATTTATGAGTTGCTGTCTTTAGAGGTCATTTTTACTCACTTGTAAAACTCAAAATTTTTACATTTGATCTTTCTTTCTTTGAGGTCTTGTTGTAGCATATTACCCGAATGTTTTTGTGCCCTTTTTTCTAGAACAAAGACCCCAAAATGTCTCGTGTAGCACTGGAGTCTCTGTACCGGCTGCTCTGGGTTTACATCATCAGGATCAAGTGTGAGAGCAACACAACCACACAGAGGTGGGTCACACGATCCTTACACAATCATATAGATTTACAAAAATCACATTTATGCCAAATGCACACACACTAAAATACGTGAAACCTTAATCACAGACAAACCATTACTGGAGGAGGTAAACCTTTTACAGATATACAAAATAAATGTTTATATACATGAAACATCTTACATGATCTCTTTTCCCTCACAGTCGTCTCCTCAGTATTGTAACAGCACTTTTCCCGAAGGGCTCCCGCAGCGTGGTGCCCAGGGACACACCTCTCAACATCTTCGTCAAGATCATTCAATTTATCGCTCAGGTAAAAAAAAACCTATTTCAGAACAGCTCAGGTTCAGATTCAGATTCAGTCAAATATACTGATTTCCCATACCCCTTCTCTATCTATCCACCTTCCCATCTACTCTCTCTCTCTACTCTTTTTTTTTTTTGTAAGTGACTTTTATGTGGTGTGTTTTTTCCTCTCTGTAGGAAAGGCTGGACTTTGCTATGAAAGAGATCATCTATGACCTGCTGTGTGTGGGCAAATCTCACAAGACTTTCACCATTAATCCAGAGGTGTTTGAAGACATACAGTACACCTACACACAAGACAAGTTCTTTTTTTTTTTCTTTTTTTTTTTACCTTAAAATTCTATACATTAAAATTAATTAATAGAATATGAACTAACAATTAATATTTTTTACAGAATTTATTAATCATGGTTTATGTGTGTTTTATAAACGTTGTGCCATTCATTGTTAGGTGATAATAATACACTACCACTTTATTTTAATGTGTCCTTTTTACCCGTTTCATGTATAATGTAATAACAGATTTGCATAATTGCAAGCTACTAACACTAAACTCCCATATTAAGTGCATGTTGTTCATTCATATTTAATTATTTATTAATTATAATATATTCATATTTAATTGCTCTTTAAAATAGTGTAACCGTTAATTCATACTGCTTTAACTAATTATAAAATATAAATAACTTATTTATGTATGCTATTCTGTGTCAATAAGTCTAAGAAATAAAGTCATTAGTTTAAAGCTACAAGTGAATTAAAAAAATAAAAACATGAAAGTATATTCATTTTGAGATTTGATAAAGATTACATTTAACAGTGTTATAAATTATTTGTGTTTTTAACTGAGCGTTAGATGGCAAAAGTAATATATAATGTATCGCCAAATTTTATGTTGAAAACCACTAAAAAAATGTGTCTGGTTGTGCCTCTGCCTGTGGTGATGGATGGATAAAAATATAAATACAAAAACAAATTATCCCTCTCATTCTCTTTGTCTCTCACTCTCAGAGGATGAATATAGGTCTTCGGGCCTTCCTGGTGATAGCTGACAGCCTACAACAGAAAGACGGCGAGCCGCCCATGCCCACCACAGGTGTCATCTTACCCTCCGGCAACACACTGCGGGTCAAAAAGATCTTCCTCAACACCACTCTCACAGACGAGGAAGCCAAGGTCATCGGTATGGTCCCTTACTGTTCCTTCACAGTTCTCCAAAAAGAGGATATTCTTGAGTACAGCCACTCCTACCCTAAAGCATTTGGTCAAATTGGATAAGGTGCCTTTTAATGAAATTGTGATTCCTTGAGCATGAGCTGTCCTCATTGAGCTCTCAGCATAAAGGAAGCTGTGACTTCCTGCCAAGTCACTTTTTTTGTCTTTTTAAGAAACGTTGAAATATTTTAGAAATGCAATTGTCGTCCATTCATTCTGCATTCTGAATTTCCCCATATACCTGAATTTGACTTGTTATTTTTAATAGTTTGTTTAGTTTTTCTAATGAAACGCATTGCATGCCTTCCCAATAGTTCAGATGGTGGTGTGTTTATCTGGCCTCATTGTTTAGACGTTGAGAAAATGCCTCTGTATGTAGTCCATTGTAACATTTTCCATTCTGCGTGTCAACTAAAACTGTGTGTGTTTGTCTGTCTAGGTATGTCTTTGTATTACCCTCAAGTTAGAAAGGCCCTGGATAACATCCTCAGGCACCTGGATAAAGAGGTGGGACGATCCATGAGCATGACCAACGTTCAGATGTCCAACAAAGAGCCAGAGGACATGATCACGTACGATTCTAGACATTTTATTGAACTTCATGAAAATAAATTGTGTTGTTTACCTGGCTTTTATTGTGTTTAATACATGTGTGTGTGTTCTGCTTTAGTGGGGAGCGTAAACCGAAGATTGATCTGTTCCGGACATGTGTTGCTGCCATTCCCAGACTAATCCCAGACGGCATGAGCAGACAGGATCTCATCGAGCTACTGGCCAAGTAAAGACCTGTGACCTTCACATCAACACTCATTCATCACCGAAAGAGAAAACTCCAGCCATTCCCCAATTTAATGTTTTTGTTAGAGAACAATTACATATATACTTACTGATCATTCACTTCAGCTGAAATGTCTTGGCTACAATGTCATGAATCCATTCTGATTCACAAGCTTTCAATTTGATTCAATATTGTCAGAGCCTATAGCCTTGTGGGCAGCGTTCCAACATGTAGCACAGTTGCGCTTCGACTTGAGTTCTGACTCGTGAACCGATTCTGTCCCCTCCCACTTCACTTTCTGTCAGTTCAATTATTACATAATATGCTTGATGCATTGTGAGTGCAACATGCTCTACACTTTCTCTCATTGCCATTCAAAGCTAATCAAAGCTGTAACGCAACAATTTAGAAGGAGGATTATCAACACAGATTAACTTAAATGTTTTATCATACAAAGTGTTTAGTTACTTGAGGGGTATGAGTAAAACTCAGAAATTAAGATTTCAAAAAAGTACCCAGCCATATTGACTAAATATGTAATTTCCGTACATTCATGACTTCCTGTACAACAACCGCAATCTGAGTCAGACTTCCTGTTAAGTTGTAATAGCATTTAGTCAGAACCTGTTACCCACTTGAACTCTCTGCGGTTCTGGTGACTCATGATGCTGTTACGAAGATGATGATGTATATCATTTATTTATTGCATTTTGTAAACAATGACTCTTTCTTTCTCCCACCCGTCCAGACTGACCATCCATATGGATGAGGAGCTGCGTGGTCTGGCGTTCACTACTCTGCAGGCTCTGATGGTGGACTTCCCGGACTGGAGAGAGGATGTGTTGTCTGGTTTTGTGTATTTCATTGTGAGGGAGGTGACTGACGTTCATCCCACACTACTGGACAACGCTGTCAAGATGCTCCTGCAGCTCATCGTACAGTGGAGACAGGCGGTACAGAGCAGCAATCGCAGCCATGAATCACAGGTGCAGTCATACAACAGAATTAAGTTTTAATATAATATAATATAATATAATATAATATAATATATTATAATATACCATTCTAAAGTTTGGGGTCAGTAAATTTTTTGGGTGAAATAAATTAATACTTTTATTCAGCAAGGATGCATTAAATTGATGCAAACTGACTTTAAATCTATTTATAATGTTACAAAAAAATATTTATTTCCATTTCAAATAAATGCTGTTCTTTAGAATTTTCCATTCATCTTGGAATCCTAAAAATGTATCAGTTCTTTGAAAAAAAATATTAAGCAGAACAACAGTGTTCAACGTTGATGATGATAAAAGTTTCTAGACTACATCAGCATATTATAATGATTTCTGAAAGATCATGTGACACTGAAGACTGAATATTCAGCTCATGCCATCTCAGCAACAAATTAAAATAATGTTTAATCTGTACATTAGTTAACATGAACTAAAAATGAACAATGCTTCTACAGCATTTATTATTCTTAGTTAATGTTAATCTCAATATTTACTCATACATTTTTAAATCAAAAGTTGTATCTGTTAACATTATTTAATGCACGGGGAACTAACATGAAATGTTTTATTAACTAACAATAACGAAGGTTAATAAATGCTGTAAATATATTGCTCATTATTTCATGCTAGGTAAAGCATTAACAAATGTCAATAAATGAGAAGATACATGTAAATTGTTACCATTACATTTTACTGTATTTAATAAACAGTCTTTAAATTGTAATAATATTTCACAAAATTACTGTTTTTACTGTATTTTTGATCAAATAAATGCAGTCTTGGTGAGCAGAAGAGAATTCCCTCAAAAACATTAAACCCTACCGAACCCAAAACTTTTGAATAGTCGTGTGTGTATTTCTTATTTTTATTTTTCTTGTAGCAAAGATCATACATATCATACATTTTTGACATGGTATTTATTTATTGTATATTTATTTTAGAGCCCTTCTCTTCCTCTGGAGCGATCTCCTCTCTGGACGGTTCTGCATGTGGTGGAGGGTCTGGCTCTGGTCGTGCTGTGCAGCTGTCGACCTGCAACACGCAGACTCGCTGTCAATGTCCTCAAAGAGGTCCGATCACTGCACACGGCTCTCGGCATCGCTAAGGTAACCATCCTCTCTGATTGACTTCCTGTTGTTCACCTACATAAGATGACCTTCTTTTTTTTGCTCTTCATATTCATTGCATTGACTTGTTTTCCTCTCTCTCAGGGAGATGAGGAGTTGGCTATAGACGTGATGGACAGATTGAGTGCTTTAGTCCTCGAGAGCTTTATTCACCTTACTGGGGCCGATCAGGTGAGGAAATGTGGAACACTTTGTAATTTGGATATTGGTGTCCCCTCCAGACAGGAATGCTTAGAAACCTTTTGACCTAAACTGAAAAATACAAATGTCTCACTGTTTTTTTTATTGTCAAGATAATAATTTTTATCTCCCTTTTTGATGTAGACAAATCTGCTCTACTGTCCCAGTGGAATAGACCTTCAGACTCTGGCAGAGTGGAGCTCGTCTCCCATCAGCCACCAGTTTGATGTCGTAAGCCCCTCCCATATTTGGGTGTTTGCCCATGTGACGCAAGGTCAGGACCCCTGGGTCATCAGCCTGTCTAGTTACCTGCGGCAAGAGCACCTGCCCAAGCACTGCCCCACTGCATTAAGCTACGCTTGGGTCTTCGCCTCCACACGCCTTCAGCTACTCTCGCCACAAGTCGACATCAAGTATGTTTTCACTTTCAAATGTGTCTCTAGTAGGGATGGGTGAAATCGGTTAAAAACATAACTATATCGCAATATTTGCAGCCTGTATTTCATTAATTCAAATGAATTAATTACAAATGTTTAAAGACATAATTAATATTGCTGTGTGACCTTTGACCTTGCAGCAGCCCGATCAATGCTAAGAAGGTGAACAGCATGAGCGGTAGCAGTGACTCATACGTGGGGCTTTGGAGGAACTATCTAATCCTCTGTTGCAGTTCCGCCACCTCTTCCTTATCTTCATCCTCCTCATCCTCTTCCTCATCGGCCCCCGGCTCTGTCCGCTGTTCCCCACCTGAGACGCTGGCATCCACCCCGGACAGCGGATATAGTTACGACTCAAGGGTCAGCGGTCTTAGCACCCTACCAGCTCTAATGTCAAGTGCAATGATTAGCACTGTTAAATGCATATATTTGGGACACCATATTTTGAATGATAAACAACATTGTGTGTGTTTGTGCAGATCATTAGCATTCCGTCCCCTTCCTCCTTGTTCAAGCATGTGGTTCCCATGATGCGCTCTGAGAGCATGGACATCACTGAGTCTCTTGTCCTGGGGCTTGGCCGGACCAACCCTATTGCCTTCAGGTGCGTCTAGGATCGCCTAACCTAGATCTTATTACTAGGGGTTTGGGTTGTAACGGTATACTGGTATGACACAAATGATGTATCACAGTACGATTATCATTTTGTGCACATTTGCTTATCTACGGTATTGGGAAAAAATTAATTAGATGCAGAATCTCACCAGCGCATAAGCAACTTTTTTCCTCTTGATTTCTTAGACTCTCAACTTGCTTCACCCACACACGTACAGCAGAGAAAATGTCAGAGACAGAGGCTATTATCTCAATCTCTATCCCTGTCGAAAAAGAAGTTAAAATTTGCAGTATGGGAATACTTTAGATAGGCTATAGAAAACGAAAATGCATGGTTGTCCTCAAGGTTAGATATCCAATTTGCAAAAAATGTGTACGCAGAGTGGCTGCAAAAGGAGGAAACGCATTGAACATGTTCACTTATATACGAGAACACCATATGTCCTGTTTATAACTAAAGGCTGTATAATTTTCGAAATGCAGAGGGAACCACGGAATCCAGTCATGAAATTGAATCTATATAACGAAGAAGTCACGTAAAATTTTACAAATCAACAAAATTATGGATGATTGAGTAAATCAAAAGTAGAGCTGTACAATTAATCAAATCGTGACATGGTCTGTGAATATTAAAGCGCAAAGACTGCTATATAAATATACAATCTGCTTGTTCTACGTGTCTCTCTGTGAATGAGCCGTGCCGTTTTACCTACTGCATACTCAAGTATACTGGACGCTGGTGTTATCAACGTCTGCCATCTCACAATATGACTTGAACACAAGCTGCTCTGAGAGATGCTTATTGGGCATTTCATCAAATTATTTGAGAAAAATAAAAATATTTTACATTTTTTGGAATAAAATACATTTCATAGGTTATTTCATTATTAATGATACAAATGAGTTGTTAATCTAATCCATAATTAATTATTAAATCTAATTGATTAGAAATGTTTGTGAGTTATAGAAATTTGAATAAACAAAATAGATTGATTTTCAGGTTATCATACCATTAAAATATCATACCGTTACAAGCTTACTAGGTGAAACCATTACTACGGGACCATTCACAAGTGGTCAGACTGACATACTGGGCTGACACTTGGTTTTGACTGAAATGCATCTGAAATGACCCTCATGTGACCACTTGTGTTTGAATTTCATGGCTACGTACATCACCTACTATGTCAGTGTTTTACAACAAAGATAAAAAAGTCTACCAAATATGCTATAAATAATTATATGCTTAAATCCAGCGATATGTCTTGCAGAGAGTTGTTGGAAGAGTTAAACCCCATCATTAAAGAAGCGCTTGAGAGAAGGCCAGAGGTGAGTTGACCCATTTCACACTTGACTCTATAAAGGAATCCCTGCTAAGGACTCATGGATAAATGTTCCAATAGATCATTTAGATGCATTAAAAGCATTTTTGTCCATCTATTCATGATACAGGTGCAGATCTACACAAAATATTTGATCCTTGTGATCCCCGAGCATCCTCTTGGAATTGCTCTGTTTATTTGTTTGTTTGTTTCTGCAGAATATGAAACGACGCCGGCGTCGTGACATTCTCAGAGTCCAGCTGGTCCGGATTTTTGAACTTCTGGCCGATTCCGGAGTCATCAGTCAGACGTAAGTCTCACACACGCACACTACCATTAAAAAGTTTCGTTTTTGAAAAATTAAACTGATAAAAAGGAGATTTCTATTTCAAATAATTTTTTTTTTTAAAGTCTATTCATCTAATAATACTGAAATGTATTGTATGGTTTCCACAAAATCATAAAGCAGCACAATTGTTTTTAATATTGATGATACCAAGACATGTTTGAACACTAAATCATCATATTAGAATGATTTCTGAAGGATCATGTGACACTGAAGACGGGAGTACTTCAATTTTGACATCACATGAATAAACTACTTCTTAAAATATATTAAATGTATATATTTTAAATTGTAATATTATTTAACAATATTTATATTTTTACTGCATTTTTGATCAAATAAATGGAGCCCCGGTGAGCATAAGATACTTCTTTCAAAAATATGAAAAAATCTTTTACACTCTCACTAGTTTATCATATAAATATTAATAATTTACAACATGCATCACAGGAGAATTCTGAACGTTTCGATAACAGCATTCTGTGATGGAAGCGTAATTAAGCATATTTGGTTTAAAATATTTGACTCCTTAGGCGATTATCAATGCATCACAATGCATCTTTTGCCTCCAATTCTTTTATTAATAATTATTATATTAATAATCACAATATAGTTCCTTGTTATTTTATCTTTGTTATTAAAAAATAGAACAAAGATGGAAATAAACAGTATAACATTATTATTAAACAGTGCTTTACTTTTTTCATTTTTCATCTATTTAACAGAAGCATTTAAGTAAGAAATAATGCAGAAATTAAATAATCAAATGTAAAACAAAAAAACTGCTTAGTCTTTAGTGTATTAATGACAAATACATGTATTATTATTAAAGCTTTATTGTGTGTGTATTTGACCATTTCACCAAGCCACAAAAGAGATCTGAAATCAGGATTGCATGCCATTTGATAGTGGCAGCTTTATGTGCTTTTTCGTGGCTTATTACGCTCAACTCTTTTTAACATCAAACACAATCCACACTACTTGTGTCTGTGCAGTTCGAGTGGTGGTCTGGATGGGGAGTCTCACTCTCTGAACAGCACTCTACTGGAGTACGTGGATCTCACCCGACAGCTTCTGGAGGCTGAGAATGACAAGGATTCAGACACACTGAGAGACATCCGCTCTCACTTCAGTGCCCTAGTGGCCAACATCATACAGAATGTACCAGGTACACATCTACAGGGCCTTTTCACAGCCCTAAACTGAAATTTAACTTGAACTGACCTCATTGTTGTATTTGTGCAGTACATCAGAGGAGGAGTATATTCCCTCAGCAGTCACTGAGACACAGTCTGTTCATGCTCTTCAGTCATTGGGCTGGACCCTTCAGCATCATGTTCACACCACTGGACCGATACAGCGACCGCAACATGCAGATTAACAGACACCAGTACTGTGCACTGAAGGTACATTCTCACACATTTGCATTTGCAGCCATCTCAAATGTAACTTTTATCAAGTCTGAATGTGGTCTATGATGTGTGTCCGCACAGGCCATGTCCGCAGTGCTGTGTTGTGGTCCAGTTGCTGATAACGTTGGCCTGTCTTCTGATGGGTATCTGTATAAGTGGCTGGACAACATACTAGACTCTCAAGACCGCAAGGTAACCACACGGGCCCACGTTAGCATCACTAACCAATAGACTTTTATGAACTGTGACGTGTGTATCTTTGTGCACAGGTGCATCAGTTGGGTTGTGAGGCAGTGATGTTGTTATTAGAGCTGAACCCAGATCAGAGCAATCTAATGTTCTGGGCGGTGGATCGCTGCTACACTGGGTCACGCAGGGTTGCTGCGGGCTGCTTCAGAGCAATCGCCAATGTCTTTCACAACAGGTACAAATGACCATGTTCGTGTGATGAATGTGACTGAATTTGTGGCAGTAATTCAGATTAAATGAATACTGTGTGTTTGTTGTCTCTTGCAGGGATTACCAGTTTGACACTGTGGTTCTGCTGAATCTCATCCTGTTTAAAGCTGCCGACTCTTCCAGAGACATCTATGAGGTCGCCATGCAGCTACTGCAGGTCCATAAATATGCTTCTTTCAGTCAAGGGGGGAAAATGTCATTTCTATATAATAATACCTCTATATAATACGATATCTCATAATATACAATGAATGATTGTTTTGAATAATCAACCTCTAGCGGCGGAAAATTACATATTGTGGCTTTAAATCTGTGCCACCACGCAATACGTGACTTTTTTTTAATTTTATTTTTTTATATCTCTTAACTTCGACTGCCCAAAATTTGCAGATTGGCTCTGACTTTCTGCAGCTAGCATTGACTCACATCATGTAATATATTCCAGCCTTTAGTATAAAGTTGTGTCCACATTACAGCTTATTTTGGCTAAGAACTGGCAAGTGGGACCATCTGCATGACATGTAGTGACCAGCCACATTTTGTGGTGAAACAAGTGTAGTTTGATTTGAAGTTAAAGGCATCAAGCTCAATAGCTTTTAGTAAATAGTTATGTGTATGCATGTGTTGGTATTAGATTTTGGAGCCAAAACTGTTCCGTTACGCCCATAAACTGGAGATCCAGCGTGCTGATGGTGTCTTGTCTCCAGCCTCGCCCCTCCCTCACCTGTACTCAGTCTCCTACTACCAGCTCAGTGAAGAACTGGCACGGACTTACCCTGAACTCACCCTGCCCATCTTTTCAGGTACCAGTGTTATTCTTTACTAAAAACGAAACATCACTTTCGTAATTTTAACAAATCTGAAATAAATAAAATATAAATGCTGGCAACATTTTTCCCCTACATACTTGCTGTGTTTGTAATGAGATTCTGGTTGGTTTTATTCAGAGGTGAGTCAGAGAATACAGACAGCACACCCTGGTGGCCGACAGGTGATGCTGCATTACCTCCTACCCTGGATGAACAATGTTGAGCTGGTGGACTTCAAGGCTTCAGCACGGCGTCAAGAGGAACCTTCGTCGACGGAAGAAGAGGAAGACGCACATGAAAGAGAGATGATGATGGTGAACAGCCGTCGCTGGCTGAAAGGAGAGGGCTGGGGTTCACCACATGCCACAACTATGATCCTCAACAACCTCATGTTCATGACTGCAAAGGTATGTGGCCGCATACTACATGCAGACTATGTGCTGGCTACTGGACAGGGTTTCTACTGTCTTAAATAAACCTGGAAATATCAGGACATCTGGAACATATAGTGAATATATGTTTCTATAGCCAACATAATTTTTATATTTCTTTGGCAACACATCAATTTATTTTATTTTATTTTATTTTGTTTTATTTTATTTTATTTTTGTGTTTGTTGGTGAGTTCCCCATCCCCACATTTTTTTTAAATATTTATTAGAGTTTTTATTTCGTTATTATGTAAATTAAGGGTTCTCAAATATGGTGAGGTCCACTTTCCAGTTTAGCTCCACTCCTTATCGAACTCACCTGCCGATAACGTTCTAGTAAATCCTGAAGACCTTGATTAGCTTGTTCAGTTGTGATTGATTACAGTTGGAGCCAAAAGCTGCAGGAAAGTGGACGATATGCCAATAGCCCCTTTCTCATAGCAATACCGTAAAATTACCAGAATGGCTTTTTACGGGTAAGAGACTGCTCACACATCAGCAGCAAAATGCTGGTAAATTCTCTTTACTGGTGAAATGATCTTTAAACGCCGTGCCATTGTCTTATTCGCCCACATGAGGAGCTCTTGTGGGCGAATGTTTGCTCTTAAAAACACGAGATGCACATAATAATATCCAACTGCAGAGCCGCAACGCTGATAAATGGAAAAGAAGGCTGGGTCTTGAGCGCTACACATTGAAAAGGCTGGGAGACATGGTGCAACGGTCAAAGATGATCATTTAGCATATTTAAATTGAGAAACGATTGAAAAGCTTCTGTAAACAGCACAGAGTAATCACGTCATCTTCATAAGTCCTTACGATTGGCCTAAAGCAGACGTCTTACGTCATCGCGTTCTGACTTCATATGTGAAAATACCAGTAATCTACATTCCATGTTCACACAGAGCACATTACCGGTAATTTACTGGAAATGTTACAACTTCCCTTACTGGTAAATTGCTAGAACCAATTTACCGGTATTTTTGAAAAGGTCCTGTTCGCACATGATCTATTACCGGTAATTTACCAGTAAAGACTGTATGTGTGAAAGGGGCTATTGAGGGCCAGAGTTGAGGAGTCCTGATGAAAATATATTATTTTAACACATTTATTCCAAAGTATCCATGAAGATCATTACATAAATGTTCATATGGTCTAATTTCACAGTATGGTGATGAGTTCGCATGGTCAGAGATTGAGAATGTCTGGACCACTTTAGCAGACAGCTGGCCCAAAAATCTGAAGATCATTCTGCACTTCCTCATCAGCATGTCCGGAGTCAACAGTGAACCAAGTCTCCTGCCTTATGTGAGTGACACCTGCCCTGGCCAAGCAGACTTGGACCCATGTTACATAACTCTATTGTGTTTCTGAATGGTTTTCCTAACATTTTGCAGGTCAAGCGAGTGGTGGTGTATCTGGGCAGGGATAAGACGATGCAGCTGCTGGAGGAGTTAATGTATGAGCTGGAGCTAACAGACCCTGTATCCTCAGCTGTCACTCATATGGATAACCCACCTTACTACCGCATTACTTCCTCTTACAAGATCCCTTCTGTTACATCAGGTAAATATGATTAAACCACTCTGTCTACTTATCTTTCTCAACATGACCTTTATACAAAAATTTCACAGAAAGCTTCCTGTGATCTAAGGAAACTGTCACATTTTCACTGTCATTTTGTTTAATTGTTTGCTTTTTTTCAGGGACAACGTCCAGTAGTAACACCATGGTACCTGGACCTGATGGACACCATGACAGCAAACACAAAGATTCCAACATGGAGGACAGGTAAGAGTTAATACTGATATCTTGTTTGGAAATGGGGTCCATATTTAATTGGAAAAAACATTTGTGTTTCATCTGTCCTCACTGTTTGCCCACAACAAAATCAGTGTAGTCAGAGTCGTGAACAAACGAATCCTACAATTCTGTTCTTTTTAATGAGTTGGTAAAAATATCATAATATCTCACCGAACTGCTGAAGTTATTACTTGTATCCTACTGAAAATAAACCAAGATATGTTTATCAGCTATTACTTGACTGGTTGTTCATTGTTTGGTGCTTCCTCAATAGTACTTTGTTGAATTATGGAGATGTTAAGTGGAACCAGAATTTAACTTTCTAAATATCTGCACAGTTACACTCATTTGGACATCTACACTGGTCTGAACAGTAATCTGAACAGTAATCTGAACAGACAGCACCATCGACTGGAGTCCCGTTACAGCAGCAGCTCAGGAGGGTCTTATGAGGAGGAAAAGAGTGAGTACATTAACATCAATGTCATACTTGAAATCAGTGCTCCCTCTAACTTCTGATGTTGCTCTTGTTTAGATCAAAACACACTCAGTCTGAAGACAAGACTCAAAAATGTGTGGATATTAAGGTTGAATAAGTTGTTTTTGTTTTACTGTTAATGAATTTCAATTCAAAATGTTTTGGTCAGTAAGATTTTATGAATACATTTAATCAGCAAAGATGTAAAGACATTTATAAATTTACTATAATTAATTATAATGTTATTATAATGTAAAATATTTATATACCAAAAAAAAATCCTGAAAATGTATGTATTGAAGGGATATGTGACACTAAAGACTGGAGTAATGGCTGCTGAATTCAGCCATCACAGTAATAAATTACATTTTAAAATATATTAAAATATATAAACAGTTATTTTAAATTATAATAATATTTCACAGTATTACTATAATACAATAATTATTTCCTGTATTTTTGATCAGATAAACTCATCCTTGATGAGCATAAGAGAAATCTCAGGACCTCAAACTTTTGAACTGTAGTGTATAACCATGTTGTTTCTCACTTTAGGTGACTCTATGCCTGTCTACGCTAACTGGCGTCTGAAAGTGATGGACCATAACCAGCCAGAGCCCCTCCCGTTTCCTCCCACTGGCGGCTGCTGGTCACCACTGATTGATTACCTGCCTGAGACCACCACACCTGGAGTCTCATTGCACAGGTGAAGGACATACATGTCCTACATAGCGTTGTTCTCCTTGACCTTTGACCACTGACAATACATTTTCATTTCTTTATAGGTGTAACATTGCTGTGATCTTGCTGACCGACCTCATTGTAGACTACGGGGTCAAAGTGGAATGGAGCGCATACCTTCACCTGCTATTGCATGCCATCTTTATAGGTAACGCATATACAACTGTACAGTTTATTTAAATCATTAGAGTCCTGGAAAGTGTCACATTTATATCCTTTAATGCTCTTTTTATTTGTGCGTGTAGGTTTTGACCATCAGCACCCAGAAGTCTATGAGCACTGCAAGCGTTTACTGCTCCACCTGCTGGTCGTCCAGGGCACCAACAGCAGCGTCCAGTCACTAGCATCTGTATTGCTCCGCAACCGTGAGCTGAACGAGCCCAGAGTTCTGACAGTCAAACCCACCCTTCAGGAGTTCAACCTCACAGGTACTTTAAAGCACAGGTTTTTTGGAAAATCTATTGTTTTCAAATCTATCGATTATGATTAATTATAATAATAATGACCAATTTAATATTAGCCATGTCTTATTGTTTTTATTCTAAGAATAAAATATTTGTTAATGGATTTGTCTCCCAGGTGTCACAGAGCTGATGCCAGACTACCAGCCATCTCCAATGACAGACTCTGGCCTGAGCTCCAGCTCCACATCCTCTAGTATCAGTCTGGGCAGCTCAGTCCTGCCTCACCTCCCACCTACTCTCCTTAATGAGGTGGACCTGTCTGCAGAGCAGGACGAGAAGGTCAAAAACCTCATTGAGTTCATCAGTTCAAGGTGAGGGGTCACTGCAGACCACTATGCCAAATTCATCCTCTTAGCTTTGCAATTTTGTTATCTGCCTGATCAAACCTCGTTTGAGAGTTTTATATGTGCTGGAGTGCTTCTGGCAAAGACAGTATGGGGTGATGATCTTGGGAACTGCCATTGTTGTGCCCATGAAGAGATATTTTACTCCAGGTTGCTTTTGAACTAAGGCTGGCCTGTACATTGGTATCAGTATTTATCAAACAAAATAGCACACTCTATAGAAAACGGCTTACTGGTTCTTAATCCCAATGCAATATATTTAAACTCCCTAGAACAATAGACTCCATAACCAGAACAAAACATAGTTTCACACCTCTTAACTTGTGAAGAACGGCAAAGGCAAAAAATAATCTCCATCAGACAAATGGACGTGCGGGCACTGAAATAAAAAAGAAATAAAGTCTACCAAAACCTTCACCTCAGTCAATCTACGAAGAACAGCTCTGGCTTCACGTAGGATCAGATCTTTCTGTTGGTATCGATGAAGCCTGATGATAGCCGCTATTGGTTTCTCTGCTGTCGCTGGCTTGGATGCAGTTCTCTGGGCTCTGTCGACTTTTGACGGAGTCTGAAAAATATCCTAAACAAACACATCCGACAGAGAAAAGAAAGCAGATGGACGGAGCCCTAAGATCCATTCCGGCGGCTGAATTCGAGATCGGTAACTTTAAACTGTAGATTGAATCAGGTCAATCTTGGCCTCCAGTGATGAGGTAGCAGCCTTAAAGTCTGAAAAGATGGCCTGTCTGTTCTGTTCCAGTAACTTAGCGATTGATGTCATGGTAAGTTATGCTTCATTGTCTGCTGAAGTCTCAGGTTTCAGATCCTTCTTATGTTGCTTTGATTGTTTAGAATTCATGATGGAGACTGAAACCACACTAATGTATTCTTAAACAAATCTGAATTAAAAAAAGCGTGGGGGAGAATGAAAATAGGCAAAAATATTACTTTGGAGCGGAAGCAAGACGCGCACATCTAACTCAGATGACCTTCCGCCATTTTCCAATATACATATTTTTGAGGATACATTTGTATTGAACCGAAAAACACAGAATACAGAAAACAAATATGATATGATGGGGCACGATTGTTTATCAAATGACTTTCCTTATCAAAACATTTTCCTCATAGTAGTATATTAAGATTGGAAGGCTTTAAATAACAATGCATTTCTGCAGTTTTGTTACAAAACATTAATGTTGTTCCTGGCAAGTTTTCCTGGATACATATTGAATGTGTATTTTATTTTGTGTTAAGTAAACTTATTTTTTCCCCTGCCTGCAGCCATGTCTAACAGGAGAGGGTATTGTTGCCTTGCATGCGTGTGTGTGCTCTGTCTCATTTCTGTGTGAACACTTTAGATTCAGTGTTTTTATACATACATTTTGTTTGTTTACTGGGAGTTGTGTGCACCTGCTTTGCCTTTGTTCTGTGTTAGATATTTCCTGCTCTATAACTTCATCTTCTGATTGGTTGGCCCATAGGAAGCGTGGTCCGCTGTGGAACCTTGAAGACGTCTCTCCTAAAAACCCCAACATCAAGAGTGCTGATCAGCTTAGTGTATTCCTTCGTCATGTTGTCAACGTCTTCAAACAGACACCGTCCGGTAAGACATGGCATATGCTAATTTTACTGCATTATGTAGTGGAGCAACTTCCATGTGAAGGAATACTTATGTTTGATGCATGTTTGATTAGGTTATCAGTTGGAGAAGGAGCTGAGTGAAGTTGCTTTGCAGACCGCTCTGTCCTGCTCATCACGTCACTATGCTGGTCGCTCCTTCCAGATCTTCAGAGCGCTAAAACAGCCACTCACAGCCTCCACGCTGTCAGATGTGCTGTCTCGTCTGGTAGAGACTGTGGGAGATCCAGGGGAAGAGGCTCAGGTATATAGACATTTCCCACTGTTCCAGAAGTACTGATTAGAAAGCAACAGCTGGGCTCAACAATAAGGATTTTTTGTTTGTTGATCCCTGGACAGTCATAATCAAACGTTTGATCTGTCCCCCGCAGGGTTTTGTTATTGAGTTGCTTTTGACACTAGAGGCTGGTATAGACACTATGGCTGAAACGATGAAGAGCTACGACCTGCTTACTGCACTCTCACAGTAAGACACACTCTGCTCCGGTAAAAACATTATTTCCATCGAATACAGCACATTACTAAAGATGCTGTCTCCATCTCCTGTAGGGCCTCCCATGATCCTCTGCTTGGCACCAAGTTTGCCAATAACAGGAAAAGTACTGGTCAGCTGAACCTCGGCAGTGGAAGTTTCTTGCATGTCCATTACAGCCACACTCGCAGCAACTCCCTCCGAGCCAGTCTGATGGGTGAGCGCCTTGGAGACCGCCACCGCAGCAATACCCTTGATGTAGCCGACCGGTTAGGCGGAAGCCATGGCAACCTTGCCCGAACACGGAGCTTATCATCATTACGAGAGGGTGGTGTCCGTGGTGATGGAGGAGGTGGAACTGGAGGAGGATCTGGTGAGGTGGTGCCACCGACAGACCCCACCAATCTGATGGCGACGGTCTTCTGGATTGCAACGTCGCTGCTAGAGTCCGATTATGAGTTTGAGTACTTGCTGGCACTCAAGCTGCTGAACCGACTGCTGGCCCAGATGCCCCTGGAGAAGGTGGACAGCAGGGAGAAGCTGGAAAGAGTGCAGGCCAAACTGAAGTGGTACAACTTCCCCGGCCTGCTGACGCTTTTCCTGAAGGGTTTCACTTCAGCTGCAACGCAGGAACTCACAATTCACCTCCTCAGTAAACTCATCACTGTGTCCCGACACACACTCATAGACCCCCTACAGCAAACAGGTGCGCCCATGGTTTCTGGAACATTTTAAAATTTTGTTGAGAATTTGTCATATGTGGGTCTTGAAAATGAACAAGAATGTGTATCCATATATTTATTGTCTTTAATTATTTCCTGTTAGGTTTTCCTCTGAATATCCTGTGCCTTCTGCCGCACCTTGTCCAGCACTTTGACAACCCCACAGGGTTCTGTAAGGAGACTGCTGATCGGATCGCCAAAGTGTGCGCTGAGGAAAAGTCACCCACACTGGCCAACCTTGCTCACATGATGAGCCTGTACTCAACGCACAGCTACTCGCGAGACAGCACTAACTGGATCAACGTTGTGTGCCGTTACTTGCACGACTCCTTCTCTGATATTACTTTCAACCTGGTCACATACCTAGCTGAGGTGAGATGAATCAGACACATTTTTCAAAGCTGAACTGTGCTGTCATGTAACTTTATACATATACTTTAAGTATATAAATATTCTCTTGACCTTTTACCTCTTCTGTTTTAGTTATTGGAGAAAGGGCTGAACAGCATGCAGCAATCTTTACTACAGATCATCTACAGTCTACTGAGTCACATTGACCTGTCTGCTGCTCCTGTCAAACAGTTTAACCTGGAAATCATGAAGATTATTGGCAAATATGTACAGGTGTGTGTACATTTAACTCTTTCTGTCATCAATAATTAGAACATCAGTCCCTCGTATTTTAGTATGCCTGTCCCATTTAAAGAAAATATGAATATAGAGTAATCCATATGTATTTGAGTTTATTCATTCTTCCGTGTGTGTGTGTGTGTGTGTGTGTGTGTGTGTGTGTGTGTGTGTGTGTGTGTGTGTGTGTGTGTGTGTGTGTGTGTGTGTGTGTGTGTGTGTGTGTGTGTGTGTGTGTGTGTGTGTGTGTGTGTGTGTGTGTGTGTGTGTGTGTGTGTGTGTGTGTGTGTGTGTGTGTGTGTGTGTGTGTGTGTGTGTGTGTGTGTGTGTGTGTGTGTGTGTGTGTGTGTGTGTGTGTGTGTGTGTGTGTGTAGTACTGGAGATTGGGCTTTGCTGTAATGTCTATTTGTCTGTATGAATGGCCGAATGGCCTGGGGGCTGTTTGCTTTGGGAGGCACTTTTGAGAAACTATAAGCTGCTTCATCACTTTCCTACTCTGTGGTCTTTATTTCATCTTGAGTCCCTGGAGGTTACAGGGGTATAGTAAAAAATGGCTCAAGAGTTTTGTTCCTTGTTGTGTCTGTGCATTGCTACAGAGCCCATACTGGAAGGAGGCCCAGAACATTCTGAAGTTGGTGGTGTCCCGCTCAGCGAGTCTAGTGGTTCCTGATGAGGTGCAGCGCTCCTACAGCACAGAGTCGACCGGCTCCCCGGAGATCGCTTTCACCCGCATATTCAACAACTCATCTAAAGAACTGCCAGGAAAAACATTGGACTTCCACTTTGACATCTCAGAGGTGCTTTGCCTGCCGTCTTCGCTGTCTTTTATTTAGTTTTTCAGTTTATTTCTATTGTAGTTACTTCATCATAGTATCTTTTTTGACAGTAGTTTTTAAACTTTTGACCCACAGACACCTATCATAGGTCATAAGTATGGAGACCAGCGAAGTGCAGCGGGGCGTAACGGAAAACCGCAGGTAATTGCCGTGACAAGAAGCACCTCCTCTACTTCCTCTGGCTCCAACTCAAATGGGCTGGTGCCAGTCAGCTGGAAGAGACCACAGCTCTCACAGGTAGTGTCAACTATTATGCAAACCTGTCAAATCTTAATTAACCAACTAGAGTTGTGAATGTTTTTTATTTTTTTATTCTAATTGTAATGGCAATGTTGTTATCTGCTTTTAGAGGAGAACTCGGGAGAAACTGATGAATGTCCTGTCTCTATGCGGCCCAGAGTCCGGCCTGCCTAAAAACCCATCTGTACGTTTTTATTCTCGTATTCAGAATGTTATTAGGTTGCATAATATTAGCAATGGCTAATTACACCTCTTTTCTGTAGGTGGTGTTCTCTTCAAATGAGGATTTGGATGCAGGTGACCAGCAGACTAGTCTGATCCCTACTGTAGAGGAAGTGACACGGGAGGAGGAAGTGCAAGCAGAAGATGCAGGAAGTGAACAGCAGTTTGGTGTCTTCAAGGACTTTGACTTCCTGGATGTTGAGTTGGAGGATGGAGAGGTGAGCCCAAATGCTCTGGGCATGTTGCCTCATATTTTGATAGTTAGCAATCAATCATCAAAGTCTTTTATTACAAACATCTTAGAACTGATACATGATTCACTTTTAACCAAAGCAAACAAAGACAGAGTCTGTGTGTATTTCTCTGACATCACCTGTGTCCGTTTGTGCACCTCCACATTACCTCAGTGTCTTAACTCTCCCTAACACTCTTATTATCTTTTTTCCTCTTTTGCGTCCAGGAGCTTCAGGTAAGTTAAGCAGTGTTCAGGGAAAATGTTTTAATCTATAATTGTTTGGCGTCGTCATTCATTTGAAAATTTGCACCCATTCAGAAACTTCACAAAATCAAATGTGATTTCCTGCTGGCCAATCAAGTGGATATTATAGTGTTTATAATTGTAGCTAATGGTTTTCATAAGTACATGGATGGTGCAAATTAAACAAATTTCATTTAAAGTACAATATGAAGCATCTTTGAGCATCATTGTTGTTTGAGCATCATTGTTGAGTTCTCCGTGTTCCCTGACCCCACTGTGCTCTGTGGTTGCGCATATTGTATTGTGTTTTGTATAGCGTATTCATTTAATTTCTTATCCTTTTCCTTTAATATAATTCACATAGCGTGCTGTTTAAAGTTGATCTGCTTTCCTCTTATTGGCCTTCTCTTTTTCCACCTGCAGGGGGAGAGCATGGACAATTTCAACTGGGGTGTGCGGCGTCGCTCACTGGATAGCATTGACAAAGGTGACACCCCGTCTCTGCAGGACTGCCAGTATTCCGGCAGCACGCCCAGTCTCATCCAGCCGGAGGACACCGATGAGTCATCTGAGGAGGAGGTACTGAGCGCTAGCCAGATTCTCACCCGCTCCAACCTCGTAAGTCCCCTCTCCTCTGGGCCCCCTCTACACAGGGGGCACCGGCATGGTGTGTCTGTGCGCCAAATTGGGCTTAGACGCTGCCGCGGCCTACCTAGGTGGGGTTAGACGCTTGCTTTCTGCATAACCCGCACTTCTGGTGTATTTAGACAAGTGCCCTCCGCACTTCTCCCTGCCGCCCAGCCATGCCAACCATTGATTTTTAGTATTTCAAAGTCATTCTCTGACCCTTACTTCTATTTTGAATCCCTTTTTTCATTGTGCTAAGAAAGGTGATGGGGACCAATTTTTATAATTTTTTTCCCTTCTTTTTAGTGATGATCTAGCCAGTCAGAGAAACGTTTAATACAATTGTTTAGCGGTCTTGCGTTCTAATACTAACTTTGCCATAATTGTTTAGACCGCATGATCTCATTTTAATGCCCACACAGAATTTTTAGCAGATTGCACAAAATTGAAACATCTGGCATTCGTAAAGTTTGCACGTCGTCTTGCGTGTTTATAAATTATTTGTATAATTTGATTATACTTTCAACAACAAGATATTGCTCTCTAATTAAGTTTAAAATGAACTGCACAAATTTTAAAATCTGACACAAAATCACACAGAAATAGGTGCATGACACATGAAAACAATGTGTGTTCTTAAATCTGCTTGAAATATCAACTGTGTTTGAAATTCTCTGAAGCTAAAAAAGTCAGACTCGATCAGACACTACGTTATTTTCTGTGAAATCTGTCAACTCTTGACTGGCCAAAATCTACTGACTGCCTATGGCTTTCATCAACTAGCTTAGACTCGTCTGTAATTTGAAATACACAACAAGACTGGTGCCCAGTTTTTTGCACCAGTGTTTAATTTAACACATTTTAATATGTTTAAATTTCCACAAAAATCAGCAGAAACTGCCAAAAAATCTGCATATTCCTTCTGGGCCTTCTCATTACTTAAATTGCTTCAAATAATTTTTCTGCATGAATGTTTAGATGCAAGCTTAATATTTTTTTATATTTCAAACCTCTAATACACTATTGCACCCTTTCGCTTGCTATGGGGCATGAGCTACTAAACAGAGCTAAAGAAAACTGATCCTTTAAATGCTGCTGAGTGAAAGTCATCTTCCTTTTCCTGTTTTTGTCCTTTTCCTCCTACACTGTTTGAATAAGACTTGAATGCAATTGGTCTTGCCAGGTTCACATTATTTTGTCTGGCATGCCACATAATGTCATATGAAATATTAAAGTGCAGAACTCAGGAACTACTTTTAATTTTCACATGCACCATGCAACATAACACTTAGAATTTGCTATAGTCTCTGAGTTAAACTGTGTTATGCTATATTGTCTAACTAAATCTTCATAAATTTTCCCTTTTACGCAGCTCAATAGTGATTCTGCGACAGATGATGCCATATCCAATCACTTGGACTCGCTCCAGCAGTCGCAAGAGTCCTCCAGTAGTGTCCTGACTGAAGAGGCCACACCCACCCCACCGCTACCCCGCCCAGACAGCCCCACCCCTGAGACCGCCCACTCTGACAGCAATAGCAGCCAGCTGCCTGAGGTGGGATCAATCAGGAATCTCAATAAATTGTGGTGCACGGGTGCTATTTAGCCATTTGCTTTTCGCTCTCTTTTGGAGTTAACTGGTGCTGTTTTCTTGCCTATCAAATTCCCCCTATCATCCAATGGTGTCAATGTCAAGCTTTTGCTGCTAGAGTGTTTCCAGAAAGTGTTGCGTTTTGAACACTGGGCACTGTCTGTTTCCTTTGCCAAAATGCTGGCACATTCTCTTTTCCTCACACTGGGTTGCTTAATGGGACGCTTGCCATCATTGACCTTAGATAATGATTGACTGCTATGAGGGTGGGGCCTGCTTGCCTGCTTGATGTGTGATTGGGGAAGAGATTATCATCAGGGACAAACATACACCTCAGGCCTGCTGTGCTAGAACTACCTCAAATTTGGTCCCAGAAAGGTTGAAAAACACAGACGTTAACACGCTTTAGGCTCTAATGATGACCCTTCACTGCTATCCACGGACCTGCAACCTCATCGTAAGTATTATAGGAAACTATCCCACCATTCTAAGGGGGTTTAAAAGGCAGTATCCACAAACATGAGTATTAAGCACATTTGCCTCCTTCCATTTGTATTACATAATCCCTGACTGTTTTACATGGACTGATTATAGCCGCAGATATCAATGATCAGTTGCTTATCTATTTGCCAACCATCAGTTGTACTCCAGATAGCATCAGCAACAACCTACATATGTGTGGGGAGTGCCTGTAAATGCAGCTAGGGATGAGGTTAAGCAGACAGTGTAGAAAATGAACAGAAACTCATGTATATTGATATTGTCCTGTTAAAGTAATCATTCCCATCAACCCGCACATTGTCATCATTTACTCACCCTCATGTTGTTTTTTGGTGGGACACAAATTAAACAAGAATGTTCATGCTGATTTTTTTTCACCCACCCATACAATGAAAGCGTAGTCACAATAGTTGGCAAAATTACCCCAAAAAGTCATCAAAGGTAGTTCATATTACTCATGCATTATATATCAAGTCTTCTGAACCGATATGATAGCTTTATGTGATAAACTGAAATTTAACCAATGACGTATGGTGTCACTAACATTGTTTGAAATGTACAATTGTTATTTTAGTATTAGTATTTTTTTTATATATATGTAAATATAATATTACCAGTCAAAAATTTGGACACACTTTCCCATCAAAGACAATTTGATATATATATAAGTATATATATATATATATATATATATATATATATATATATATATATATATATATATATATATATTAGTATAATATTTTGAGTTTTTATTTTACTTTAATAATTTTTATTAGTTTTTTATATTTCATTTTTATTTCAGTTTTCGTTTAGTAATTTTAGTACTTCAACTTATTTATTTCAGTTAGTTGCAAAGGCAAAATTTCTAATTTATAAATTTTATAATTTCTAATTTAAGTTTTTCATCTAATATCTATATTTTATTTCATTTTTATTTCAACGACACTAACAACCACACTGGAATGAGATACAGCAGAGGGAAAGACTTTCAGTGAATAATGACATCAATCTGTTCCTCTCACAAAGATATCGCATGACTTCAGAAGACTTTTAATATATAGCACAAATAGTTTGGACCACATTTATGAAGCTCTTTTGTGTTCTCTTTGAAACTTGACAACTCTTGCGCAATGCTTTCATTGTATGGAAGGAGCAATGTGAAGATTCCTTAAAGTACATTTTGTTTGATTGTTGTATCTTTTGAAAAGACATAAGGGTGAATAAGTGTTAGTTACAAAATGTTAGTTTTTGGATAAAGAGCAGCCATCCAGTAATAATCAAGTAAAACAAAAAGATGCACAGCCCGACTGAGAGAACATTTAAAGGCCACTAACAGGCTTTAGCCAGCCATGTTACTAACACTGTACTTAACCAACTGCTGAAATCTGTTAATTTTTTATTCCAGTTCATTTGGTTGATGTTTACATGACACAGCTCTACCCTGGAAAAATGATCTTTTTAGGGTGTTCCCACAGGTCAACCTTCATATGCACAACCATCACTGTTCAAATGATTTTCTGTCAAAATAAAACTGTTTATGTTCCCTAGTCACAATACATACCAGAATACCCCTCATGTTGATGTTAATGATTGAACAACTTTTAATCAATACTTACCCAGACCAGCCAAGACCAGTTGAGTCCAGTCCAGTCCAGTCATACCTCAATATCAGCTCAAGGGCATCTCGCCTGTCATTCTCCAGCTCTTAGCGTAATGAGTCCAGATAAAACCATCAATAGTCTTACTCATCTGCGTGGCCACCACAGCCAAGAATGCCTAAAAGCTTTCTCTAATACCGCCTCTACTTTGGCTGCACGCCACCCTCCCTTCTTCTGTTAATGCATTAGACTCATAAATAGAAAGGAGGAGGAGAAGAAGGAAGAAGAAACTCAAGTTCGTTCAATTAGATGTTGTTTTTTTCTTGGTTGTCTTCTTAAAGTAGGTTTGAATAAAACATGAGTCTAAGATGGAGCAGTTTGTTCCCAGAGATGTTTTACCATCATTCATGTTGTGTGCTGGAATTTATCATTATGGCAGATTGTCCATCATGCATCTCAAAGATATGGAGTTTTACAGGTTTTATGTGACATTGAGCTCCGACTTTGTCACCCATTCAATCCATTGTGTGATTTCCAAGATTTTGAACTTTCAACAATCAGGTTTAACTTGTGGACAAAAAAAATATATCTCTGATATTTGTGTTTTTTAAATTATTATTATTGGCATATAAGTTTGGCCCTTGTATACCCGTGTCCCTATAGAGGACAAGTGGTTTAAAAAATGAATGGATACTTTTTTTTTTTTGGTCTCATGAAGTAAAAGACGGAATTAGTAATTCACTGCTGTATCTGTGGAGTCTTGATTGTCAGACATATTATCCCTCGGTTTCAAAGACGAGGCTTAAGTCTAGTCCCAGAATAAATGCGCTGTTTTAACTGAAAGCGTTTTGCAGTGGCGTAACTTAAAATATGTCACTGTCATTGTCGCAAGATGCACTTAAATGTCCTAATTGAACTAAAGCCTTATCCTGGCTTAATCTAAGCCCTGTCTGTGAAACCAGGCCAATGAGTCTCAGGGTAAAGATGTTTTTCCATGAGTTTGATTGATTTTATAGTTACCTGCTATTTAGCTCAGTGCTTCATGTGATTTATGAATGGCCATTTAATATAGATCCTCTGATGTCACAGGTTTATTCCTCTGCAGGTCACATTTGCATCACAAGTCAGTGGTGAAAGATTAGCCTGTACCGTTATTGCTTTTTTTTTTCCTCTTCTAAAAGGAACTGAGAGCGTATAGCAAGGCCATTTTGTGAGTGCCAATGCTTAAGGGTCCCTTGGTGACGTTCACTCTCAGTGTAATGTTCATACTGCCCACCTGACCTAAATGTGGGCTCAAATAAATAGTTGTTTTTATAGCACAGTAAAAATACACTTTCCTCTGCCACAGCTCTGGAGTGTTGTAATATGGCAATAGGTCTGCTAAGTGTTTAATGCACAAACATACTACACAGCAAAGCAGCTTTAATAATATACTCTAATAATACAGCTTTTTGTATCATATTTATTGCCCTCGGAAAAAAATTCCTTTTTGCCTCATTTCCTGACTGCCCTTTACTGTCGATGTTCACATTTGCAGGATGCCAGTGTAACTGCAGCGGATGAATTGAGTAGCAGTGTCAGTGAGGATACAGGGTTTGGCAGTGCCCCTCCTCTACCCTCAGACCACCCTGAATTATGTGACTTACCTGACTCTCAGGACCCTACCGACGACCTGGATCCAGCCCCCCCTCCTCCACCAGCAGTGGACAGCCCGCCTGGATCCCTCTTTGATGACGAGCCGGTGCTGCTGCCCCCTATCATAGACTCCGCCTTGGACTCCATGTGTGAGGAAGAGACGGTTCTGCCCCTGGACTCAGCACCCGATTCAGTATGTGAGGAGGATGTGACACTGGCATTGAAAGAGCTAGATGATAGATGCGAAGAAGAGGAGGCAGATTTTTTCGGCATGTCCAGGTTGGTTTGATTTCTGTGGTAATCATTCATGGGGTTGAAAGTTGAGTCATTAATGGCTGTGTTCCAAAACCCTAATACCTACATAGACAGCTACCATCAAAAGCAGCATCCTAACCTCAAAGTAACTGATCAAATAATGCTCTTCATAGGCACTTGCATTAATCACAACTAGCTTTTTTCACATAAAGTGCAGCATATGTAATTATAAATAATGAAAACACATGAAATATACACTCATATAATTAAAGGCTGACCAAACTGCAATTAATCCTTATCATTTGTAACACATGTGGTCAGGAGGGCACTACTATTAAAACGTTTTGGGTCAAAGCAGCTTTACAGTGATAACAGGAAAGTAATGCAACAAAGTTTGTTTCGGCTGTACAGCAGATCAAGAAGAAAATAGTGTCATAGTCCAGTTTAAGTAAGTTCAGTGATGGTTCATTTCTAGTTAATTTATCTATACATCTGCCCTGGAGAAAACAGTGATGCCATCATTCAGCTCAGTTGATTCTCATACAATGGTGTCAATGCAGGCTGATCAATAATATTGTTGAATATTAAGTGTCTCCAACTAAGCAAGCCAAAAGCCAAAGGGACCGTGGCAAGGAACCAAAACTCCATCAGGTGACAGAATGGAGAAAAAACAACCTTGGGAGAAACCAGGCTCAGTCAGGGGGCCAGTTCTTCTCTGGCCAATGAATGAACAGTGTATGATTATGGTTCAGGCAGCATTACAGCTCAGAAGTCAGATTGGATCAGAACATTCAGAATATTTATCTGGTTGAAGATCGGAGTCGTCACGCCGATATGGGGCGGTAAATAAGTCACTTATGCTCACCATGGCTGCGTTTATTTGATAAAAATACAGTAAAAACAGTCATATTGTAAAATAGCATATATAAGTGAATGTCTTGTGATGGAAAAGCTGAAAAATAATACTAACCCAAAACTTTTGAACAGTAGTGTATACAGAAGGTCATCCAAGTTTTAATTTGAGCATAAACAGACATAGCTTTAACAAAACACATTATTTTCTGGGATGCATCAGGATGGATTAGTGTTAATGTTGCAAATGTTACATGGTCGCATACATTTCTGATTACCTCCAAATGCAATTTGAATGATTAGATCACAAAATGTTTTGGACCCCGTTAACAACAATTTATTGCTGTGCACTTTTGATTGGATGATCTGAGATCTTGATACCAGGTGTAAACAGAGTCTATTTTTGCTTAGGTCTGTAAGGTTTAATACCATTCACATGTTGTGCTGTGAATAGGGATGAGTTTCATTAACGCTGTGAATGGTGATCTCATACTTGGCAACACTATTGCTGTTGAAGGTCAGCCATCTATACCTAATCAGATCAGAAAGTGCCTCCACAAACGTACTTTATTCATTCTCATACACATTCACTCACACACACACCTCCTCTGCAGTGCTATAGATCATCCTCTAAGCCCTGATGTTTCCGGCTCTTCCATGATTGATTAATAAAAATTATAGGTAGTGATTCAACAGAGTGCTCTTATTAGATTTTTGCGCATACACGGCACGATGAGGGCCTTTCCTTGATCTTCCTGACAACTTGCAGCTGAGATCCATTTAGCAGAAAGAGAGGCTGCATTCGCGACTCCGCGTGTGTGGGAAGCGCTCTGGTGCGGCGCAGCAGCGAGTGGGGGAGGGATCGAGAGGGAAAAACAGAGAACGTCACAAACGCAGCGGGAGAATTTAGGCTAACACGTGAGGTGAAGAGCTCAGAGAGGGAACGGTGAAAAAAGAGCGTCAGAGCAGGAAGACATTGAAGGGAAAGATAAAAGCTGTTAGTGAGGATGAAGATGAAGGCCATGTCCTCCACATCTTTCAGCAGCACTGGTCTCAGATTCTTCTACTCGGTCTGCTTCATCAAGCTCTTCGGCCCTACAGTCCTGTAAGTGTGTGTTTATCTGTGTGTGCTTATGTTGATTTTTTTGCCTCTGCAGTAGATTTGGACTGTAAAAACACTGCAGCACAGGACATCTGCAGAGAGAGAGAGAGAGAGAGAGAGAGAGAGAGAGAGAGAGTGAGCGAGAGGGGAGGGAGAGCTAAAGAGAAAGAACAGCATGTCTCTGTTTACGTTTTTCCTTCCTAAATGATGTAGGACTTGGTATTGGTACTCGCATCTCTATATGTTTGAGTGTCTTTCTGTCTTTGTTTACAGTCAAGATGAGGGTGATGCAGACGGCTTTCCTGAACTCCAGGCCTCGCCACCTCCGTCGCCCTTTCTCTCTGCTATTTTGGCAGCATTCCAACCCGTAGCCTATGACGACGAGGAGGACGCCTGGCGTTGCCATGTCAACCAGATGTTGTCGGACTCAGATGGGTCTTGTGCGGTGTACACCTTCCATGTTTTCTCACGACTCTTTCAGGTAAAACAAAGAGCTATGTGAGAATATTATATTTATATGAATATTAATATTTTCTGCAAATACACTACTGTTCAAAAATCTGGACAATCTCTGTAAGATTTTGTTTAAAATAAATTAATACTTCAATCAGCAAGGATGAACTGAATTGGTTAAAAGTGACTGTAAAGACATTTCTAATGTTGCAAAAGATTTCTATTTCATATTAATGCTGAACATTCTGTTCGTCAAAAAATCCTTAAATATATATATCACATTTTCAGCAATGTTTGTGAGCACCAAATCAGCATATTAGAATAATTTCTGAAGGATCATGTGACACTGAAGACTGGAGAAAATAGGAATACGTTTCTTTTTAAAATACATTCAAGTGGAAAATAGTTATTTTAAATTGTAATAATATTTCTTATTTCTTATTGTTTTATCAAACAAGTTCAGCCTTGCTGAGCATAAGAATCTTCTTTCCAAAACATTACCCTACATAATAGCTTGTTGTTTGACTGATTCATAGCTTGGTGTGTCTGAGTTGATTCTCTGCTGTCTCTTTAGCACATTCAAAGGAAATTTGACTCGATTACCCATGCCTCAGTACGCTTCCTTGGGGAGGGGCTCCAGCGAATGGGAAACCAGTTCCTGAGTTCTCTTGAGGTCATGACCTCCTGCTCCCAGTGCCCTACAGTCCTGCTGGATGCTGAAACTGTAAGTTTATGCATTTAGAGCATGTACTTCCTCTGCAACTCACAGCTGAATACTTACAATGCTTATAATACTTATAATACCTGAAGGCAGTGGAAGATTACACAGGTTATTGGTGTTGCATTAAGGTGTAGTTATATTTGCCTTTTAACAAAGCTTATGTCAAATCATTTATCTATATAATTGGTATATTTAGTAAACTGTGTGCGTGTGTGTGTGTGTGTGTGTGTTTTAGCTGGTCTCCTGTGGACTCTTGGAGACACTAAAGTTCAGTGTGTTGGAGTTACAAGAGCATCTGGACACTTACAACAGCAAGAGAGAAGCTGCCGAACAGGTGACACACTAACTTGAACAATATCAGACTACAAGGTATTGAGCAATACCTTAACTACAAACCATGTGTAATGCTTTTTAGTCACATTGAAATCAAAATATATTATGAATGATTTATCTGTGCTCATAATTTTTATTTTATTCATTTGTCCTCGTAAAATGTAATAAAAAACATTAACTTCCCCTTACATCTCTTCTCTGATTGCATGTGCATCAGTGCAAGGGTGGGACAATAATCCCTAGCCTCCAGCAACCTCTCATGAGATCACAGCAATTAGCAAACAACAGAGATCCAACGATCCACTCAATTCCCAAAGACAAAACTAAGTCTTGCCCTCTTTTTTTGAGGAAAAAAACGACCAAAATATATTTGGCGACAAAGGAGGAACGAGGAGAGTCTTGATGCTAATGGCGTGCAGTGAGGGCAGTAAGAGCCCTTGACGGGAAGCTCAATGGGTCCTCCGCAGACTGAAAAAGGCTTCAAAGATATTCTTGGTTGCTGGAACGCACAAGAGGATCTTTGTAGTCCTATAATCCACTTTTTGGTGATGACTCATTGGCTTAAATGACAATTGATATCACAGTCTTGTATTAAAGAGAAAGATTCTGAAAAAAAAAAAGGTGCTCAGCACAGCGTCATTTATACGGCACATTCCCGCCTGTAATTTATGCGTTTGAACCAAGCGGCAACTTCTCGCTGTCTCTCTTGAAGCCAACACGGAAGTGACTTAAACGGCAATTCATCGACTGGTCGCTTAAGACAGGCTCCAAAAGGGAGTCAAATCTTTATCTCCCCCAACTTTACAGCAGAAAAAAAATATGTTTACAGCCTGGTACAAAAAGTGGTTTTTGCCTATACAGCTAATTTTGCTCCTCACAAGCAAACTGTGAGGGGGGTGATTTTTTAATTATTTTTATAGTTCATCCGTTTGAATTATATTAAGCCTTAAAGTTCTGCATAATTAAGGGCGTGGCCACTTGAGTGACAGGTGGATTGCCACTATGGTGTTTCAGCAACCAAGCACCTCAGCTCCATCCACTTCCCGCCTCTTAACCCATTTTCAGTTATCTGGGAGTGGTGCACTGCCAAGATGCTCTTCAGAAACCTACGGGTGACGTCACGGACACAGCGTCTTTGGTTTAAACTCCGCTGGAATTTGCCATCTAATGTCATAATGCCAATCAGGCTTCAGTATTCTAGGAGAAAGGTGTTTCCCCATAGCGTCATCAATGACGCAACGCTGAGAGGCTGTTATTGAAAGGGATCCCACATTAACTACTCTGCTGACCTTCATATCCTTACATACCCATATCATTTATTTGCTTTCCATGGAATACAAAACCAGATGAGTACTGATGGTGATTTTTGATTAACTTTTTACCTTTGTTTTATTTATTTATTTTTTTAATCTGGTAATGCAAATCTTTGTTTGCATTTAGAAGCGGTCCACTGATTTTCAGCTATTCCTGAGTCTGGTAGAATTGGAAAGTCTATAAATAACTGTGACTTTGGGATATTAATTTCTATGCAGTTTGTTCGTCTATAAAGGGTTATGCAATGGAAGAAAAACAGCAGAGGAGAATAAGCTGACAGTGCAGGATCATAAAATGCTCCTTGACGTCTTTTTGCAGTTATTGTTGGCAACAAATCATATCAGGGCATGAGTTGATTTAGCCAGCGCTAGCTTCCGTTAGCACCCATCTAGAATCTGTGGCAGACAATTTATCTTAATGCACGGTCACTAAGAATAGCCTCACGGAGACCCTAAATCATTTAGCTGGGCGGACAGGCTGCAGGAAGGGGAGCTGAAGGGCCAAATGGTATAGTGGATGACTAGGGTACAGTAATTGGATGAGACACAGGCACTGCCTCTAGCGCATTATGTCCCGACCCCCTCTGTGCTTAAACAGACCCTATTTAATTTGCTAAGTAGTTCACTCTTATTAAATTTACCTCATGCACACTCCCATACATACTAGTTGTCTCTCCATTTCTGTTTCGCACTCACAGAAACGTCATCTCTCTTTGCTCACGTTCAGCCATACCATTAGAAATTTACACCTGCACTTCTCTGCTTTATGGTTAACAAGGTATTTCCTCTCTTCTTCCCCTTGCAGTGGTTGGATAACTGCAGAAAGACCTTCAGGGATAAAGACATTAACCAGCGACCCAACACTCAAGCTCAGGTATAAAAAAACACTCACCTCACTGCATGTCTGTTTAAGAATGCAAACGTGAACATTTGAGCTCTAAACATTTCTATTTATCTCTGAGAAATAAACAAGAATGTAAGAACCTCTGTAAGAATGCAAGCAGAATTGATTCAAGGGCAACAGATTTTCACAGCTTTCTACGACCCATAACCAGGTCCACACAGAATGTGCCTGCCGTCTCATCCACACAATTTAGCAGACTAAATTGTGTGGATGAGTACTGACTGCTAAATATTCAGCTTTGCCATCACTAGAATAAATTACATTTTAAAATGTTAAAATTTTAATAATATTTCACAGTTTGTAATTTACTTTTTTTTTTACTGAACTTTAGATCAAATAAACGCAGCCTGGATGAGCATAGGAGACTTCAAAAAAATTATAATAATTATTAAATCAGCCTTAACAGCCCTAAACTTTTGAATGGTGTAGATTCTGCCTGTTCCTACTCGTATCTAGTCTGAGAATTAAGACCCCAATATACTCAGGGCGAAGTTCTTTTCATTCTTAGTTTAGGGGTAAAATGAAGTTAGAATTACTACATCAGCGATATACTGTTAGGGAACATCTGATGCCGCCCACACTGCTGAGAGCGACGGTTAGATGAATACGTAAATATATCCTGCACGGTTTTCTCTCAATAACAAAATAAATGCACAACTAAATTAAGAAAACAGCAAGCGTTTTAATAAAGCAAAAGAAAAGCATTTGATCGTAGTAACGTGGATATGATTGCACAAGCTCTCTAGTGAAGTCACATCACAATTATTTATAAACCGCTTTATACAATAGAATAAAATCAAGCAGCTTTACCGTATTAAACATATTAAACAGCTATAAAGCAGCTTTCCACTTTGTTTTCACTCGTGACGTCTGACCTCGACAGACTGAACAGGAGAAATGAACTCGAAGATCTTCACGTGAAAGAAGGCGGAGGCGCCGCGCACGCCTACCTATTACATAATCGCCACGGACCAATGGGAGGACAAAGGTGTTTACCAGCTGGTGCAAACTTTTCTGGAAAGTTTGCTTTGTCAAGCTGTTTCGAACTTCCCAAAACAGCCTAATTTTGTTTGAAATAACCTCACATCAGTTCGTTCTTTGATTTCACTTGAAGTATATCGAGGCCTTTATGATTTTGGTAACTTTTGTAACACTTTTCAATTAGATTAAACAGTTTCAAATTATTTAAATACATTAGGTATCATGAACAATATCAACATTATTTACATCATTTTTTAATTTGTTAATCTAGAGCAGGGGTTCTCAAGCCTGGTCCTCAAGGGTCCCTGTCCTGCAGAGTTTAGGTCCAACCTTGATCAAACTCACCTGCCTGTAGCTTTCTAGTAATCCTGAAAGGCTTAATTAGCTGGTTCAGGTGTGTTTGATTAGGGTTGGAGCTAAACTCTGCAGGATAGTGGCCCTCAAGGACCAGGGTTGAGAGTGCCTGATCTAGAGCTTAAATGAGCTTTATGCTCTCCATCTCTTGTTTATTCATCTTGGTCACTACTGTCCCGGTGATTTGTTCTGCAATCTCAGAGCGCTGAAGTCAGGTTTTGTGATGCCACAGTTCTGCCAACATTTCACTCTCTTACTACAGCTTGCATTAGTCTCATGCTGCTTTTCTACCTATTTTGCATATATTTAGGTACGTTCAAAATGTTTGAGTGTGCATATAAATAGTGAAAATATATTCAGAGTAATGTCTCCTCCCAGAATACATTGCATGTGACTGCAACCTTTGTGTCATTGTTAATTATCAACAGACTGCAATATTTCTCTCTCTCTCCCTCTCCTATGGTGGTCTTGGGGTGTTGTGAGCTCACTAATTTTTGGTCTTTTTCTCATTTCCTGTGTTTCCTCTTTTTTTGTGACCGGCTGTCCTTCTTGCTTAGCAAATGGAAATGCTAGCAGTAAGTTGTTTATTGTATTTTAGAGTCTGTCGTAATCCTTTTCATCTGCACAATCATGCTCAACCAATCAGAATTCAGAACCATACCTACATCTGATCTCTTAACACCACTACAGACATGTCCAAATCACGATCATTCATATATCATCACTACCCGCTTCATTAATGAGCTTCATTATTTAATGGCCTAATTGAGTTCTGCATACTTACAGTGTTAGCTTTGCTACTTAAATGCTAATTTACTAATAGGTTATTAGCGTTTTAATGCTTATAGACATATTATGCATTCAGTGCGTGAATGGAGTTTGTCCATGAACGTCTAAGTGGAGGATTAAAGATAAAATAAGCTTAGATTTTTGCATGCTTCATCTACCCCATCTACTCACTGACATTTTTTGGATCACTCCATTCAGATCTGACGGTTTTTAGAAACATACTTTCAGGGTTTCGCTATGATTAGGGAATCAAACGTAGTCCACGCTGCACAAAATGATGACCCTTCATTCATTCTATCTGTCTATCCCTCTATTTGATCATTCATCTGTCCTTCCGTTCGCCTGATCATGCTGTTTTGCTGCTGACCGTGCAGATGACTAAAGCTGAAGATGTTGAGGTGATAGTGTCATGACCTTTCTTTCTCTCTCTCTCTCTCTCTGTCTCCATCTCTAGGAGCTGGAGTTGTGTCGACGGTTGTATAAACTCCATTTCCAGCTCCTACTGCTCTTTCAGGCCTACTGCAAACTCATTAGTAGAGTGGACACCATCAAGAGAGAGACAGAGGTTTGTATCTGCTGTGTTTCCTTGTATAGTTAGCTGTTATCGTGTATTTTAATTAGACATTTAAGATATCATCATTGAAACACAAATTAAGATACTTTTAATGAAACCTGAGAGATCAACGCACATACAGTGAGGAAAATAAGTATTTGAACACCCTGCTATTTTGCAAGTTCTCCCACTTGGAAATCATGGAGGGGTCTGAAATTTTCATCATAGGTGCATGTCCACTGTGAGAGACATAATCTAAAAAAAAAAAAATCCAGAAATCACAATGTATGATTTTTTTTACTATTTATTTGTATGATACAGCTGCAAATAAGTATTTGAACACCTGAGAAAATCAATGTTAATATATGGTACAGTAGCCTTTGTTTGCAATTACAGAGGTCAAACGTTTCCTGTAGTTTTTCACCAGGTTTGCACACACTGCAGGAGGGATTTTTGCCCACTCCTCCACACATATCTTCTCTAGATCAGTCAGGTTTCTGGCCTGTCGCTGAGAAACACAGAGTTTGAGCTCCCTCCAAAGATTCTCTATTGGGTTTAGGTCTGGAGACTGTCTAGGCCACGCCAGAACCTTGATATGCTTCTTACAGAGCCACTTCTTGGTTATCCTGGCTGTTTGCTTCGAGTCATTGTCATGTTGGAAGACCCAGCCTCGACCCATCTTCAATGCTCTAACTGAGGGAAGGAGGTTGTTCCCCAAAATCTCACAATACATGGCCCCGGTCATCCTCTCCTTAATACAGTGCAGTCGCCCTGTCCCATGTGCAGAAAAACACCCCCAAAGCATGATGCTACCACCCCCATGCTTCACAGTAGGGATGGTGTTCTTGGGATGGTACTCATCATTCTTCGTCCTCCAAACACGTTTAGTGGAATTATGACCAAAAAGTTATATTTTGGTCTCATCTGACCACATGACTTTCTCCCATGACTCCTCTGGATCATCCAAATGGTCATTGGCACACTTAAGACGGGCCTGGACATGTGCTGGTTTAAGCAGGGGAACCTTCCGTGCCATGCATGATTTCAAACCATGACGTTGTGTATTACCAACAGTAACCTTGGAAACGGTGGTTCCAGCTCTTTTCAGGTCTTTGACCAGCTCCTCCCGTGTAGTTCTGGGCTGATTTCTCACCTTTCTTAGGATCATTGAGACCCCACGAGGTAAGATCTTGCATGGAGCCCCAGTCCGAGGGAGACTGACAGTCATATTTATCATGTCCATTTTCTAATGATTGCTCCAACAGTGGACCTTTTTTCACCAAGCTGCTTGGCAATTTCCCCGTAGCCCTTTCCAGCCTTGTGGAGGTGTACAATTTTGTCTCTAGTGTCTTTGGACAGCTCTTTGGTCTTGGCCATGTTAGTAGTTGGAGTCTTACAGATTGTATGGGGTGGACAGGTGTCTTTATGCAGCTAACGACCTCAAACAGGTGCATCTAATTTAGGATAATAAATGGAGTGGAGGTGGACATTTTAAAGGCAGATTAACAGGTCTTTGAGGGTCAGAATTCTAGCTAATAGACAGGTGTTCAAATACTTATTTGCAGCTGTATCATACAAATAAATAGTTAAAAAATCATACATTGTGATTTCTGGATTTTTTTAGATTGTCTCTCACAGTGGACATGCACCTACGATGACAATTTCAGACCCCTCCATGATTTCCAAGTGGGAGAACTTGCAAAATAGCAGGGTGTTCAAATACTTATTTTCCTCACTGTACATACAACACGTTAAATAAGGAAGCTTAGCCATACTTACTTACAAACCTCATTGGTTCTTGCCTGTCAAGCAGGCATGTTTGAGCTTCAGTTCAACATATTTGATGTCTCTATGTATGTTTATATGTGGATAAAAGCCTAAATTGAATCTGTTCATCATATAAATTGTTTGTCTCCTCAAAAGACTTGGATGTCTTAGACCTGGACGTGAATGGATTGCTTTTTTGATTTCTTTATGAACTCTTTGAAGCATTTTGGTGAAAGGACTTTAAATGGAGGGACTAATCTCTTAGGTGTTTTGAAGATTTATGAAACCCTTATGGGTTTGGAACATTTTTAAAAGGACAACTTTGACTATTGCTACACATATCGCTGTTTTTTTTGTGTTTTTTTTGCATCTCAAGGCAAGATTGTTGCAACTTTAAGATGCTGTGTCAGTATATAAACAGATATATAGAATATAGAAGATATAAGGCCAGCCAAATAGACAGAAGATGGCAATTTTTCTCTCTGGTATTTGTGGTAGTTTGTGCTAATGTGTGCCAGTATGGACACATATATAAAGGTCTGACTGCAAATAATGCTCTTAGTGCCGTATAACTTTATTACGCTCACTGAGGGAGATGGATATGCTTAACACAGACCAGAGCAAAGCCATTCAGCCCATCGGTCATCGATACTAACTCACTTACACTTTAGAGACCGTACACATACACACACAGACCGCAGCAACCTGTTATGTAGAAAGCTATAACAGTTCTCATATGTTTAGCTCGGGGTCAACACATTTTTGATATATTGTTGGTGACATCAGTTAATACGGACTGCCTGAGGAAGATCCATTTCATTTTTCAATGTGTTGTTTATGCTTAATATGACAAGACTACAGTGTGCTTTAATGGTGTGTCAGCTGATTGATTTTGTATTGGCGAATTGGTCATTTTTCAGGTGTGGTTTAATTGGAGTTGTGAGAATATTGACTAAATGTTGATTTAAAAATGACATGATGCTTGTGTGTTTCTCAGGTGACTAACATGTCAGAGGAGCTGGCCATATTAGAGAGCTGTCTAAAGGAGGCGGAGTCAGTAGGTGATGGACAGGAAGGAGTTGGCGAGTTTGATGTGGACCAGTCGAGCACAGAGACGGCCATCCACTCACTCATCGAGAGTCTTAGAGCACGGGACTTCAGCACAGCCATCGCACAAGTTAAAGCCTTCAGGTATGATAAACAGACTTTAATGGAGTACATCTGACTGTACATGAATCATTACATATCAGAAATCACTGGTCACAGATCAGGCATTCAAATTAACAAGGTTACTGACATACTGTGGCATTACTGTCGAGTCCATATCGTAAAAGTCTGTTTGCAGAGAAATGTTGCTGTTTGCAACTGATTTAACGAAGAATTTGCAGTGAAATTTACTGAATACAAATAAATTATGCTCAACTGAGACATTCACATTGTTGAAAACAAATAAACATTCCTAGCATTAGGATCCTTTGGAAGGGAATGTTATTTGTAGTCCATCCTGTATCGCTCTTCTCTCCTCGTCATCTCACTAACATGCAAGTGGGTGGGGCCAAAGTTACAATGATAGTAGTAGGCATTGATTTTCTTCTGCAGAGGCGGTCTTTCATATATCTAACATATATAGGCACATTTCACATTCACAGTCTTTCGCTGGGCTTGGTTACAATAAAAGCTATTCTGTACTGTTAAGCTGTAAGGATATTCTTATAGTATGATGACCTCTTATATGACTAAAGCTCAAGGAAAATTAGATTGTTCAGTTCAGTGACCCCTTTAAAGTTACAATGAAACAGAAGTAGCATCAGATCTTGTCTTCCGTATTGTAATGTATAGCCAAGTGAAATGGTTTATCTGACAAAAAATGTAGGATGGATTAGATAAATATGACCCTGGACCACAAAAAACAGAATCTGGAAATTCTGGATTCTGAGGGTGCAAAAAAGTCTAAATATTGAGAAAATCGCCTTTAAAGTTGTGACCAAATGAAGTCCTTAGCAAGGCACATTACTACTAATAATACATTTATTTATTTATATATATATATATATATGACCCATACAATGTACTGTATTGTTGTCTATTGTCACAAATTTACCCGTGTGAATTGTGACTGGTTTTGTGGTCCAGGGTCACAAATTATTTAAAATAAACAGCAATATTACATAAAAAATTCGAATTGTCCACTTTGATTTCAAGGTGACTTTAAAGTCGTGATCTAACAGAAGTAGCAACAGATCTTTTCTTCCATATTGTGATGTTTATCAGATTTTTCAAAAAGAAAAATGTAGGGATGTAGACTTGATCCTGTCAATTAAAAGCAGCGGGGTTTAAGTGAACTAAATAATTGGACTAGTCCATCATACATTACCAGAACAAAGTCTGCTTTAAATGGACCAAGTAATAAATCGTATTCTTAGTCTTTCCTTTTATTCATTTTTTTGTCCTAACCAGTCTTGACAAGCGACGTGCCACATTGTCAATCACTTACTGTAGTTCTACGTTGAGTAGCTCTACCCGCAGTACAGTCTCAGTGGTCCAAAATGTTTCTCTACATAGTCTGTTTGTTAAACATAAACCATATTCTGATTGGCCGCTTTCAGACTGGTCAGACAAATTGCTTGTTGCTGGAAACATATATTACATCATGTCCAGTTAGGATCCATAATCTAATGAACCATCTCATTAACCTTCTGGAGTTCTCTTTTGCATAATCTGATAGGTTCCAGTATCTATTGTCCTCTATAAACCGCCTTCTGTTTCTTACTTCCCTTCATTCCCTCAGGTGCCTGTGGCCTAATGACATATTTGGCAGTGAGAGGGATGATGCCGTGCAGACGCTGCTGCACATTTACTTCAGGCACCAGACTCTGGGTCAGACGGGCTGTTTGGCTGTGGTAGGCCCCAGCAGGGATCTTTCTCAGGCCAGCGCGCGCCTCATGGAGCTCAACCTTCAGATCCGCGAAGCTCTCTGCCAGGCTCAGACACACCCGCACACCCACCAGACGCGCATCCTGTCGCCGACCCCCACGGCCCACATCCAGACACAAATCGACACTCACAGCACAGTCCTTAGCACTGGACTGTGAGAGCTTCACTCAACTCTCTTCCTCCAGGGTGGCGGGTTTGGGGATTTTCACGTAGACTTCACCTCAAAGGGCTAAAGAATGTGTGGACATTAGTTACTCAAAACTATTACGCACGTACCGCGTTTTTTCTTCCCCCCCCCCACCTTTCTCCAAAATAGTTTAACCTCTCCAGATGTTGTAAAAAGTACGGAGAATGGGACAAGGAGGGACACTGGGCGATAATGATGCTAAATTTGAAGCTTTTTGGCGGAATGACCTATGACCTCTGGGTGGTGTCCTTTTTAGACTGATCCACATCCGTCTGCCCCACTATGCACTGGGGCAGAGGTGGGATTTGAAGCGTTATCGTGAGAAACAGAGTATCGCAATGGATCGGCGAGACTTGTCGCATCGTCGATTGCAAAAAGCATGCTTGAAAGAGAAAAGCCTGCAACAAATATTTTTTTGAGAATTGTATTTTTTAACAGTCTTAGGTTGTAAATGTTAGGATATTTAACAAGTAAGCTGGAGGGCCATACCCTCCATTTAAAGAGGTTTATCTGTTTAACTTTATTGACCTGCGTCGGGGAGAACTTTCAGCTTTCACTGAGCCGCTCTTACAAAACCCTTAAACTATAACCAAATAAGTAGCTGCCTGTAGGAAACCATAGACTCTTGTGTACGCGTGCGAGGACGAGTGTGAGCGTGTGCGTGCGAGTGCGAGTGCGATTGAAATGGACTGATATTTGCACACCCGTTCTCTCTCATACATGCACGTTAACAAACCGAGATGCACAGGTGAAGTGCAAACTGGCTGCAACTCATGGAAATATCAATAACTTATTTTACTCTGTATATATTTTAGAAAATGTATAGTGTAAAAGCAGTATTTTTCCTTGTACATTTGTGTAATGCACTGTTCAATCAGAGAGAGCTCAGTAGAGGGTAACGACTAATGCAAAAAAATAGCGAGTTGAATAGCTGTTGGGAAGTCATGGACTGCCCTCTCCTTTATGATAATACGCCACCTTAATCTTCAATATTTCCCGACGAACGAGCTCGGCTTCTCCGGTCGAGCTTTTGCCATATGCATTCCTTGATACCCACTGTGATCTCCATGTTGGCTCAAAGTCCCTCACTGAGGCCCCGCTGGAGCCCCTGCTGAGGGGAAACTGGGGCTAGTGTTTGTCCATGTTGGCTCTGTCTTAACTCTAGACTCAGGGCTGCACTGAGGGTTTGTGGGCTCTGCACCGCTTCTGAAAGGCACTGCACTCCGCTTGCTGAACTCCAAGAGACAAAGCGGTGTCCTGAAAGTGATATCCGCAAACCGTTTAGTCTGTCGTGGCACATTGAGAAATAAAACGTTCACTGTATTCATTCCTCTCAGAGATCTCTTCTGTTGCTTGTTTGGTACATTTTGAATGCTGTTCTTAATTATTTAATGGATATATTATTTACCTGGAAAAATATAGTTTTTATTTAGAGGTGCATTATCCCTTGTTTTCTGTTTCCCCCTCACGTTTCTCTCTGGTTTGTCTTTGTTTGTCATCTGATTTACCTGCTTTTCCCTGTACTGTTAAATAAAAACCTGATTATAAGCATCTCTGGCTTTTTGTCAGTTCATTTTCTGATGGTTTTAAGTCCTTTAATATTAAGTTTTTAATATGCATTTATTTTTTCAGCATTGTAGATCTTTTCTATTTAGGCTCGTTCACACAAGTGCAATAACTATACCAACAGATGACAACATTTATAAGCGTGTGCTGCAGTTGTGTTTAATGATGACACTTTAAATGCTCAAGCGCTTTTAAAGTTATCATTCATCAGCTGGAATAAATTTGTTTTGTGATGCCAACAGTGTTGTTCCTGTGTGTCGGAACCGCTAGTGCTACTGTAAATACTTCTAATAGTAAATAGTTCTGCATGCTGTGTTTGTGCAGACATACTGTATATATGAAACATGAATTTCTGGGTATCAACCCCATACAGGGAGTGCAGAATTATTAGGCAAGTTGTATTTTTGAATATTAATTTTATTATTGAACAACAACCATCTTCTCAATTAACACAAAAAACTCATTAATATCAAAGCTGAATATTTTTGTAGTTTATTAGGAAGTAGTTTTTAGTTTTAGCTATTTTAGGGGGATATCTGTGTGTGCAGGTGACTATTACTGTGCATAATTATTAGGCAACTTAACAAGAACAAATTTATATCCATTTCAATTATTTATTTTTACCAGTGAAACCAATATAACATCTCAACATTCACAAATATACATTTCTGACATTCAAAAAACAAATCAGACCAATATAGCCACCTTTCTTTGCAAGGACACTCAAAAGCCTGCCATCCATGGATTCTGTCAGTGTTTTGATCTGTTCACCATCAACATTGCGTGCAGCAGCAACCACAGCCTCCCAGACACTGTTCAGAGAGGTGTACTGTTTTCCCTCCTTGTAAATCGCACATTTGATGATGGACCACAGGTTCTCAATGGGGTTCAGATCAGGTGAACAAGGAGGCCATATCATTAGATTTTCTTCTTTTATACCCTTTCTTGCCAGCCACGCTGTGGAGTACTTGGACGCGTGTGATGGAGCATTGTCCTGCATGAAAATCATGTTTTTCTTGAAGGATGCAGACTTCTTCCTGTACCACTGCTTGAAGAAGGTGTCTTCCAGAAACTGGCAGTAGGACTGGGAGTTGAGCTTGACTCCATCCTCAACCCGAAAAGGCCCCACAAGCTCATCTTTGATGATACCAGCCCAAACCAGTACTCCACCTCCACCTTGCTGGTGTCTGAGTCGGACTGGAGCTCTCTGCCTTTACCAATCCAGCCACGGGCCCATCCATCTGGCCCATCAAGACTCACTCTCATTTCATCAGGCCATAAAACCTTAGAAAAATCAGTCTTGAGATATTTCTTGGCCCAGTCTTGACGTTTCAGCTTGTGTGTCTTGTTCAGTGGTGGTCGACTTTCTGCCTTTCTTACCTTGGCCATGTCTCTGAGTATTGCACACCTTGTGCTTTTGGGCACTCCAGTGATGTTGCAGCTCTGAAATATGGCCAAACTGGTGGCAAGTGGCATCTTGGCAGCTGCACGCTTGACTTTTCTCAGTTCACAGGCAGTTATTTTTGCACCTTATTTTTCCACTCGCTTCTTGCGACCCTGTTGACTATTTTGAATGAAACGCTTGATTGTTCGATGATCACGCTTCAGAAGCTTGGCTATTTTAGGACTGCTGCATCCCTCTGCAATATATCTCAGTATTTTTGACTTTTCTGAGCCTGTCAAGTCCTTCTTTTGACCCATTTTGCCAAAGGAAAGGAAGTTGCTTAATAATTATGCACACCTGATATAGGGTGATGTCATTAGACCACACCCCTTTTCATTACAGAGATGCACATCACCTAATATGCTTTCCAGCCTATACAGCTTGGAGTAAGACAACATGCATAACGAGGATGATGTGGTCAAAATACTCATTTGCCTAATAATTCTGCCCTCCCTGTACATTGCATTAACACAAATTACTGGTTTTGCATTATTTTAAAGTTACTCCACAAAGATGAAATCCATCCTGAAATATCCAACTTTTAATCTTCCTGAAAACTAGATTTGATCATGTTTTCACCAGATGTCATACAGGGAGGGCTCACAAGATTGATTTTTTGCTTAAAGGCGAAGATCCAACTTTGTTTTGCAAGACCCTCCTTTCCATTTAACATTTTATTGGACTCCCGCTTTTAGTGCAAGTAGAACATTTAATTAAATAATTGTTAGAAGTTAAGATTTTACCAGAAAAGGTTTTAGAATATTTTTTGGTTTGCTGGTTATGTAACTTATATTTTTGTAAATTCTGTTTTTGCAATGAAGATGTCCGTATCTGTGGCTATGGCATTAAAGCTATACTGACTTCAAAACCACGATAGTTAAATGTGTAATTAGAAACTTTAAACCAGTTACAAATTTACTGCACATGTTTTCAGGTTTGTCACTTATGGATATGTGAAGTGTGCACTCGTGTTCTGCAGAGTTAAATTTAGTGTCAACTAAACCTTGTGTGTTTTGGCCATTCATTTATGACAATGTTTTGGGGGCATGAAAACAAACTTTCAAAGCGCAAGTTTTTGAAAACGATGCAGTTATCTCTGAAACGTCATGCACATGACATGTTCAATCTATACCCAGACAGCAGCATCAGCCAAGATCCAGGCCACATCTGGTACATGTTAATTCCACGCGTACCAGATGTGGGCCAGATCTGGACACTATGTTGCCGTCTGGGTAGGCGCAGTTGTTCTTTATAGAGTGACTTGGCATGTGAGTGGGTATTGACAACGATGTCATCTGTACGTGAAAAATGCAAAGGAAAAACTTTTTTTTATGAAGGATTCATAGTATAGACATACTCCTAAAGTCAGCCAGTCACATCAGCCTTCCGCAAAGCAGTTCATATAAGACTTTGGCTCCAGGTGTGCTAGTAATTGCCATTTTTTATTTTCAGTTTTCAGAATTGGCACCTGCAATTATTGCAAGTACTGTACAAATTAAAGCAAAACAAAAACAAATGAGACTGTAGTGACTGATGGACCTGCAGTCTTTGAGCAGTGAGGATGCAGAGACTGAAATGGGCAATAACAAAGCCTGAGCACAGCACACACAGCTGCTAGATGATGTATTTGAAGCTGAATGTGCTGTCACAGGAGAGCCGCTTGCCTTTGCAGCGGCCACACAGATCTTGCCGGTGGGGTCTTTTGGGGTCCACATGACGTGATGTTACAGGACATGTGCAGCGAGTCTTCTTACAAGTCTGAAAATTAATAGTTATAAAGGGTTAGTTCAACCAAAAATGAAAATTGTCATTAATTACTCGCTCTCATGTCGTTCCAAACCTGTAAGTTTTTTGTTCATCTTCGGAACTCAAATCAAGATATTTTTGATGAAATCCGAGAGCTTTCTGAACCATCCATAGACAGCAATTTAATTAACACTTTCAAGGCCCAGAAAGACAGTAAAGACATTGTTAAAATAGTCCATGTGACTACAGTGGTTCAACCTTAATGTTAAGTGATGAGAATATGGTGCGCAAAAAACAAAAATAATGACTTCAACAAATTCTGTTTTACGTCAGAATGCCAGCTCACTATTGGCCGACACCGATCACATGACATAGAACCCGAAAGCGCTGCACTGTTTACAATGTGATCAGCATAGGAGACTGACACAGACAAGATTGTTGAATAAAGTAATTTTTTTTGTGCACAAAAAGTACTCTTGTCAGTTAATAAAATTAAGGTTTAACCACTGGAGTCACCGGGACAATTTTAACAATGTCTTTACCACTTTCAAGGCCCAGAAAGGCAGTAATGACATTAATCAGAAAGCTCTCAGATTTAAAAAAGAATCTTAATTTTGTGTTCCAAAGATGAACGAAGGTCTTACGGCTTTGGAACGACGAGGGGGTGAGGAATTAATGACACATTTAATTATTGGGTGAAGTGACCCTTTAATGCAAAGTGCACCATTAATACATGATCTATAAAATACTCATGCACATTATCAACACTAGTTTAGTTTAAGTTAAGACTGTTTTTTTAATAAAGTTTATGGGGACAAATTAAAGAGGGAATAGTGTTGCATGTCCTCATTTAAACCATTTTAAGCATCTAGTTTTGGCAGACCCTTGGAAGTTTGCCTCAAGGCCCTCTGCTTGAGGACTGGCTTACCTGACAGGTTATGTCTTCAACCCGGTATGGATTGAATGATTTCTGACATGTTCTGCAAAACTGCTTGAAATACACCTTTAAGAGAGACAGTAAAGATTGAATCAGGACATTTGTGAGAATAGAGGGGGAAGACAGACATCGGTCTTGCATGGTTTAATTCGCATGCATAGCCCATTACCTTGTTTGTGCCTTGGACACACCACACGTAAGCACTTTCCCAGCGCAGGTTGCAATCTTTGCAGTGATAGAAGCCGTACTTCTGCTCCAAAAACTACATTAAAACAAGTTAATGCACTGTTAACGTAGTATAAAAACAAGGGGGAAGCGCCTTTTAACTGCATTTCTTAACTTAATTCAATAAAAAAATAAGGATAATAAATGTGCCCTCACCTGGAATCTCACGCGAGCCTTGGACTTGGATTCGTTTTGTCCGGTTTTCATTAGCTCGTTTCTGTTCTCCTCATTTGTTTCCGTCTGTTTGTTTTCATTTTCCTCTGGACTAAGCGGTTCCTTCTCGCTCTCTTCACTCTCTTTGCGCTCGCCTCTCTCAGCACTTGCCACCTTCTCTGCGCGGTCCACCGTCTCAGGGGCCTCGGGCTCCGTGTCGTCCTCCTCCTCCCTGAAGAGGGACACTAGTCTCCTGGACTCGACCGGAGAGTACACGGCTTGAGTGCGCGGGAACCGGACGCCGCCGCTGATGGGGCTCCCGGGGGTCTGGGCCTCCTGTCGCCGCTGTCGCAGGGCATCACGCTTCCGGGCCAGAAGGGTCCGCGGGCCTAGGGAGCACTGGATGGACGCGTCGGTCTTCGGGTTGACCTGGACCGCGATATCTTTGGTGTTGGCTTTCCTCAGACGCGGTGTGAGGTTCGGGTTGATCTGAGACAAGATGGACTTAAGGTGCGCCCTGTGGTAATTATCAAAGTAGGTCTCGCCCTCGCCGCAGTTGGCGAAGTAAGCTTTCTGTCTCCAGCTCTTAAACTTGGGGTTTTTGTAGGAATAAGGATTGTAAGAAGAGTAAAGATAGTTGTCGACTGTCTCGTTACTATACGTAGCCATTTTTTCGCTTAGCCGGTTGGCAAAGGCATTGCAGAAGTTTAAGTAGACGCACAAGCACACAGATCCAGGTCAGGTGGCCAATTAACTGCAATTAACAGCATTCCCACGGTTAGAAAACCCGAAAATCTCCTCCTGGGACCTAGGGATAGACTTTTGTTCTCTGTCGTGGACATTTTAATCCAGTGAATTTCTCTCACAGCATGTCACAGTTTAAGTCTGGATGTCCTGTAAAGAGCTCATTCAGGGGCTTTTCAGGCTACGAAATGTTTGGAAGTTAAACAATGTAATGTGATATTAGAGGAACATAAATAATAATATCAGATGCTTGTTGTAAACATTTATTCATCTTGCAGGCATTTTCATATATTCTAATAAACACGTAGGCCTACAATATTTTCATTTCGATTACAGAGATGAATTGCATATTTGGATATTTTCAGATGGAAACTATAGCACATGACCACTTGTCTAGAATAAACCTTATTTTAAATAAAGTCCTGTTTTTCAAAACCACATTAGTTATGATCTGAGTCTGACACTGAGATTTTGTTGTAGCCTTTGGTATCGGTCATATCAAACAGTGGTAATTCCTTTCCGAACTTTAGAAGCAACAAACGAAAAACTAAAAAATTCTCCTTGTTTTGGAATCAGAAACAGACTGACAGTGGGTGGTGTGCAGTAAAGCGTGGGATGTGAATCAGTCTTCCTATCCTCTGGGTCCACATAATTAAATAAGCCATTGTAATCCTTTTACTGGGGTAATAGCAGGATTCATTTACAAACAGCAGCATCAGTCTATATTAATGGTGGATTTGCATACATCCATGACACTCTGAAAGTGCCCTGTACATATGAATGAATGAATGAATCAATTAAATTTGCTCAGTAATAATAACTAAAAATATATAATTTATATATAGTCATAAACATCGCTCTCTCTCTCTCTCTCTATGTGTGTGTGTGTGTGTGTGTGTGTGTGTGTGTGTGTGTGTGTATCTCCACTAATATTAGCACCCTTGGTAAATATGAGCAAAGGTAGCTGTGAAAATAATTCTGCATTGTTTGATCTTTCATTCAAAACATTCACAAAATGTCAACCTTTCATTGAAGTAAAACAACTGAAAGTGTGTTGGGGGATTAAATGTATGTTGGCCACAATTATCGGTGCCCCTAGAAATTCTTATGAGTAAAATATCTCTGAAGTATATTCCCATTTAGATTTACGTTTTTTAGCACACCAGGATGACTAGGAGCACGAAATTGTCAAGCCATGACTTCCTGTTCCACATGAGTATAAATATGAGGAAACACGAAGGCCAAATTCCCTTAATCATTCATCACAATGAGTAAAAGCACAGAATATAGCTCTGATGTGCACCAAAAGACTTCACAAAATAGAAAGTGGCTGTAAGAAAATTCCCTTTTCCACCATCAGGGCAATAATTAAGAAGTTCCAATCGACTAAAGATGTTACGGATCTGCCTGGAAGAGGACGTGTGTGTATATCGTCCTAATGCACAAAAGGAGGAGAGTTTGAGTGGACGAAGACTCTCCAAGATCACAGCTGGAGAATTAAAGAGATCAGTTGAGTCTTGAGGTCCGAAAGCTTAAAAAAATATTATCAAACGGCACCTTCAGAAAAATCCTCCTCGCTCATCCAGAAACAAACTCCAGCAGTGTCAGACACGACTGGATCTTCAGACGGGACCTGGTTCAGTCCTCAGATCAAACTAAAAAAAAGATTTTTGATGGGTTTGGTGCACACAGGGATAAAAAAGTCCCCCATGTCCACGGTTAATACAGCTGGATCTTTAATGTTGTGGGCCTATTTTTTCTGCTGGAGGTCCTGGACATCTTGTTCAGATTCATGGTTTCATGGATTCTAGCAAATACCAACAGATAAAAATCAAAACCTGACGCTTCTGCTAGAACTCTTAAAAATTAAAATGGGCCGTGGTTGGATCTTCTATCAGGACAATGATCCAAAAATGTGTCACTAAACATAAAATTTAGCTTCTGCCATGACCGTCCCAGTCCCCTGACCTGAACCCTATAGAGAATGAGTGATGAACTGAAGAGAAGAGCTGGGAATCTGAAGGATCTGGAGAGATTCTGTATGAACGAATGGGCTCTGGGCCCATATTTATCAAGCTTCTTAAAGTGCCATTTTAGTCTTTAAGTGCTGAGAATTCATGAAATTTACTCCTACTTTCAAACTTAAGTATAAAAGCAAGTTATCAAATGTCTTAAAGCTAAGAATCACTCTTACTCTCCCAGTTATTTAAGACAGCTCGAGAGGTCTCTCAGGTGGTTAAGAGTTGCCAGTAGGGGCTTGTGATAGCACTGAGGAGACAGAGATGTGTGCAAATGTTTTAAAGGATTAGTTCACTTTAAAAAAAACTTTTGCTGATAATTTACTCACCCCCATGTCATCCATTTTTTTTAAATGACCGATCGTTTCGTTAGATTAGACCCTTATTCATCGTCTGGTATGGTTTAAAGCCCTCTGAAGCTGCACTGAAACTGTCATTCGGACCTTGAACCGTTTGGGGTCCATTGCCTCCATTATAAGGAGAAATGTTTGCATTAAAAACCTTAATTTATTTCCGACTGAAGAAAGAAAGACATGGACATCTTGGATGACATGGGGGTGAGTAAATTATCAGCAAAAGTTTTTTTTAAAGTGAACTAATCCTTTAAGAAGAGGAAGTATTTTTTAGAAATGTTTGACAATGAGCAGTTAATCAAACGGTATCGTTTGGACAGAGCAGGCATCGTTTGGTCAGCGCTGGTGTTGGACTGAACTTGCCTTTTATAACATTCCACTGTTCAACTAATTCAGCCAGCAATAGCGATCGCTTCTTCCTCCCGCCAGTTCGGATTTCTTTTGGAATCCATGGTGGCTGATTATATCATAAAATCTAGACTATATATAGGCACTTCAGTTAAACAGCACACCACATAAAAATATATATATAATAATTCAGACATGGTGGAATACATGTTTATCTTTCATTTCAAATGTGTATATTATAATGTATTGTCTTGAAAATGTGTTGAATGTAAACTCCTCTTAAGAATTTCACCATTCAATGTGAATTTATCTGAGAACTCTTAAATAAGGACATCTACTCAATGATTGGTTCATGCCTATGACATCATCCAAAACCCTGTTTGTGGTACAGCAAAGTGTCGTAAATCATCTCTAAAACTGACACTTAAGATTTAGTCCTACACTTCACTTAAAGTATGACTGAGATGCTTGATAACTATCTTTTAAGCGCAGCTTTGAGCCAAGACTTTTTTTACTCTTAAGTCAAAACTTAGCAGTGGTCTTGTGAGTGATTCTCAGATGCTTGACAAATACGGCCCTGATCTCCAAACAGAAGAAGACTCAGAGCTGTCATCTTGGGAAAAGGACGTTGCAATAATTGGGTGCCAATAATTGTGGCCAATGTGAACTAGAGAAAAACATTTATATCATAATGAGATTTACCCCCATTTTCAATTGTCTTACTTCAATGAAAAGTTAGAATTTGTGATTTTTTTCAAAAGGATCAAAAGGATTAACAATGCAGATTTATTTTTACCAATATTAGTGATGGGCACTTTATATAAATTTGTAATTAAGAATTATATAGAATTATATATTTAATTAATGTATGAATTTATATTTGTGTCTAAAAAATTTTTTTTTCTTTTTTAACTGTGTGTACATGTGCGTTTGCTTTTGAATTTGGAACATATTTTAGGAAAATTCCATTGAATAGTAATATCTGGCTAGTGTGTTTAGATAAAGATTTAAAACATTGGCTCAAATATTCAACTTTAGTATCGCCACTGTGTGTCATGATATTAGTTTCCAATTTCTCATTTCTTGCAATCGTTTTTGGCACATATTAGTTAGAATGCTGTGAGAGATTAGTAAGAAATTCAACAGTGAGCGATGGCATAAATGAATTGTGATGTAAATACGCAGGTCCAGTGTCTACAGTGAGTCTCAAGGCGGTTGTTTTGTGCCCTTATACAGGCGTGGGGCTTCCAACACCATCCTGTGACTCCAGCGCAATGACATTTGGATCGCTCACTGTCACCGCACCATACGTAGAATCAAACGGCACATCTTCCTCCTTCATTCTCTTGTAGGATATGCCTGTATCATCATCATCATCATCCTCCTTGAGGTCCTGCTTATGTAAAACCTCTTTCCTGTACATGCGGTAAACCAGAATGAAGATGCCAGCCTCTGCTGCCTGGAAGAGCGCGTACAGCAGAGGAAACATGTACATGCCGCCCATCAGCTGCGGCGGGAACGCCAGCTTCAGGATAGCTGTGCAGAGCTGCACGTTCTGACATCCGGTTTCTAAAGACACAGTCCTCCGACTGTTGGGGGGCAGATCGAAGAGTGTCGCCAGGCCGTATCCTGCCGCGTAGCCGCACATAGGCATGAGCACGGCCACCAGGTAGACAGAGGCAGGGATGGTGGCCAGCAGCTCCGGGCCCAGCATAGTTCCAGTCATGATGAAAAGCATCAGCAGAGTGACCAGGAGAGACCACAGAGACACCTGGAGCACAAGCACAAAGCACAGGTGGGTCAATCTTCCAAACTCACCTCACTGAAGTTTCTCATCAGAGAATTATATAAATCCATTTAGTTCATTTTAGTTATTTAACAGAATCTGTGATATTTTCTATGTGTAATGGACTCACAAAATTATTTTATTAATGGAAATAATCAAATTTTACATTCTATGTATAATGGACATATTCCCACAATATTTTTTATTTTATTATGCTGGTCTAATGGACACATTATAACAATATTTATTTAATGGAAACTGTATTTTCACAATATTTTAATTGTATTTTCTGTGTACAATGGACATTCTCACAATATTTTTACTTTATTTTTTGGGTGTAATAGACATATTCTCACAATATTTTTATTTTATGATATGGGTCTAATCATGGAGATATAACAATTGCATTTTTAATGGGCATACTGTATTTTTCACAATGTTTTGTTTAATGGGTGTAATGGACATATTCTCACAATATTTGTATTTTCTCCCTTTTTTTACTTTACATTCTAGATGTAATAGAGATATTCTAACAATATTTTTGTTTTATATTCTGAATCTAATGGAAATATTCTCATGGGTCTAATGAACACATTCTGGAGAACATTTCTAAATATTGTAAACAAATAAACAATCCTTAAACAACCCTTAAAAAAAAAAACCCACCCCTATCATGGACTCTGAACAACTGCTTGAGGTTCCTTTCAGTTATTGTAGTTTTGCATTTTTTAATTTTGCTATAAAATCTCAAATGTGCTATAATTTCAGTTTAGTTTTAGTTTGTTTCATTTATGGTTTTGTTAGTCTTCATTTAGTGTTTATATATTTAGTTTCAGCTTTAGTTTTAGTAATTAGAGCGAACGCACAGAGTAACGTTATAACATAACTTTCAACACACTCAAGTGTGTTTAGTATGATTGTTTTAAGCATGTAAAACAGCACTGCGTTCCCCCACACACACAACGCAGCGGAAGCGGCGACTGCAGCATAAGCAGAATAAAAGCTCAGAGACGGTGTTTGGCGCAGGTCTCTCTCATTAGCATTCACTCTCAAGGGCTCTCGCGCGTCCTGCTTCACACCACCGTAACGCTAATAACACTTTAATACATTCACTCATTCATGAACATGATTTCTGCCCGAGTCCATCGGATTCCCTTCCATCAACTGTGGAGGTGAAGAGTCAAGACTACAACTCCCATGATTCCACGCTCATTCACTGCGTCATCAAGCCACGCCTTTGTTTTGAATAAGCGACCTCTAGCGGCAAAACGTACATACTGTGCCTTTAATTACAAAAAATTTATTTCAAATTTTCCGTAAAAGTTGTTAGTTTAGATTAGTTTTAGTTTTTCATTTATTGTGACATTTTTTATTTTATTTTAGATTACGAAAATGCTTTTTGACCAATCGCTTTAGTCTTAGTTTCAGTTTTCGGAAATAATGTAATGTACTCGGTAGACATTAGCCTGGTCAAGAGGAGCTGCTGTGAAAATGGCAGTGTGTAACACGACTCAGCGGGCAGCAATTAGCCGTAAAAGGTTTTCATTAATAAAGTGACTGGGGGCAATTGGTGTGACATATTTAGCTATGATGTATGGCCTGGGGAATGAATCCTGAAAAGAGTGAATGGCACCGAGAGACATGAAGATACTACTAGAGGAGAAATGTGCAGGCCATGAGTGACAAATCAGCCCACTTTTATCCACTCTACTTTCCCACCCCACTCACCCAAAAGCCTCTATTCCTTTATCACACACACTCTGTCACCCCCACCACTCCCGCCTCACTCTATCTCACAGTCGCCACTGTGCCCTTACCAGACTGTTCTTAGATAAGCTCAACTGAAAGAAGAATGTGACGCCACTTTGCCTTGGGCACTTCAGTCTACTTTTAATGGCCAGAGATGGTGGACATACGAAACCCATCACAACCAGTGATATTTAAGAAAAGACAGAATCCTTCTAAATCATGTTATATTGTGGTGAAGATATTCCATTGTCTCCCCCAAATCAAGTTCCTTACCCTGTAGCGCGCAGCTGTGGCACAACACTGAACCACTAAACTTTTTTTTTTAAACTCACCTTAATGATGATCTCGGACACTCGAGCATAGCGTTGTCTAAGCCAGACCCCGAGCCCGATGGGAATGAGGGTGCTGCAGAGGGTGAGAATGATCGCGCCGAAGGGCAGAAGGTTTACCACGGGTGTGTTGATCCACGCGCGACTGTACATCCATAAACACAGCGGCATGAGCACGAGCGCCAGGACAGTGGACGAGATGGTCATGACGATGCTGGAAAACAGAACCCACCAAAAGCAATGTATTATCAAGACAGCCAAACAAGGTTTACGCGTTATTCTGACCTTTATTTCATTTCTGTGTTATCGGGCTTTGATGCGTATCTCATCTCTCTACATAATCATTTGGAATGACCAAAAAGAGCATGCTAAAAAATTTAAACTTAAATATGTGCAATGTCTAAAAATCCATAAATACTGTATTTAAAATGGCAGAGCCACATTATCATCTTTTTATGACATATAGGTTGAGAAAGATTTTCACAATATTCACATATATTTCACAGATCTTCACTTTTTTTAAGAGCCTAATAACATATTCTGACAATATTTTATATTTTCTTATACAAAACAAACAAACAAACACCTTTATAGTTAATGACCAGACGGGTGCAATTGACATCTGAGGTTACCTGAGGTTCATCTCGCCGTTGACCAGCAATGACATGATGTTGGAGAGGTTTCCTCCAGGGCAGCAGCCGCAAAGCAGCACAGCCATAGCGGCCACATCATTGAGGGAGAAGGCCAGAGCCAGGAGGAAGGCGATGAGGGGCATGAGGACGAACTGACACAGCACCGCCAGCAGGACTCCTATGGGCTTTCGGATGTGCTCGCCCAGCTGACTGAGCTCCACCGTGCAGCCCAGCCCCAGCATGGTGAAGCACAGGACAAAGCCAACAAACACATTGATCCCGTGACTCAGGGGTGAATCCCAGAAAGCCACAATCAGGTGAGTGGGCTCTTCAGAGGGCGAGAACGGACCCGCCAGGAGCCCCGCTGGAGCCACATCAGTCCTGAAGCTGCTGACCACGAGAGACAGCGGCTCTTCTGTGGCGCGCAGCCCTGCCATGGAAGGCTTCTCCAAGAAGCTGGCTGGATCCTCCGTGAAGTTCAGAAGTCGCGTGAGCGCGGCGGTAGACGCGTCGCTGTTTGGCACGATGCTGGAGGTCTCCATCGCGTCCCCAGGGCACTGGAGCTCTCCAAATGAACTTTCGGTCTCAGCTGGTGTCTCCTCCCTGACCTGATGAGAAAGGCGCGCGGTCCCTAGTGGCGCAGGATCATTGTACGTCTGCCAGCAGTGACCGAAGGGACTCTGGGCTGTCCAGTGCTGAGCGCGCGGTGCCACCGGGAGGGGTTTGGCGTAGAGCGCGCGTCATCAAGAGTCATTACAGGCGCCATCCACAACAATTAACTCAGAAACTGACCACAAAGACACATTTCTGGAGAAATGCGTTGGAACTGAATTGGAACATGTCCACCAACGTTTGCTATATTAGGACCTTTATTTCATTTCTGTTTTACGCACTCTAATAATGTGATGCATCTTTTATTGTCATTAGGTCAGAATGACCTAAAAGAGCATACTGACAAAAACGACGGTGGGAAAACTTAAATGTACAAGGAAAACTCACTAATTTCAAAAGCACCCTCACTGATATAATTGTCTATCTCAGTAAAATTAAAATGTAAAGTTTTAGTTAACTTGACACAACAGTTCAAGTAAAATGTGATTTTTAAATAATATTGTAGCTAAATTTCAGGTAAAAAATACGATGTAAAAAATTTGTAAACATTTTTTTTTATGATGCATAAATATCAATTTTAACAATGAAAAGTAATATACATACAGTGTTGCATATGCAACAACACTAATGTGCATATAGTTCTGATCTGTCTTAACATAATATAACTTATCCTTAATCATAATACGGTTGTTTCTATCATCATAGAAGGCTAATATGTAGCTCTGTTTGGCACATTTTTTTATCGGGAGTCCCTGCTCCATGTCAGAGCCCATCCCTTCAAACAGATTCCCAGCTCTTCTCTTCAGTTCATCACTCATTCTCTATAGGGTTCAGGTCAGGGGACTGGGACGGTCATGGCAGAAGCTAAATTTTATGTTTAGTGACACATTTTGGATCATTGTCCTGATAGAAGATTCAACCTCGGCCCATTATAAGAGTTCTAGTGGATACCATGAATCTGAACAAGATGTCCAGGACCTCCAGCAAAATAAACAGGCCCACAACATTCAAGATCCAGATCCATTAATAATAAAACAGTAAAAAGCTACACTTCCTCAGTAACACATGATAATAAGTTCACCAAAATAAACTATGATGTTTAACGAATGCTTAACATCATTAATATACCCCGATGTGTTACCCAGTCACTTTTTCAAGCGCAGGAGAACATGCACTTTCATTTCAACAGCAATAAACGAATCACAATAGGACAGCTGTTATATAACAAAACTATAGGAAATGAAAAGGTGTCTATGTGTAGAACATTTGTTGTGCAACATCTTGTTCATTGTGTAATGCTGATGCTGCAGCCAAAGCATCAATCATTTACATGTATTGATCTGACTGCTATGAAGCGTTCATAAACATTTTACTCGCACATTTGACATTTTTACACATATTTACATATTACATAGATTATTTATTTTCCCACTTTTATTAATACAACAGCCCGTAACCACTTACACTTTAGCCATTTGAAGTAATGTTCTTTTAGGAAGTATCTTGTGTACTTTCACCCTTTAGGCATGTCCAGATGTTCTCGTTATTTACACAAGTGACGGGGTTTCTCTGACTGTCCTACTTTCCTGTAAACAGTGCTCGAGTCACACACGGACTGTCTCTTGTCAGGATATGAGCAGAATTTTGGAATAACTGGATATCTAAACAATAAAAGGTAAGATGTCGTTTTGGATTACTATTTTAGACACATGAGCTCAAGTCAGGGAATTTCGATCTTTTTCTTCGCTTTCTTCTTTCAGGCTATCCGACACTCATGAAATTATGTTTTGTTCCGAGTAGCTAAATATCTTCTAAAAAAACAACAAAAAAAAAACAAGGAAACTATATGCTAGGAATAAATTAGCAGCGTATGTAAAAAAATAAATAAATAATAATAATTTGAACTTCAATTTTTAAGCTCGTGAAGATGAATTCCTGGCTAGTGCACGCGCTCTCGGTGATGGTCGTCTTCTGTTGCCGTGACGCCCTCTCGTGTCCAAAGCGATGCACGTGCCACTTCAGCGCCAAAACAACCGAGGTCGTGTGTCCTGATGCTGGCCTCTCTCATTTCCCTGGAGACGGGCTCCCAGGCAACACCACCTACTTAACCATCCAGTTCACCAACCTGAGCGTGCTGACCTCTCAACACCTGAACGCCATCCCACTGCTAGAGGAGTTACACCTGCCCGGCAACAAACTGAGCAGCCTACCTGCAGATCTGCTGAAGGACCTTCACTACCTGCACACCATAGACCTGACGGGTGAGTGTTCAGAAAGCACGCCCAGTGGTGAAAATCAAGTTTTTAATGTTATTTGTATGAGATTGTGGGTTTTTAAATATGCTTTAAGACTAACCAAGTCAACATGATTGCTGAGTATTTTCTTTTTAAAAGTGCAGTGAACCAAAGGCAAAAATGTGATCTCAAAAATCACTGGTGTTTCTGACGTCACAAACTACCTTGTAACCAATCACATCAATGTGTGGGCAGGCATTAGCATATCATTAACTATAACCACTCTGAAAAGCAGAGTCTCAAGAGAAGCCAGGTTATACCGGTATAGTTTTCTGTTGATATGAAAAATCGGGTACATTTAGCAGTATAGTGTGTGAATTATGTTGTATATTACGATGTGGTTGGATGCACTTTTTTGGTTTTCAAATTTTGGGCTGCCATTCACTCCTACCATTATAATGCTTGAAAGAGCCAGGACATTTTTTAATATAACTCTGATTGTATTTGTCTGAAAGAAGAAAGTAATCATGGGGTCATTTTCATTTTTGGGTGAACTGTCCCTTTAAGGCATTAAGATAAATGGAGCGTGTCCGTGCATTGCCTGTAATGACGTCATACCCGCGTTACGCTTGTTTTATTTTGTAGAAACCATGGAAACCAAAGACACTTTAATATATGATGTGTTTTGTTAGACAGGTGAGCAGCTGTTGATACATCCATTGACAGAAAACTAATCATTGTTATATAGCTCAACACAGTTGTGTTAAGTAACTTATTGATTAAATCTGGTTTTCTTGATTTACCGTGAGTACCATTTCCTAATCTCGATCTATCTTACGGCAGTGTGCAACAAGTGTCTCACAAACGGAAGCAATCGTCTGCAGAATAAAAGCGCTACTGCTCTCGAGATGTGTGTCCACTCGTCTCTCATTAGCAATCGCTCCAGCGCATCGTTCAGCCTCACCCTGCCTCATACTACAATAACACTAATAAATCTTTAATACATTAGCTCATCTATGAATATGATTTCTACCAGAGTCCTGTCAGATTCTTTCCCATCGGTTGTAGAGTTGAAGACAACAACTCCCATGATTCTGCAAAATCAATGCGCCATTAAGCTACGGCTCTGTTTTGAATAAGTGACCTCTAGTGGAGAAAATTGCATACTGTGCCTTTAAGGGACACAATTATTGACTACAGGGGGACTTAGATCCTCTATGTGCATTTTATAGCTATGTGCGCTGAAGTCTCAATGAGCCGTTTGTGGCGTGAAAGACAATCTAACTAGTTACAGCACAAAAATAAAAACATAGTACAACTTATAGACACATTGTCTCTCATATAATGCTTAAACCGTGGGGAATCAGCTTGTGTTGTACATTTACCTCAGGAGTCATTCAATGTAAAGAAATCTTGTTGATGAAGCATATCTCTAAACTAAATAGGCCTATCGTTAAAAATGTGCACAGCATTGAATAGCCTATGCGTTATATTTTATATTTTCAGATATCTCCAAATTATGTCAATTTGGAGTTTTTATGACAGCCAAAACAACTCAAAATGATCCTGCAGGTAACAGATAGTTTTCTAACACTTCTCATTCAAACTGTGCACAGATAATGAACTCCGAGAGCTGCCTGCATATGTTTTCCATCATGCTCCACTCCTCAACCTGGTGCTGAAAGACAACCGCATCTCCAAACTCCACCCAGACTGGTTGCCCAACAACAGCAACCTAACGTGGTTGGATTTGTCCGGAAACCATCTTATGAAATTCCCAGTGACCCAACTCCAAAGTCTGAGTCACCTAAAGGTTCTGCACCTCTCACAGAACAAACTTGAAGAGCTTCCAGTTGGGTGTCTAGATGCTCACCCTGCTCTAGAGAGACTTCATTTGGACCAGAACAAAATCCAGTCCCTGGATGAAAAAGCCTTTAGTCTTTCTGCTAACCTGACTCACATCTTCCTGCAGAAAAATAGACTAGACAGCCTCCCGCCAACTGTATTTCAAGGGCTCAAGCGATTGGAGTATGTTGACCTCAGTGACAACAGGCTGCAATTTCTGTCTCCCGGTATATTAGATATTAATACCAGTTGGGTGGAGTTGACCTTTAACCCTTGGCATTGTGACACTAAAATAGAGTACCTGTGGAGGAAACTGACCATGGAGTCCCTGCAATCAGAGCCCAAATGTGCTGCACCAGAGAATCTGAAAGATCGTGTCATCGCAACACTCACCCGCAAGGAAATGGGCCTGCCGGAGTTAGAGAAACAAGATCCCAAAGAGAAGTAGAGGAAAGTAAAAGAAAATGTGTTCAAAAAGGAGGGAGAGGGGACTTTAAAAGCAACTCGCCATAATGGATCTCACAAAAATTGATGTTTGCAAACTGCATTGCAAATAAAGAAAAATGTAATCTCTTTTTACTTTTTTATTTTTAGAAAACAATACAATAGCACATAATTGTGACACATATCCTTAATGAAACCGAAACGTTGCTAATAAAAAGTTTTTGATATCTTCTGCAAGAATCGATAGTGTGCGGGATTTCCTTGAACTTTCTGGGAGCTTCCAACATGTATACACTATATTGTCAAAAGTATTGGGACACCCCTCCAAATAATTGAATTCAGGTGTTCCAGTCACTTCCATGGCCACAGGTGTATAAAATCAAGGCATGCAGACGCTTCTACAAACATTTGTGAAAGAATGGGTCGCTCTCAGGAGCTCAGTGAATTCAAGCGTGGTACCGTGATAGGTTGCCACCTGTGCAATTTGACACAAGTCCATTTGTGAAATTTCCTCACTACTAAATATCCCACGGTGAACTGTTAGTGGTATTATAACAAAGTGTAAACAATTGGGAACAACAGCAACTCAGCCACAAAGTGGTAGGCCATGTAAAATCACAGAGCGGGGTCAGCGCATGCTGAGGCAGTGCGCAGAAGTCACCAACTTTCTGCAGAGTCAATATCTACAGACCTCCAAACTTCATGTGGCCTTCAGATGAGCTCAAGAACAGTGCATCGAGAGCTTCATGGGATGGGTTTCCATGGGCGAACAGCTGCATCCAATCCTTACATCCCCAAGTGCAATGCAAAGCGTCGGATGCAGTGGTGTAAAGCATGCCGCCACTGGACTCTAGAGCAGTGGAGACATGTTCTCTGGAGTGACCAATCATGCTTCTCTGTCTGGCAATCTGATGGGTGAGTCTGGGTTTGGCGGTTGCCAGGAGAACGGTACTTGCCTGACTGCATTGTGCCAAGTGTAAAGTTCGGTGGAGGGGGGTTATGGTGTGAGGTTGTTTTATGTAGATACATTTATGTTAATGATGAATATTTGAACACTTCTGGTTTAAAATTTTTAACCAAGATCTCATAATACATTAAATGATAAAAGACGGACAACTACAACCTAAAACCAGTTCATCACAATCTCAACATTTTCCTTAAGGGTCTATGGTCAGCAGTCAAATACTATACAATGACATTAAGTTATGGACAAATAAGTGACAGACCACACAGCTTTTTTTTTTTTTAACTTTTATTTGAAATGATTTAACGCAGGGGAAACCGAGCATCATGTTTGTGGAGATATAAAAAGTTTTTACCAAAAAAACAATCCACAAAATGTTTATGTCATGTATTCATGACCATACTAGGCTCAAGCATCCCACTAACTCAGCACACGGAGGCATCTCACCGTTTAATAAATAAGCCTCTTATCAGCGCATAGTATTTAGTCATAAATATCAAGGGGCTTTTAGAACATACCTTTGTTACAAAAAAGCAAATATAAATGTTATCAAAGCAATTACAAAAATCAAACAAAACTTGAGCAAGAAATGCAAAGAACCCTGAAGTAAATGATATTGGCAAAATAAAGCAATTGGCACAAACCAAAAATAACATTTGTAGCAAATCACAGAATTTCATAAATTATAGGCACTCATTTTTAAACAAACTCGCTCAATCTCAATAATATGCTAGTGTGCAGCAAGATGTTCAGGTGGCATTGCCATTCTGTTACCCCGTTTTCATTCTTGGCCTTTCATCAATTATTTCACTCTGAGAATGACAACAAATTACATGACCGGGAATATTCCAAAATGAATAGTACATAAGCACTACACTTCACCCACACAACCATAACTTATGACCCTTGCCACAGAGACATTATCACTGGACATCATCATCTGATGAACAAAGTTGGACCATACGACAGGCTTTATATTTCAATGAATTTCCCATTTTCCAGTTAGGACATACAAACACAATTCATGAAATTTGACTTGAATTTTTCACTGATTCGTGCGTCTTTCAAAAAGAGCAAAGGGATCAATCCTGCTGCGTATCTGAAGGCTCGAACTAAACACGTTTGCTCAAAAACTCTGAAATGCATCCATTATTCAGACATTTAAAATGCTTTGGAAACGTAGCTTTGCAGTTGAGGTCTCACAATGACATTCAGAAATAAAGATACATACATATATATATATATATATTTTAAAGACCAAATACTGTGTGAATACTCTTTAAAAGAAATATTTTAAATAATGATTTCAAATAAATAAGAGGTCACATAGATATGAAAGACATTCAGACAGAATGCAATAGCCAGGTGGACTCCATACAAATCTTTCCCACGTGAGCCAAAAGTTAAGGTCAATTTGCACATACTCGCAAGGAATCGCCACTAATGTAGAGAAAACAAGTTATTCAGTATTCTTCTGTGGTGGGTTTGGGGGGGTTTGCAAGCAGGATTGTGTGTTCAAGCCGTTTGCGGTACAGGTGCTGTTTGGTTAGGTGAGGGCGAATCCCAGTATGTTTCTTTGGCATTCTGTGGCATCCAGTCTGCCTTCAACATCTATCCTGCTGGGATGAGAGCTCTGCAATGTCAACTGAAAGAGGACAGAATCATTTGTTCGGAAGAATGAGTCTCTTATTTGTGGGGTTAAAGACGTATCTCTATAAAGTGCCTGGTTGAACTGAGAGCTCGTTTCTGCTGCTGGTTCTGGGCATGCTCAGTAGCAGCCTTCTCTCCAGGTCTCGTCTCTCATACCGCTGTACGTCCTTGGAGCTGGAAGAGACCTGCAGAGTAAACCACACACACACACACACACACACACTCACTCAGCATTTACTTCAGCCAGTTACCATTTATTTTTAGAGTGATGAGCAGAGGTGGAAAGGAACAAATTTACTTGCATTACTGTCATTTAGTCATTGTTTTGTGTACTTCTACTATAAGTAGTTTTTCAAATTTGTAATTTTACTTAAGTATTTTTAGTTTGAAGTATTGTACTTCGCTACATTATAAATCATAAATAAATTGTGCTGCAGAAACTACTGCATTGACTGATTGAACACAAAAATCACAAGAAATATAGAGACGGACAGGACAGATGCCAGCGGTGCAGAGCCAGCTGAAAGCAAACGCCGTGGACTCTTATGAAGCAAACCCCTAGCCAGTATGGGAATACTTTGGATATAGAAAAAACTAACATGGTGGTCCTTGAGGATAGATATCCAATTTGCAAAAAACGTGGCTGCAAAAGGAGGAAAATCATTGAAAATGTTCGGGAACACCATCGCTCCGTGCAGACAAAGGTATATAACTAAGTTTATAACTAGAGGCCGAATGATTTCCGTGATGCAGAGGGAAAATGAGATTTACAGTATAACGCAGATGTCACGTAAAACACGCAAAATGATGGATGAATGAATAAATCGAAAGTAGAGCTGTACAATAAATCAAAATCGCAACATGGTCTGTGAATATTAAAGCATAAAAGACTGCTATATAAACTGCTTGTTCTGTGAGTCTCTCTGTGAATGAGCCGTGCCGTTTTGTCTACTGCATACTCTACAAGTCTCATGGCGCTCATGGTGTTATCAACGTCTGCCGTCAATATAAACATATCCAGAGCTGCTCTGAGAGAACGCCTAATGAGCATTTTCAGCATTTTATCTGAGAAAAAACACTGTCAAAAACTCTGAAACAGGTCTTCACTACAACCCGTCAAAAGAAAAGTTTGGCTTAACTAAAAGAAATTATGACAGAAATATATTACTACTGTAGGCCTACAACAGAATGCACTTCTCAAAATAATAATAACACCAACAACAATGACGATAATAATACAATTGATTTAAACATCATTTAAGGAATATATTTTTTGTCCATGCTTTAATTCAGTAAATCTGTTCTTCTGCACTTTACCACCGGTTTTGATATTTGTATTAAATCATAAAACCAAAAAAGAATTTTCTGAATAAAATACATTTCATAGGACTCTTTTATTCTTAAACATAAAAAAAAAAAGTTTTTCATCTAATTCATAATCAATTATTGAATTGAAATTTTAATAAACATAAACAAATGATTTAAGGTTTGTTATAAAAAAGCATTTGTTCAACCTAAAAACTGTTTTAATTAATTTAATGGTCATTTTAACAGATTATAATAATAACCACAGTTTAATAATACCGTTTATTTAATAATGGTTAATTACCGTATACTGTGATGCCGTGAAACCGTGATATTTTCTGAGGCGGTTATCATACTGTGAACGTCTTATACAGTTACAACCCTACGCGGTTAATAACTTCTACTCAGAGTATATTTGAAATGAGCTACTTTTTAGATTTTGACAAGAGATTTAATTGTACTTGACTAAAATTTCATTGAAATAATAGTACTTTTACTTGAGTAGAATATTTTATTACTCTTTCCACCTCTGGTCATGAGAACCTGAGAGTACCTGCGCACTGGCTGGACCAGTTTGCTGCGAGGCACTGGTAATCCTCCTCCAGCATTGGCGGCGGGGCGGGGAAGGCCGCTGCGGGGCGGGGCCATAGAGCGTGTGGGCGTGGTTGTGCCTGAACCATGATTAGACATGACCTTCATGGGCTGACGGAGAGCCAAGGGAGACGGGGCAGCAGGAGTCCGCAACTTACTGGAAGAAGGCACTGGAAGAAAACAAATTGGGAGATAAGTAGGAATGACGGTTACAGGAAAAGAATAAAGGCAACAGATGGAATGTAAAGAACAGAACTGTAATATATTTTATAAAAGATAAAACATTATAGACTGAATAAAAGAAAGTACTTTTATTCAGCTACCTGATGCAAGCCATTCAAGGGACCACAGTCATGAGTTAATGGGAATGGGGTTATAAAAAAAAAAAAAAAAAAAAAAAGGATGGATTCAACCCTACAAACCAAAATAATGCAGTTAGACAAGTCCAATTCATAAAGCTACACATTAAAAACCATCACGCTCCTATGTAAGACGCAGAAGACCGCTTTCCACATTCACAGAACACAAGTTCACTAGCATTAATGACATTCAACACAAAGCTGAGAGAAAATAAAACACAAAGAGAATGGATGGATTAAAACAGCCTTGATCAACTAGTGTTGTTCACAAACATTTGACACAATACTAGTTATACCAATGTCCCCTTGTTGCAAAAACACATTCACAGTACAAACACAATCTACCATTCACGCACACTTGCACAACATAAAATATCATAGCACTGAAAAGCTGCATCATCATCATCATCATCATCATCAGTGTATATACTCACTGAAATCTGCTTCCTCTCCGAAGCAACACGAGAGAGGAACTGGGTAAAAGATGGAAAAGAGAGGGTTTGGTTTGCATCGCTCCAAAATCTGTGGAATTGCTCAGGACTCATACCATCATGTATTGATTTTCCAAGTGTGACTGAAATACTTCCAACTTTATTGAATGCAATCAAAGTGCACATATAAAATTGCAGGTGGCTTTACAGACTACTGGAACATTTGGTTGTGAAAACTTTCAAGCAGTTCCATTTAATAAAAAGGTACCAGAAGACATAGCACATTTGTACCAATGGGGGGCAGACCCGCAATCCACAGCATCCCTCACCATATAATACAGCAAAACAGCAGCATCCCAATCACAGGTGAACAAACTACTCTTAAAAAGGCCAATCAGACACTCCAAAACAATATACAACACAACATACAAACTGACACAAAATTCAATCCTGCACAAAAAACCTTTTAATCTGGACTCAATGTTGTGAGATGACATTTATAACTGCAGATCTACAGACATGGCACATGTTTTATATATATATATATATATATATATATATATATATATATATATATATATATATATATATATATTTTTTTTTTTTTTTTTTTTTTTTTTTCAGTATCAGAGCTAAAAATCTCCTTCATAACCTTTCCCAAACCTACTAGGTTGTATGCAATAAAATATTCTTCTACAATAGAAACAAAAAAAAAGGTAAAACAATTTAAGCAAATCACTCAATTCGAACCCAGACCCCTCTTCTCAAGCAGAACAGGACGTGATTGGACGAGGTCGGTAAACAGCTTCCAACCCAACCAAACCGAACTCTAATGTTGGGTTCATAAAAGTGTCAAAACGCCATAAAATACTTCCAGGACTATCTGGTAACTTGGCTTCATAATGCTTTAGCCGTGTCTGGGTGACCTGCTCAGTGCATTACCTCGAAGAGACGTAGGGCTCTGGAGTCTCTCTTTTGGTTTTGGGGAGGAACGTGGAGGAGTTGAGAGCCTTTGGTGCAACGCTGAGATGAGAAATAAGCAGACATTACGTTTTGATTCAGGCTAATCTTCAGAGTATCTTCTAAAGTTCAGCCGTCCACCTCCATCTGCAGGCACTTAACCTCCAACCTGATCCACAATCAGCTTGAACTGAATAGTTTAGAGGATGCCAAGGTAAAGACAGCCAGCCAGGGTCGGTTTAATTCAAGGCAGAGCCATTCCATGCATGGTTAAGACAGAAGACCGCTTCTAACCAGCCACCAGAGGGCGCCACAGTCAAGAGAAAAATGAAGCCCTGGGTGAAGAACAGGCAGGAGCAGCACGAAACCAAGAGTAAATCCAACCACATCCAGACAACCAGCACCTCGGCCAAAAACAAAGGGTGTGAGGAAGAGACAAAGGCGGAGAGAGAAGGGAAGAGGCAGAGCATGCTAGGCAGGAAGGACAGAAATAAAACAAGACTGTCCATGTTACCAAGGGAGGAGAAGCCTGAAGAACTCTAGGCGCAATGTCTAAAATCACTTAAGCAAGCTAATGTCTCTGTCTGTGCTGTTTAAGAGATGGCCGTTTACCCCTGGGTACTGAAAAGGATATTAATTTTTATCTTATTAAACATTTATATACAGGGATTACCAGAGTTACTCCACCCATGTTTGAGAGACTTGATCAGATTAACTGACCACTGACAGAGAGAGATCTTTATTTGTTGAGCTCGCATGGACCAAATGATTCAGTATGCTGTCATGAAATGTCTAGGGGTCACAGTTTTAAAACGTGGTGGGGCCAGCTGTACGTGTTCACTTTCGTGCTGGTTGTGATGTCATGAAATGGCATGAATATTAAATTAGGTTTTGCACACAAAAAAAGAACATTTCAAATAGAATGTTTGTGCAAGAAGAACTGTTCATGGAACCAAATGTCATTCTTTTTTTTCTTTTTTTTTAAACAGAACTACAAAATAAGACTCCAATAATGTGTGCTGGAACATTTCCGCTGTCGTTTTCCACCACTAGCACTCAACATTAAAAAATGTAGTACCGGATGACTACGTTATATAACATTTTTACTATGTATATTATTTCAGAAACTCCTGCCTAACGCCATTTCATCCAGTGATGGGGACAAAATCAGCCATGGCAAAAAATGACACTCTTTTTTAAGACTTTTAAATATGCCTGATCACATAGGTGTAATGGCACATGATAATTATAACGTGACATGTTTTATCCTAAAAAAAAGACAAACTTTATTGTTCCTGTGCCATATTAAACCCCTTCAAGACCCATCATTTGAAAACATTAAAAATGAGCTTTGAATAGTAATTTACAAAGGCTTTGTTTGAAAGTCAGTCAGGCTTTTGGAGGGAATGCCAAGATGCCAATAAAATGTGTTCTAAGAGAGAATGTGAGAAGATCAAAGAGCAAGCCAAGACACCAGCGGTGCAGAGCACAACGTGAACATGTGTCAGAAGCACAGAATCCACAGCCAAGAAGTGCTCTTTCTCTGACAGTCACAAAGAGTCAAATGTTACCATATATTAACATTTATGGACAAAATAACATTCATGATAAATTCTATTTACGTGTTTTGCAGGACTGAGCAATGCATTCAATCACAAACATATCTGTTGATTTCTTGAACGCAGTGGCCAATCAGAGGTGTTTAAGTTAGCAGTGAACAAAAACTCTCATTATAACAAAGTGTAGACAATATGTAAATAAGAGATTCATTGTGCAGTTAGCTTTATTTATGGTAACAGAACTGTTTCTGCCATGCCAAATCCTTTATACAGTACGCTTGCTTTTCTATGAAAATTAACAATGCTTTGTGAATGTATTTGCTTTTAACAACAAATAATTTACGTTGAAAATAATTTCAACAAACACGTAAATTGAAACTAATACAAGGAGATTGATTTAGCCTTGCATCACTAAGTGCATCTCAGCCTTACCCTGGAGTTGGTTCACCCTTTGCCTATGATTACCAACAAACTAAAACACACATTCTTTCCTGTCACTCTCTCGCTGATATACCTGATGATTTTGGAGTTAATTACTTAAAGTGCCCAAAGAAAGCACAAGCTTTTGTGTCAGGTTATGTTGTAATGCTAAATATAACAGTAGATTTGTCTGTATTTATGACTCACCTGAGTGAGAAGTTCCTGAGTCTTAAGTTTTTTTATTGGATAAAACGAATGGAGAACATCTTGTGTTTTTCCGTGGGTGCTCGAGGATCAGCGCCTATGATGTGATGTATGCGTGTATGTATGAGCTGACTGATGTGTCTGAACACTTACTGGCAGACTGACTCTGATGTCTGGGTGACCCTCCGTTTGGCACTTGCAGGTTTGACTCACAGCTCCTGCTGTTTTTGACCGGCTCTGCAGTCGGCCCAGAGCTGGACCGTGTGAGGTTAGGGAGACTTCGCCTCAACTTTTCTGCCCACACACACAGAAAGGACGGAGAAGCCAACATTTAAACAGACATTGTAGAAAAGGTTCACAGTGTTTTAAAGAGAAATAGACAGGATGTGTGTAAAATAGACTGGATAAAGTGTAATGTGACTGGATGAAGATGTACCTTCATTCTTAATGGCATTTGTCTGGGTATCGTGGCCCTGCAGAGAGTGGCGGGGCTGCTGAAGGCGACTGATGATTGGTTGGGGAGATCCGCGGCTGTACTCTAAAGAGCGGGCAGGTGAGCGAGATCGGGGCGAGTTTCTGGGGGAGACGCGTGGCGAGTGCCGAGGGGAGGGACTGAAGCGGTTGACGGGTGTGTGGAAGGAATGGTGGACCGCCTCCTCATCATCGTCCAGGCTCTGTGCGTCCAGCTCCTGGTCACTCAGAGTTCCTCGTCGCAACGACTGACATGATGAACCAGAGCTACGACGTGATGCTGTTGCAGCATATTCTTGCCTTAAACCTTAAAGAGGGAAACACAGATACACTTGAGTTTAAATCTCCAAGTGCCCCATTTGGGCATTTTTTGTTCACTATTAGCACTGTTTATCATCCATTTCAGCAGCATGATAATCAAATGTATAACAATAAGTGTTCTTAGAACAGATTAAAAGGCACAAAATGGCACTTGTTGGATAAAAGCTACCACTCACTCTCCTCCTGCATGCGGGCGAGTATCTGCACATCTGTGACGTCATTGAGTTTATACGTGGTCGATGAACCGACAGAGTCTTCGTCCATCTCTGATGTGCTTAACTCGCTGTCTACTGAGGACTGGGGGCTCACTGCCTGTGCGTTTCTGTCAGCCGATCCACGCTGATGACCTACAAAGACAATATATACATTCATAAATGCTAAAATAAATAAAAAAAAGTGAGAGTTTCTCTGGGGGTATTCATAAGAAGATCTATAAAGACACTGGATAGCTGTTGTGTGTTCTGCTTAAGTCATATTGACTGTATACTGGACAGCATATACTAATCCGTGGCTGGTTACATTAAAAGGATAGATCATCCAAAAATGAAAAATACCCCATGATTTACTCACCCTCAAGCCATCCTAGGTGTATATGACTTTCTTCTTTTAGACAAATACAATAGGAGACATATTAAATAATATCCTGGCTCTTCCAAGCTTTATAATGGCAGTCGAGGATTTGATTTTTCAGCCCAAAAAAGTGCATCCACCCATCCATCCATCATAGAAGATATCCACATGGCCCTGGGTGGTGTTAGTAAAGGCCTAACAGATGTCCATAATATACGGTGAAAGAGTAACCCCTGACCTGACATATTGACGAATGCGAAAGCACAGAGAATAGAGTAAAACAAAACACCAGTCACCAATTAGAAGTCTAAAACGAGAATTTGTAAAGAGAAATGTCGATATAATAGAAGAGGAGCTTGAGTTTGTTGCCCAGCTCTATTTGTTTGACCCGCGAGAGGCGTCAAAGCTTACGCTACTCCTAAACCCTACATCGCATCACAGGTTACTCTTTTGGCACAAGTCGACTTGCGTAGGCCATGTGCCAGAAGCTAGTTATTTTAGTTTATAAAGTTTTAAATATGGATTTTTTTTCTCACACAAATGCATTGCTTCACTTCAGAAGGCCTTTATTAACCCCCTGGAGTCATGTGGATTACTTTTATGATGGATGGTGGATGGATGCGCTTTTTTGGGCTTCAAAATCAAATCCTTGACTCACTGCCATTATAAAGCTTGGAAGAGCCAGGGCATTGTTTAATATTGTATTCTTCTGAAAGTAGAAAGTAGCTACCCCTAAGATGGCTTGAGGGTGAGAAAATCATGGGGTAGTTTTCATTTTTGGGTGAACTAACCCTTTAACAGAAAATATTCCATATTCACTACATTTTAAGAGATCTCATCCAAATGACAATAAGAAAAGTACTTTAATGCAAAATTAACAAATACATACAAAGGCAAAGATGTAATGTGGTTACTTTTGTGATTAGTAATGCACCAAAGTAACTGCAAATGAATAATATAACTTGTTAGTGGACATATGATGTTTGTAGCACAATTTCTGAGACTAATAAACCATTTCTTAGTATGTGAAAGTACACAATATGTAACAGTAGTATGCTACACTGTTAACACATTATTATATTCAGAGAGTGGTCTAATTATCAAATTGAAAATAAAAATGGTAATTTTTCATTATTCATCTACAATATGAATATCACTGTTATCACAGTAAAGCTGCTTTGAAACAATCTGTATTGTAAACTGACTTTTTTTAATCCAAAATTTGTCTTGCAGTCTCTGTCAAGTAGATAAAATAAAAATAAAGTATAATATATATTTGGAGTAATGAGGCCTTTACCTGCACTGCCAGGCAGAACGAGCTGCTTGACAATAGGCACTCTAGATGGAGTTGAGGACGGGGAGTTGAAGCCACTACTGTAAGGACTGTTTGCTGTGTTTGTGCCGTACGGGCTTCCATAGCCCACTTGAGGACTGTAGGAACTGTTATATAGACTCCTCCGCTTATTTGCTGCAAGAGAAATCAAAACATAGTAAGGGCACTAAAGAACTTCCTGTTGAACAAGAGAAAGCATTTTATGGTCTCTTTCTTAAGTTGTCCGTTTAAACAAATAATATTCATTAAAAAGTAACATTTCCGACAACACCAGCTGTTATCATTAGGAAAAATAAATAGGTCACTTATATGACATTCTCCAAAACACAAAAACAACAGAAGGTCATATCCCACCCCCCTCAAGTACACTTAGACAGATGCTGTTTTATTGTATGCATGTTTACGCAGACATACACAATATGGTGTACAGTGTATTATGCATCTCAGAGAGTCAATTTAAGCATACGGCATGGCCAAGTCGAATACAGAGTGTCATTCTGGATCTTGGTAGAGTGCACTTGATTGAATACAATGCAGCCTATTCACAGTCTAAGAAGAGTACAATGATGCATATGCACACACACAAGAGCTTTACTCAGTCATTTAGTGGATGACAATGCGATTACCATCTAGTCAATTCTCTCTTTCGCTCGCTCTCTCTCTCACACACACACAGACTCAATGTAGGCATTGTAGAGCAAAGCAGCACCATGCATCTATGATCTATGACTCAGTCATAAGGTCAAACTCTAGTTCAGCTGCAGCAGTCAGAATGTATTGCTGTTAAAGCTTTTGGCAACACCAATGGCTAGAGAATCTGAAGTCTGAATACCAGCCAAGAAAGAGACTTAACTGTGTCTCTTAAGAGCAGAGCATAAATAGAAGCCACTTCAGCTGCTCTCCCTGTGGATATACTCTCACATGACAGCTCATCACTGGATTCTAGGTGTGTGTATGTGTTTGGGCTGGAAAATAGTTAAATAAAAAAATATATTTTAATATTAAATATATTAAGTTAAATAATATTGAAGAAATTACTAATGAAAGTACTTCTACACCTTTGTGTATTTGCTGAAATAAAATTGATTAATATATTATAATATGTAAAGATTATTTTTTTAGAGACCTAGAAATAGTGTAGAATAAAATTTAATATTTCTTTAACACAATCTTAAATACTTCCAAATGTGTTTATTCCAGGTTTAATAAATCATTGTTTTATTGTATTATACATTTTTAGAATAAATTATGTTACCTCATATAAATATTTTACCTACAATATTTTAATATGTGAAGAAATGCCTCATGGAAACTTTAATGAACATTCTTCATCACAATTGTATATACTTCTTGAGAATCAAAAATCCTTAAACTTAGTTTTTCTTTGCTTTATTTGATTAGTGATCTAGTGCAGATTTTTAAATATAACACCTTTATAACAATCTTAAATACATTTTAGTTTATTCCAGGTTTATTAAATAAATATATAAAACATTTTAATATTTGAAGATATACCACACAGAGACTTCCAATACATTTTTTGTCAAATCAGAGACTTGAATCAAAAGCATTAATATTAAATTTAACTAACTGTAACATTTAGCTGCTGAAGTTTAAAATCAGATTTTCTGTTAAAACATCTTTTGATAATCTAGTCTTTAATGTTTTTTATTTTTCCAAATAATTTGCTAAAGTCATGGTTTTATGCATGTTACATCGTTTTATATAGGCAGCACAACTATCTTGAATATATTTTAAATATTTGAATGCTCCTCATCCTTTAGTGTGTGTGCATGTTTGTTCAGCTGGACACTCAAGAGGTCATTACATTTCCCAGACCTACTCTTTTCCAGCCTCGTTCCATCCACCCTCTCTCTTTTTCTCCTCTCTAATGACTCTCTCTCTCTCCATTCCTGCCATCTCTGTGTGTGCTTTATTCAAAGAAAGCAACAACAACATGCCCTCCCCACTCACTTCCTTACAGATCAGGCACTGAACTACATTACCACCACACCATCAGCCATGCTTACACGCATACACGCACAGCGCTTGAAACAGGGATTGCATGCCCACACAGTTGTGATGATGAATGCTGAGAATGGCTGGTGCTGGATTGGGGCTGGTGTAGATGACCTCTGACCTTTGACAGTTCTGTGTTTGTGTGTGTATGTGTTAAAAATGAAGCCAAAAGCGAGGTCTGTCCTCATTCTGCAGGGACTAGAAGAAATGAGGATTGACACAAAGAGCCCGGATCAGTGATGCCGAGACCGCTCTAAGCCACTAACACCAGACTGTAAGGACATAAGAATCAAGGACATGTACCATCAAAAGTCAACAAAACACATCACAGATACAACACTAACTACATGACTAGATGTACGAGGTGGAGGAATGTTAATACATTACAACAAAGGCACACAAAAGTGTTTTGATTCAAACTGTGTCATGCGAGTGTTTTTCTGTGTCTTTAAACAGACAAAAATAGACGTGTCCTTAAAACCTGGCCTGAAACAACCTATTCTCACTGTTCAGACTTTTGACCTCAGGCTTTAAGTTCATAAAGCTCATCCATACACAAAATGCTGACTCAGGCCATCTTTTCAATATCTCGGACAAACTGCTGCTGCATGCACTTCCGATCATAACCATATGCATAATTCTGGGATCTAACTTGAGCTTTGGGAACTTTTCCAGCTAGACTGTTTGTGACCACATGACCGGATTTGACGTATTATAAGCAAAGCTACAAACTAAATAATAACAGTATCATATTTTTTTAGAGCTGCTTTACAGCACAATTAAATTCTGTTTGCATCATTAGCCGCGTTTCCACTGCAGGAACTTTTCTCAAGAACTAGGGACTTTGGGGTGTGTTTTGACCACAGGGACCAGGGTCTAAATGAAGTTCCGGGTAAAAATTTCCCCCTCAGAAAGTCCCTGCTTGTGAGGTAGTACTTTTCCAAAGTTCAGGAACTTTCGTGGGTGAGACTTGGCACTGAACATGCTGATTAATTGACTCCACGCAGCATTTTATTTCAATTATCACCACTTTTAAAAGTCTATTGCAGTGTGTGCTATTAAGCTTTATTAAGCATGAGGACGACGAAATCCAGCAGGAACTAGAAAGTAGTGCACAGTCCTACGTCACTAGTACTTTCGACCACGATGGAAACGCAGACAGCAACAGGTCTAGGGGGAAAAAAACTTCCTGGGACAAATTGTTCAAATTGTGTTTTGTTCTTGGAAACATGACTATTGATCATTAATTTTCTGTTTAATCACTATAAAGCTGCTTTAAAACAATTTAAACTGTGTAAAGCACTATATAAATAAAGATGCCATGACGATGTCATAATAACATGTAAAGAGATCATGGTTTTACTGAAATATAAAACTGATGCTACCATAGACGTTTATATAGGAAAGCTGCATCTCAGCGAGAACAGAAATACTTTCTTTCTAGTCTTTTCCATTTTTCAAGCTGTCATTAACTCCATATATGTGGCCGAAGCGAGGCAATGGCCATTATGTTCCAGTCCATCAGATGGTTTGGCTCATCCATGCTCTTTCCACCAGCAGTACACCACACTGAGTAGACTATTACTGGCTTTGTGTATCTCCAAGATAGAAAAAGCCAAGAAAGAGAAGAGGGGGAAATGAGGACAACTAATCTGTCATAACTCTGGTGACTACATCCATAAACTTCAAGACAAGTTAAACCCCAGAGGTAGTTCTGACACTGAAAAGATGCTTCACTAACAGTGCTTTTCATCTGGATTAAATAGGCTAATAAGACGACAGGGCTCATTACAGGGAACCTGGGCTGTCTGTCAAGAACATCTAGTTCAGCACAATGGACAGTCTACCTGAAAATGAGGCTTTCCATCAGCCCATATAAAAGTTTCTTTTCAGGGAAGGGGCTGGACGAGATGAGAGAAAGAGAATATAGCCCCTTTTTACGCAGCGGATTGATCCCGGAATGGGGACTTAACATTGCAGGGATCAGACCCGGAACACGCCCTGTGTGAACAAAAGGCAGGATCAATGAAGGGGTGTGTTGTAGTGATGACTCTGAAGCAGAGATCGTTTGCCAGCTTAGTGAAACTTAGTGGTTTCTAGAGAGAAATCTATATTAAGCAAACTTAAGACGCTGCAGAAGACATTACACGTCACATCGATGTCACATGTCTTTACGGATGTGTGAGAAAAGTGTGAATGAACCAAAATCATTGGGGGGGTCTAATGCTATTTAATGCATTCAGATGTATGACTTCATAAAGGGCGGAATTGCTTGCATGGGAATTCATTGCTTGATGTATCTCTTAAATCACTCTCTTGCTATTTGTGAAATTATGTCAATAGCCTGTCAAATTACTGAGTTGATCTGATAATCTGTGTGGATTAATTTTCTTATTCAACCAACAAACTAATTGTTTGCAGGGATTTCCCACATTACAAATTCAAGGCCTTAAGAACATCAAACAATTGTTTATTCTTTAGTTTATGTGAAAAATAATTAATTGATAATCTGCTATTTCCCCCCCAAATATGTATTGCTAAAAAAACGCTGCACAAATCAGCGACACAAACCAGTTGTTATGTTTGAAGTTTTGGTAACTGGACTGCAAGATTAAAAAATATCCTTTCACTGAACATTTGCTGAAATAAAAAAGATAATACTTCATTTTTTAAGACTTTTTGACAACACCCCTTTTAATCAAAATAGCTTGTATATGCATATGTCCCGTTCTCTAAATTGAAGCAATTCAACAGAATGAATTTTGGCAATGGTTCTTCAAATAAGAATAAAAAAGAAACGTTAAGTCCAAATGCTAAGGAAAGATCACTTGTACTCTTTCTATCAAACCTCTTCTTTTCTCCTTGTGTCCAGTGAGTTATGTAACCATGGTTATGACTACAACCTTATGGAACTGTTTGCATTCCTGAGGGAAGTGTAAAGCCCTGGAATGAGTTACCATGGCTGGACAAACAGACTCCCCAAACAGCAGGCATACTATAACAGATCAGCCATCTGTAAGTTTTACAATGCAAAAGACAACCAATTGGTTATGACCAAATTGCTTATTCACAAGCTATAAAGTTTACAAAAGCTGCGTCCAAGCTCTGTATCAAAACTAAGTGAGGGCCTAGCCATCTACTGCCTCTTCACTAAGAGTGCATATAGAGTGCATATAGCTTATAAGAGTGCTGAGTCAGACTCTTCAGCCTTCTGAATGGAATTCATTAATGTGTGTAAACATGTCCGTCTCTATTTTACTATCTCACATACACGCAGATGCACTTCACAGGGGTAGTCGGTTTTGAAAAGAGCACAAGAGAGGCATAAAAGAAAGAAGCAAGCAATAAGAGAGAGAGACAAATTTTGAAAGGTGTGCCTAACAGGATAAAGATTTGACATGCATCCCACATATCTGCACGGGCTCTCTTCACTCTCTTGGCAATGGCTCTAGGGAATTAGCGATGCCTCAGGTAACCTGGAAACCGCAATACACACCCTACACAGTTAGCATGGGATGTGTGCCCACTGACAATTAGCTTTATACATCGGAGTAGGGAATGAGTATTTTTTTTAATTGAGAGTGTTTTGATAAATGGCTAAACCAAAATGAAACTATTATCAGTCATCTGAAGTGTCTTCTGCCAGTTGATTAAAGACTAAATCAGAGTCTGCGGATAAATCACATCCGCAGACTCTGTTGATTCTCTCCTTGACTCCTTTAACTCAAAAGTTAAGAGTGTAATTGATGATATTGCTCCTGAGAAAGTCAGGAAAAAGAATGGCAGACAGAAAGCACCTTGGAGAAACTCAACAGCAGTGCAAATAATGAAAAGACAATGCAGGAAATCTGAACGCATGTGGCGGAAGACAAAACTTATAGTCCATTATAACATCTATAAAGACAGCCTTCATGCTTTCAATGTGGAGCTAGGCAAAGCTAGACAGACCTTCTTCTCAAATATTATAAACAGAAACATAAACAACACGCGGACTCTTTTTGCTACTGTCGAGAGACTAACAAACCCCCCGAGTCACATTCCCAGTGAAATGCTCTCTGACAGCAAATGCAGTGAGTTTGCTTCCTTCTTCTCCAAGAAAATCAATAATATCAGTAAGGCAATCAGCACATCCTTGAGTTGCTCAGGGGTCAGTCAGATCAGACCACAACCTCAGAAAGTTACTATGTCTGATTTCGACACAATTGACTGTAAAATTTTAGAAGAAACATCAACCTGCGCCCTTGACACACTCCCCACTTCTTTTTTCAAAAGTGTGTTTAACTGTTTAGAAGCAGATCTGCTAGAAGTGGTAAACTCCTCACTTCTCTATGGGACTTTTCCAAACTCCCTTAAAACCGCAGTAGTTAAGCCTCTCCTGAAAAAGAGAAATCTGGATAACTCCATATTGAGCAACTACAGACCAATCTCAAATCTCCCCTTCATAGGCAAGATCATTGAAAAAGTTGTCTTCAGTCAGCTGAACAAATTCTTAAGCTCAAACGGATACTTTGACAATTTTCAATCCGGTTTCCGACCACATCACAGCACAGAGACAGCGCTCATAAAGATTATAAATGATATTCGCCTCAATACAGATACAGGCAAAACATCAATTCTGGTACTACTCGACCTCAGTGCTGCATTCGACACTGTTGACCATAACATACTTCTTGACAGGCTGGAAAACTGGGTCGCTTTCTGGGATGGTCCTTAAATGGTTCAGGTCGTACTTAGAAGGAAGAGGTTATTATGTGAGTATAGGTGACCATAAGTCTGACTGGACATCCATGACATGCAGAGTCCTACAAGGGTTAATTCTTGCACCACTCCTATTCAACCTGTACATGCTGCCACTGAGCCAAATAATGAGAGAGAACCAAATGGCTTACCACAGCTATGCTGACGACACGCAGATCTACTTAGCACTATCACCTAATGACTATAGCCCCATTGACTCCCTGTGCAAATGCATTGATGAAGTTAACAACTGGATGTGTCAAAACTTTCTTCAGTTATACAAAGACAAACCCGAACTTATGGCATTTGGAAACAAAGATGAAATTCTCAAGGTGAACGCATACCTTGAAGCTAGGGGCAAAACAACTAAAGATCAAGTCAGGAATCTTAGTGTGATTTTAGAGTCAGACCTGAGTTTCAGTAGTCATGTCAAAGCAATAACTAAATCAGCTTACTATCATCTGAAAAATGTATCAAGAATCAGATGCTTTGTTTCCAGGCAAGACTTAGAGAAACTCGTTCACGCTTTCATCACCAGCAGGGTGGACTATTGTAATGGTCTTCTCACCAGCCTTCCCAAAAAGACCATTAGACAGCTGCAGCTCAAACAGAACGCTGCGGCCAGGATTCTGAGCAGAACCAGAAAATATGACCATATCACACCAGTTACATTTAGAATAGATTTTAAAGTATTATTACTGGTATATAAATCACTTAATAGCCTAGGACCTCAATACATTGCAGATATGCTGATTAAATACAAACCCAACAGATCACTCAGATCATCAGGATCAAGTCAGTTAGAAATACCAAGAGTTCACTCAAAGCAAGGAGAGTCTGCGTTTAGCTTTTATGCCAGCCGCAGCTGGAACTAGCTTCCAGAAGAGATCAGATGTGCTCCAACAGTAGCCACATTCAAATCTAGACTCAAAACACATCTGTCCAGCTGTGCATTTACTGAATGAGCACTGTGCCACTGTACGTCCGACTGATTTGCTCTTATCGATGAATCATCTTTTTATTCTTTTATAACTGTTTACCTTTGTTCTTATCTTTGGTTTTATCTATATATAATCTTTTTCTTTTTAATACTCTTTACAACTGTATATTTCTATTTCTTATGTATCTGTTGATTATCATTGTTGGTTAGGGCTGTCTGACTAGAGGAGATTGGAAAAGGAGAGCAGTGTGCTTTGCTTCATTCTGTGGTAGCACAGTGAAGAGAAGCGGACTCAAGAAAGGGGAGGCCCTGCGGGGCATAGGTAACGTCCCCCACAGGAGCCTGTCCTGGACCGACTTGTAAGGTCCAGGAGACATTGGGAACCTGCTCCATCTCTTCCATCTCAGATAGGGGTGACCGCATTTAGAGAATCAGGCAGATAGGGATCTATTTATCCACATTTTATTTTTATTTTTTAAATTCTCTTACACTATTTTAATTATCCTTGTTTTTATTTTTAATTCTTAGTTTCTTACACATGGTATTCTTATTTCTTATGTAAAGCACTTTGAATTGCCATTGTGTATGAAATGTGCTATATAAATAAACTTGCCTTGCCTTGCCTAAATCAATTGGTTTGTCAATTGTTTAAATGTTTTAACTGAATTAATTACATGATATGCTTAATCAAATAAAAACAATTAATTATGTATATTAATATTTGCAACAACAAAAAAAGATGACACTGTGGCAGACAAAAGTAAATATACAGCCATAAAAAGTGTAATGTGTCATAAATAAAAATAATATATAATTTTAAATGTTTTTGAAATAAATGTTATGCTCTCAAAGGCAGCATTCTCAGCAATACTTATTAAATAATATTACAATTTAAAATAACTCCTTTCTAATTTAATGTATTTTAAAATGTAATTTCTTCCAGTGGTCGGTCTCTCTCTCTCTCTGACAGAAAGTTAAAAAGTACAGCATTTATTTAAAAAAAAATGTTTTGTAACATTATAAATGTCTTTACTATTACTTTTGATCAATTTACTGTGTCCTTGTAATCTTCATCTTATGTTGGAAATGTGAGATGAAAAACATTCAAAGGGTGATGTGCTGCTGTCTGCTCTATGATGACATGATGAGTCCCCTTAAAACAATGACATCATACACCCGCAAAATGTCAAGAGTGATTCACACCTGGCCCCGTTCCAAATGTTAACCAGATGCAGCCACTGCAGACTGGATCTTTTCATGGAAAACTCTGATCTATGAACTGGAAATTCTCTGGAACGATTCCCATGTCACTCAGTGTGACGGTAGAGTGAACTGTAGATGAGCCAGGAACGATCTTTGAGAGAATCACTCAAAACGACTCTTAAGATCATTTGCTGTCCTAGACCTTTCCTCATTGAAGCAATATAATAAGAGTAAAATATATGAGTAGATAAAAGTGTGATGTAACATTATGTCAGTGGGTGTTGTAAAAGTCAGGCTGTCACATGTCAGTATAAGCAGTCAGTGTCCTCCTATAAAGAGCTGCTCAATTTAAGACATGTCACATGGGCATAGCTGACTAAAAACAGCAATAGCCTCCCTGACTATGAATAACACGGAGGGGAATCTGCAATAACTCTTCTTTACCTATAATTAGAGAAGAGATGGACGGATGGAACACAGTCACGGCCGAACTTACAAGGATTTATCCAAGTAAACTGACAGGCCACAAGTTGAAAACATGGTGACAGACTGATCACAGCAAGGAAGTGGGGATGGGAGAGAATCAGAGCCAGAAATGGAGTTCAATGAATGGGTAATGGGCAAAAGAGACAGAGGAAGAACTGAGACTGAAAAAAGAGGAAGCGATAGCTTTGAATAAAATCAACACAGACAAACACAGGGTTTGAATAGAAGGATGGCCAAATAACCCAGAGTCAGTGTGACAGCTATCTAGCAATAGTATCAGTATAGTTTTATTTAATGCCATGTCAGCATCTGTGGCTATCGTCATGGCAATAACTGAATTACAAAAATACAAGTTACATATTTACACAATAGAAATAAAAACCAAGCAAACAGAAAAAACACGATAATTAATATTATTCTATCCAGCAATAAAATAAAATGTATAAAAATTAAAATGTGTAAATAATTAATGCTAATTAAAAATATACTTAATGCAAAAACATTTGATGAAAAATAAATTATATACATAAAATTTCATTACATTTTATACATAAAAAATTATAAAAAAATAAAAAATAAATAAAAATTATTTAAAGAAATATATCATATATATATCATATATCATATATATATCATAAACTAAAATGTATCATTTTTGTGGAAGTAGAAATAGAAAATCAAGGCATCCTTGTAATACACCAGTGAAAGGCATTACATGAATGAAAATGCTGCGTGTGTGGTACCTGACATGGTAAGGTCGAGTCTGTGTAAAAGAGAGCGTTTGGCAGACTCCATATCAGGACTGGGGTTATCCAGAGCCTGTCTGCACCACACGATGGGACTCAAGGCTTTCTGCAGAGGACTGTTCAATTTCGCCTCGTACAACCTGCAGAAACATGAGCTAGAGATCAGTCACATGGAATAAACACACTCTCGTCACATATCTGGCACACAAACATTTAATCAAAACACATGCTTAGTAGTGAAGTTTTGAGATTCCTCAATTAACAGTGGCTTATGCAGCAAAAGCATGATTTCCCTTTAAATTAAAACTTGCCTACAGGCAAACAACCCAATAAAACTGTCTGTAATCCTCAAGGTAAGGTGTAAACTGCACTCTGCAATATTGCGCAGGCAGCTTTGCTTAGTCATTGAGACCTAAATGAGTAGGGCCACATGAAGGCCTGGTGGAGAAGTGTTCGGGTCAGCTGATCGCAAGCTTGTTTACTATCTGCTAAATACAGGCCACATGACAACAACAGATCATCTCAAGAGGACATTTGATATTAGAGGATGATATTATCAGTTAGCTCAAGTACATTTGAGTATGTTTGTTGATTTGTGTGCATGACTTCACATTCAGATGTAGGCATCATCTTATATAAATGTGCTCTATGAAACGCATATGATTGGGGTTGGGTGATCACAATACCCACCAACTAGTCAACGGACCCCTGGTTTTGTATCAATAGTGTTGCTGAGCATCCCAAAACACACAAATGTTACTGTTATCTGGTATTAAGGCAAGTGTGTTTTGATCTGGCAGCTGAGAAGGGAATAGAGAGAGGAGTAAACAAATGAGGAGGGAACAGATATAACTGCATGAGTCTTGTTTTCTGGTCTCATTCAGAGGCAGCTGTTGCTCAGGATCTCCTGACAGTAACAAGTGGCACCAAAAGCTGTTTAACAGACACAATTAGGAAAACTAAAAAATGACCTTCAAGTCTTAAGCCTCCTCACATTGATAATGAAATCGCTGGAGATCGTCATGTTGCCGTATTGTTTGTTGCTACAGTAGGTGGTCCTACTTGACTGCAGTGTCCAACTGTAATGGATCACAGTGGAAAAACATGCCAATGCAAATGCCAACCTACACTACTGCTCAAGATTTTTTTTTTAATCTTTCTTATGCACATCAGTCATTTATTTGATACAGTAAAAACAGTAATATTTAATTTTTTTTTTTTTACATTTTTCTAATTGAATGATACATTTTAAAATTTAATTTAAAAAAGCTGAATTTTCAGCATCATTCCTCCAGTTTTCAGTGTCACATGATCCTTCAGAAATCATTATAATATGATGCTTTGTAACTCAATAAACATTATTTATTACCAAATAATACATTTTTAATGATTCTTCTTGGAAGAACAGAAAGTTGAAAAGTCTTCACGGTCACATTCAGTTTATCAATCGGTTTAATGCATCACTCCTTGCTGAATAAAAAAACATTAATTTCTCAAGCTAAACTTTTTCAAAAAGACCCCAAACAATTGAATGGTAGTTTAAGATTATTGCTAAGTTCGGAGTCACTGGAGCACTACGCAAGTACGCATCCTTTGTCACAAAGCTGGTTTCAGTTGCTACCCAGGTCGAGATTAGTTTGAGTAAACTCTGGTTTTTGGGGCTTGAGAAGGTGTTCAGCGTCACGGTAACTACATGGCTAACCTGCTTTAGAGCATGTTTTAAACTGGACCAATCAGCTGCCAGTAAAGTGACATGTGATTCAATAAAGCCATGACCCCTGTATCTCTGTAAAGCAGTTTAGATTGAAAAAACTTCAGACAAAATCATCTTTTGCTGCTAATTATTTATTATATTTATAATATATGAATTATAATTACTCTTAATTCATATAATATATTAAGCTAATTATATAAATGTTCTAGTTATATTAAACTTTGCTTTTAAATTAATATAAATATAATTAATATATAATAATGCTGTTATTCATTTGAGCATTGTGAATCTATAATTAGGCATATTTCTTTGATTCACATCATGCATTGATTTGATATAGTCAGATATTTTCTTTCAGCTGCCTTCTCATATTTTCGCTGCAGCAGCAGTGTTTATTTCTGCCTCGTAAACACGTTTAATTCATGATCATTTTCAAAACAATCTCTTCGTCTTGAGAAGAGAAGTGAATTGAATTGACGCTCTCCATCAGTGATTTGCAGTTTTGCCGCATGCGTCACATGTTCACGCACTTCAGAGTTTGTTCAGCTAGCTTCATGCAACAGGCCTCTGGACACATCTCTCAAGTCAATGACTGTGATTTAATGGTGTTTGTCAAACAATCTGACACAAACCATTTTGTTTATAGGTATGGCAAAGAACCAGAGTCAGATTCATTTTTCAGAGCTGGTGGCAATGCAGGATTGCAGTGTTGGTGGCAGAATCTGGCAATCTAATCGCTCACATTCTCATAGGAACCCTTTCTCTTGAGATACGACTAAGATGATCTCCTGGCATAAATACAGTCTTTACATCACAAGAACACAGATCTGAAATTGAGAGCGGAGCTCTGGCTGTTGCTTGATTGATTCAACACAATTATAAACTCATTATCTTCTTATCTTGTCAACAGATTTCATCCATTAAATCTACAATACTACAAGCAAACATGATCTCATCCTGCAAATCGTCATGACTAAGAAGATTAAATCAATTACGTATCCTTGCTGTAATCATGTCTGACCTGTTTGGTTTGACAAGTACACTTTCTGTCCTACCAACTACACTGGTAAACAGGTGTTAAGCTCACTGATCTGCTGGACTCCAGCTGTTGAAGGGATTTTCCAGCATTTTGCTGCCACAGCAATATATCCGACTAAACAGGATCGAGTGTCCGGATTACAGCATTCTGAGTCCGTGTAAACTGACCTAAGCCACAGAATCTCACAGACACTGATTAAAGCAAACACAAACAATGGATTACACACTGACATCAATCCAAACAACATCAAAAACTGATGAGATGAAGCAAAATCAGTCTATTTCAAATAAAGGCTGTTCTTTTGAACTTTTTATTCATTTAAAAACAAAAATGTATTAAGACGCACACATGTTTTCAATAGTAATAAGAAATACTGAGCACCACATCAGCATATTAGAATGATATCTGAAGGATCATGTGACACTGAAGACTGGAGTAATGATGCTGGAAAAATTATAATAAATTACTTTTTAAAACACCCTTGGTAAATATGAGAGAAGGCAGCTGTAAAATAAATCTGTTTTGATCTTTTGTTAAACAAATTCACAAAATTCTAACCTTTCATCGAAACTTATATTATGAAATAAATGTTGTTCTCCAATGTATGTTGGCCACAATTATTGGCACACCTAGAAAAGCTTATGACTAAAATATCTCTGAATTATATTCCCATTCATATTTACCAGGATGACTAGGAGCACAAAATTGTCCCGCCATGACTTCCTGTTCCACAGGAGTATACATATGAGGAAACACAAAAGGCCAAATTCCCTTAATCATTCATCACAAAGAGTAAAAGCACAGAATATAGCTCTGATGTGCAGCAAAAGACTTCACAAAATAGAAAGTGAGAAAATTGGAAAATGGCTTTTTGGCAGCAAACAGGGACTGAGCACAAAATGAAGCTTCTGCCATGACCGTCCCAGTCCCCTGACCTGAACCCTATAGAGAATGAGTGATGAACTGAAGAGAAGAGCTGGGAATCTGAAGGATCTGGAGAGATTCTGTATGAATGAATGGGCTCTGATCTCCAAACTCATCAGGCATTACAGAAGACGACTCAGAGCTGGTATCTTGGGAAAAGGACGTTGCAATAATTGTAACCAACATGAACTAGAAAAAAAAAACATTTATTTCATAATGAGATTTCCCCCACTTTCAATTGTTTTACTTCAATGAAAAATGTGTGACTTCTTTTGAATGAAAGATCAAAAGGATAAACAATTCATATTTATTTTCACAGCCGCCTTTGCTCATATTTACCAATATTAGTGGAGGGCACTGCATGCAAACATTAAGTGATCATTATTTTGACAGGTCATCCCAAGGGTGACAACTACACACATTGTTTACATTTATATGGCTCTTATTCACAGTATGAGTGGTTTTGGACTTTAAACAGACACATATCAGCCTGTCTGGACTGTTCGGGATTTCAGTTTGTTTCATCACTCCAGGAGGGACTGCTTGTTATATTATATACATTATATTCTTCCACTTTTACTCGTTGTTTGGAATGGCCGATTGCACACATTCTGATCCACAACATCACTCTGGACTAAAAGTCCTATATAAATCATAACATTATTATTGTCATAACTCAATTGTATGACATGCATGTAGAATTTTTTTTTTGGGGGGGGTTGCTCATTTGTACATTTCTCAAAAGCACTATTAATATATTGCTTATTTCTTTAAAAAATGATTGCACTGGTAATGTTTACGTTACATAAAATAAATGAGCAGACTACAACGCAGATCATGCAGAAAATCATATTATGCACATCTTGCCAGAGCATATCTGAGGCCTTATCAGAAGGACATCTAAATGCAAATGCATCATTTGTGTGTGATTCTAATGACATCATTGACGCATGGCTGTCATTAAGCAGATTTATAAAGCACAACTTGGTGCAAAAATAAACTGAAGGGCAAATGAAAAGGACTGAAGCAACTGCAAGATAGGCCGTGGTGCTAACTGAAAACATGCAGTCAGCAAACTGTTGCTCCTAAATGCCCAGGCATAAGACACTAATCATCAGATGACAGTCGTATTGCAGTCAAAGCATTGAATAAACTATCCCCAGCCCTTGGGCAAAGAGACAATGCATCAAGCGCATTCCTCCAAATGCGCGTCATTCTCTGTGGCGTCTGCACGCACACACACACACTGAGTCCCGCGCACCTGTCAAACACATGAATATAGTGTGTGTGAGGTTATTCCTCTGATCGGGGTTAACACCTCACCCAAGCAGCTTACTCACCAGCTGTCCTCCTCTTCGTTCAGGCAATCCATGTCCTCCAAATCGAGGATCTCCACCTCGTCCAGCACTGAAGTTTCTCCGTCCTCAATAAAATCCAGCGAGTCGTTGTCACTGTCATACCCCCCTCCGTAACTGCTGCCGTGATATGATCGCCTGGGGCTCAGCCGGGAGTTTTCCAAAACCCCACTGAAACCCCTCGATCCACAGAACCCCACCCCAGTAAACCCGGCGAGCCCCGCCGCCGCTCCCGTGGAATCATACCCGGCGCTCACGGGTCTGGTGTTCCCCGAAAATCCGCCGGAGGAAGAGGAAGAGAGCACACTGGATCGGCTCCGAAGCTGCTCGTTCTGCTGCTCGAGTTTCTTCACTAAGTCTTGGAGCTTCCGCACCTCCAAGTCCGCGTTTATGTTTGAGTTGATATCCTCCATATCAAAAGCAACGATATGTCCTCGCGCCAGTTGTGTCCGTTTGGTTAGTTCAACTACCGCCAAAGTCAGCAAGTTCGCGAGCCTCTGTCGCAAGGTCTTTAATGGGAGCACTGTCAACGCCGCGGCTCGAAAGTTACTAATCTTATCGTCGTCATCTTCTCCGGGCACTCGTACACACTGTAAGCGCCGTCGCCATCTTTACTGTCCGCCAGTCGCTAACGTTAACTGGGAAATCTTTGAGAAGCTAGAGGTGAGACGTCATCACGTGTCTCAGCGGGGACGAGCACGTTTTGGGAGCGACCCTTCCCTGGAACCTGGCACGCGCACTTTAACTCTGATAACCCTCTCGGTAAATACACACTCGACTCCGTGTACTTCAGTGCTGTACTTCACGTATTATTCCCGGGATTTTGTACTTTACCTGGGCACTATTGAAATAGTAGTACTCTTACTTAATTACATTTCCTCTTTAAATTGGACAAAGTAAGTCTTTTCAGGCGAAGTTATGGCTACATTGTAATAGCAACTGATCACGATTTTAGTGTAAACTATTTATTTGGACTCAAATATTGTAATTTTTACCCTGTGAGGGGATGTCTCATTATTAGTCAAGTCTTTGGAACTAAAGCAATTAATTGTAGTATAATTTTAATTTTAGAAATTGAACAAAATTGACTTGCACGTAAACACGGATGATGCTATATTAAAATGTCAGACAAGTATAAAATTAGCTGGTGAATTTAAATATAAAAATTTCAGTCGACAGGTTTCAGTTAAACATATGCTGTGTCCAAGACTAGAGCAGTGATTCTCAAGCAGAGAGCCGAGACCCAGGGGCTTCAGCAAACTTCCCAGCAAGGGTGCCTTAAAATGATTTAAAACAAGACAAAATATCATTAAAAAAGTTAAAACAACTAAACCCATATTTTGATAATACACTGTATTATTAAATACAACAAATAATCCTTTGAAGAACCAGGATTCCTGGATATATGAGAGAGCCTAATTCTAAAAGTGGGATTTCTAGACTTGGAAAAGTCATGTAAATTAATAATGTCTTTACAAAAAGCCCTGAGCATTGTTATAATAAATATACATTTTTTATTTGACTTGACATGCCAGGCTCTACAATATTTTATCCAACAGAAATTGAGTATTTAAAAGTATATATAGTATATATTTGAGTATATTTATAGAGTTAAAATAGAGCAGGATGTTTAAAAAGAGCTGGAAACCAGAGGAACATTTACCTCCTAAAACTTCTAGAATCCTTAAATGTAATCATTTTTAAATATGTATATATATATATATATATATATATATATATATATATATATATATATATATATATATATATATATATATATATATATATATATATATAAAATATATTTACTTATATTTATTTTTAATACAAGTAGTCAGTCATATTAATACAAGTATTTAAATTCTGCCTAAATCCAGACCATGGATTACCTCTCAGGAACAGTGTACAAGCGTAAACACACAGCTTGTTTTACTGAATGCCCGATGACCTCCTGAAAAAAACACAGACACACATACATATATATATATATATATATATATATATATATATATATATATATATATATATATATATATATATATATATGTATGTGTGTCTGTGTGTTTTTCAGGAGGTCATCGGGCATTCAGTATATATTCGGGCATCGGGCATATATATATAAACACACTTTTTTAAAACTTAATATCTAAGGAATTATTTTAATTATTTATTTTTAGACAAAAAAAGAGATACTTTTACTTTTCTTAAGTTGAACACAGTACCTGAAAAACACAATATAAGGTATATGCTAAATAACTAAATATTTGCATGTTGAAAGTTTGCATCTAAAATTTGCATGGGCTGTTTTTGAGAACCATGCTGAAATAATATAGTGTTTTTAGATTTTTGTTCTGATATGTTCTCACTTTAAAATGAAAAGTATTGATGCTTAATGGATAAACCAGCCATTTACATCACAACCATCGTCTTGTTTTTAGGAAGAAAACTATCATTTAATTGTATGATTTTTTTGGCCATCTTGTTTGGACATTTACCATATTCCCTCACAGTCTAACACAGAACGAATGGTGTCAGCCAGAATGGCCGCTGGAGGCACTTCAGGATTTATCTTCTTGTACAGAGGGATAAATCTGGATTAGAACATTAAAATGTTCACGCAGTCCTACTCACGAGTCCTGGCCTCGACTGAACTCTTCAGTCATTTCAGTTCCAGGTGAGCAAGGTAGAAAGGCTAAGAGATTGTCATTGTCCTTAGGCAGAGGTTTTCAAGACCCAGGGGCCACCAATTCAGACTCCTAACAAACCCAGGAACCACTAATATAATAGTAAATGATGTTTAAAATCACATTAACTCACTCTAGTCACATCAGTAGGCTAATAGAGTACATATGGAAGTATTTTGCCCAAAGGTACAAGACGCGGTAGAGAGATAATGTATAAAACTATTGATTTGAAGTTGTTGATTACATATAGCAAGAAACAATATACTGTATTTTACATTTATTACAAAATATGCATATTTTGCATACAAATATTTAAGTAGTTTGAGAGTGTGGGAAAGAGTAGTTTCACAGTGCGTTCGTGGCAGTGGGCGAGTGCTAAAATTAACTATTAATTTGTTGCAAATAAATGAATCATGGTTGAGAGTAAATAATGGATTTCTACAATGCAGTACCTTTTGATTAATCCAAACCCAAGGTTTTTAACAGTAAATCCATTTATTTACAAATGAGAAGATGAAAAGTTCTTCAGCTCAAGTTGAGGAGAATGTGTTCGATCTCAAGGCAACAAGAGTTCAAAGTGTCTCTGATCCTGCAGTCTCATCCAAAATGTCTCCTGACCCTTGACCTGTCACCTGCACATCCTCAGCCCCTCTCGCTCCATCTCCACCTTCCCCAGCGTCACTCTGAGTAGTCATTGAGTCTTCGAGTCTGTCCTGGTCCGAGCTCATTTCCTGCACCTCATCGGCACGCTCTTCCTCCTCCTCTTCCTCCTCTGCGTCCATTTCAAACACACGTACGTGTCTCAGATTGGCACTGAGCTGATGAGAGAATAATAATATTATAAATTAATAATTAAATAATTTAAATTTAGTGCACATTAAAGGCAGCAATATTAGATTAATTAAAAATTATTGTGAATTTTTTTTCAATATATCAACAGTTTGACTTTATTTTTATACAGCTGTTTTATTTAAACATTTATACATCAGGTTTTACTTCTCTCATCCATTAATCTGATACGTTTTCAGTATAAACAATTGTCCTCAATTGTTAAAAATATCCTCAAGTCTTACCACACAGGCCACTTTGCGGATCCCGTTAACTGCCACAAACTGAGCCTTGATGTTGTCCATCTCTCTGCTCTGGTTTCCCCAGGCCAGACCCTGTACTGGGATCCCTTCAGTCTGCTGCTCCAGCCTATAACACACCACAACAAAGACGACACATCAAAAGAGTGCTAATTCAGGACATCCAATAGAGGCGAGCCAAGCTAAGCCTAACCGTATTACAGTCTAGTATATTGCTGGAACTACTGCAATATATGTTCCATGCTACTTACAATTCTTTAAAGTGCCCCTATTATGCTATTTTAAAGGCTATTACAACAGGTTTACATTAATCAAAACACTTTCATTTTCTCATAATATACCTATTTCACATTATTCAATTATTCTCAAACGACTCATTGGATGAATAAATCTCTCTAAATCCCATCTTTCCACGAGCTACTCTGCTCTGATTGGCCAGACGGCCCAGTCTGTTGTGATTGGTCTACCGCGTACAGCGTTTGTCGGAAGCTAAACGGCCATCACCATATCTGAACTTCAGCTCTGGAGGCTTCCTCAGTCCTCAGGGATTGTAAGATTTTACCACATCAATCTGAGCATGAGTCTGATGATGAAACATTGAAGAACTAGTTATTTAACCTGAACCTCCATCACAAGGACGAGTTGTGAAAGGATGTTTCTCAGTGATACGCTACTCATTATGAAATGTTGCAGCTGGAATTCCTCACCATCAGCATTAACAAGTGTGTGTCCATCAACAAACCCATGTGTATTTTTCTCATTTATTGCGGTGCACATGCGGGAACTGTATCAATAACAGCGCATATGTTTGACCGAAAGACAATAATATTGTAATAGGTAATAGTGGCCCAGAGCTGATGAGCAGAAGTATTTCAGTAAGACAGTAATAATGGGAGTTAGCCGGAAATGTACACAATATAAAACACAAAACTTTATTTATCGTGCACTTTGGACTTTACAACTTTGCAGAACGTTTACATTCACAAACAGCGATATTTCACACTGCATAAAAGGGAATATTCGAAAAACCATAATTGGGCATGTTAAGAAAGAATTTAATGAAAAATGAAAGGTTACTGAATGGTGGAAATCAACAAGTGTTGCTGTACCTGAGCCTAAGGTCCCAGGTGAACACTTCATCCCAGCTCATAGCAGAGTTTAGAGGAAGCTGAGCAAGGATGCGCATCTTATTCTCATCATCTTCCACACTTCGCAATACCACTGTCAATGTCTCGTCATCATAAAAGCGGGCATCAAGGCAACTGTACGAGCCACTAATAAACACAATTTCATTCACATTTCACGCATACAAAGATTAAATAAATGGCAATATTTTCATAATATAGTATTTCCACAGATGAACTCACGTAGAAGTTGGTGCAGGCGTTTCATCATCTATACTAGAATTGAGAGGAGCGCTGAGGTTCAGGGCCACCAGACCATTAGGGACAGACCTTATTCACACACACAAATTCAGTCAGTAATGAAAATCCATTCATTGATGCTATATGATTCTTTCTCAAAAGATTCTAGATCGATCTATGACAATCATTTTTGAAATGTTAAAATGACTGATTCACTGAGTTCATTCACTGAATGATTAGTTTTTTAGATACTTTACAATACTGTTCAAAAGTTTGAGGTCAGTTAGATGTTTTTTAAATACTTTTGATAGAAGTCTCTAATGCTCATCAAGGCTGCATTTATTTGTAACTGGAAAATCAATAATATTGTGAAAAATTACAATATATAGTTTGATATATTTTTTGTAATTTATTCCTGTGATGACAAAGCTGAATTTTCAGCATCATTACTCCAGTCTTCAGTGTCACATGATCCTTCAGAAATCATTCTAATATACTGATTTGCTGCTCAAGAAACATTTCTTATTATTATCAATGTTGAAAACATTTGTGCTGCTTAATATTTTAGTGAAAATTTACAAAAGCATTTATTTGAAATAGACATATTTTGTAATATTATACATTTTTTTATGGACTCTTTTTATCAATTATATGCATCCTTAATGAAAAAAATATATTTTAGCTTTATATTACTGATCCCAATCTTTTAACTGGTAATCAACATTCATGTTTTGAAAATATTTTCCTTGTGGTCAAATATAACAGTGAATATAACACAAGAGGTTTGTGTACCTGTTGGAGTCTGTTGCTCTCCTCAGAATATAGATTTTAGAGGGTGAGACCTCTGGCATGCAGAACACTACATAATGCATAGCAGCCTTCTTATCATTCCACCTGCATTAAAACACACTCATCATCATCATCATCATCATCATCATCATCATCATCATCATCATCATCATCATCATCACCACCACCATGTTTAGAAAAATCTATGACTGCAGAGTACAGACTGTAATTGCTTTATGAACCCTACATTATTGATAGACACTGTAGCCTCAGAATTCCCCATTATAAATGACAGGGATACAAAAAATCCACTTACAGTGAAGGCAGCTCAAACAGCCTTGGTGTATTTTCTGAGCTATCAAAAAAAGAAGAAGTATAGAAATCATCATAATTCCAACAGCAAGATACATTTTTAACTATAAATCAAAATCAAACATTGTGTTACATCCTGTCAAATTAGCAGTACTAAAACCACAAGAGCATGTTCACTATTAAACAAATATTTAGGTTCTGCCTAAATCCAGACCATGGATTACCTCTCAGGAACAGTGTACAAGCGTAAACACACAGCTTGTTTTACTGAATGCCCGATGACCTCCTGAAAAACACACACATACATATAATTGACCATGTGCATGGTCACTTCCTGGTTTTCCATAAGCCAGCTTGGGCATTTCCAGTGAGCTCGTAGCTATCATTCTATACTCACTGTACATGGACACTAAACCATCAATGGTTGCCCTTTTAATGTTGTATTTATATTTTAATTGAGTTATCACACTTAACTTATTTTGCCAATAAACCAGTTTTATTGATTGTAATAAAGGCGAAGCTTATAGGAACGTTGGAATATGAAACACGCACATGCAACATTTTTCCAGCACTTTAAATGTTGATGACCAAAAACATTATTTGTTCATACTTCTGAGATTGTCCCCATTTGTAAAACCGAATGTTTCAAGATGTATGAAATACAGCATTTCATGGAAAACTTTTATTTAAAAATAAAAAAGACATTAATTACCACTATAACCGGGAGATGGCAACAGAGGAGCATTTATTGGCTCATATTTACCCATTTCCACATATTTCGATTTTGAATAAATATTAAACATTATAAAATCACTAGGTTTAAAAATAAATTGTTAAGGTGTAATATGAAGTAGTCACATAATCTCATGAAAACCACTAACCTTTATTGTGAATGAATTACACTGAAACTCTCCCTGCCTTTATAATCACAGCTGTCAGTCAGTGCAGCGCAAGCTCGATGATTTCGGCACACTTCCCATTTTGTTTAATGAATCTAACTAAAGTGCTCAATAAATCTTTAATTTACAGTGTGTTGACGCTTTTTTCACATGAAAGTGTGAAAACTGATGGTCGAATTGAATTTTGCTGAGGAGGAACACTGAGAGACACGTCTTTTTAATGATGTTTTACATTTGAATGACAAAATTAATGCTCGGCCTGACTATTTAAGTGACTATATTCTGATAGTATTACACTATTGATGCTGTTAGAGCTACCTCAGGACATTGATGATACCAACACACCAACAAGTGACATTTCACCGGAAGTTTTTCAGCTGGCTTATATTATTGTGGAGGTTCTTAAGAATGTTCCATGCATATGGTCAATTAGGAGTCAGACGCATTAGGGAAAGAATGGTCAGCAGGAAGAGTGAAACAACCCAGTTAATGTAGTTAATGCTTCTGTTATATATGTGCTGGAGACCGTTAATGGATGGAGCTTGTGTGTGAGAAGGAAAGTTACAGCATCCTCTGGAAAAGAGACGAGGATGGGATGTATGTTCATTTTGTGAAAGACAATTTTTTTTTTAAGGGAAGGTAATAATAAGTCAAGCCTCTTTGATGTTTATAAATATAATAACCCTCATATTGCAGCTTGTGTTTTATTGTTATTCTGGTTGGCTCAAAGTCATAAACACTGACTCAAACAATCACAGCCCATAATAAAGAGTTGAAAACAAAAGTCGTTTAGCCCTAGATTATAAGGTTTCAAAGTAGAACATGTAAAACTGCTGTCCTAGTGTAGTTCAGTTGTTTCCAGTGATGTTGTTTACAGAGATACAGAAAGAGTAGTAAGGTTTGTGTGTGTGTTTGTGTGTGTGTTAGAGACTCACGGCTGGTTTCTGTAAGCAAAGATCAATGAAACCCTCCATCATTCTCTTGACAAAGTGCAAAGACTTCTGTGGGTAAGTGGGGAAGAGCAGCGGACTGTCTGCAACACAAGAAGTATCAAACAATAAGTTCCCATTAGCAGTCTTGTGGTCTAATAAAGGAAGAAGGTGTAGTGATTTAACCTTTTAAATGAGCGCTCTGCTTTACAAATGTCACCCACTGGTTGCCCTCCATGTTGGGTGGAGATACCAAGTCTTCATCTTCATCCTTCAAGTACTGCAAAACAACAACAGATCATGTATGTTATGAAATAAGGAAAATAATTCCCTCCTTGAACGTGTAAGAAGGTCCTTACCTGTCCGACACGTTCAACGTTGAAATACTTCCCTTTCCGATCAAACAGCTCCTCATTCTAAAGTGGGGAACAGAAAATGAGGTGAGCTTTGACCAAATGTTTGTTTAGTGTTAAAATGATGTCTCTCATTCACTCACAGCACTGAAATGCTCAGACAGGAAGTCAGCCACAAAAGCCAGATCCTTCTGAGTCATCTGAAACACACAATCATTTAGAACAATAACATTTACATTTAGAACAAAAGAAATATACAAAAATTACACACACACACACACACACACACACACACACACACACACACACACACACACACACACACACACACACACACACACACACACACACACACACACACACACACACACACACACACACACACACACACACACACACACACACACACACACACAAATTAATCACGTCCAAAATAAGTTTGTTTACATAATATGTGTGCTGTGTATAAATATTATGTATATACTGTATATATATATATATATATATATATATATATATATATATATATATATATATATATATATATATATATAATATGGTTTGATTTATTTAAATTATTACATTTCCCAGCACCATCATTTTCTTCCCCCACAAACTTTCAATCTCTTCATGTCTGTTGATATCTCACCTTGTTTAGCTCAGGAGGAACGTGATCTTCTGACATTCGAAGCATTGCTGTGAAAAGCAAAAGCTGTTACAATACAATTCAAAAAGACTATGGCTCTGTTCCCAAATCTAGCGCTCTGCCTAATGAGGCATCATTTTAAAGCAATATAAATGCACTTCTGATACACAGGCTGATACAAGTTCATAAAAGCCTTCACATTCCATAACGCATTGCTACAAGCTCAGTGAAAACAAATCCATCCCACTAGGTACTGGAACAGAGTTTTTGACTAAAGCTAAAGCTCACGCAAGAAAATGCAGCTTACCAACATACAGCCATCTGAAAAATGCTTTGAAGTTCTTCATACTCTTATCAATGACTCTGGAATCAAGACAAGCAGTTTAGAGAAGTTTAATAATGACATGTACAGAACGGACACCCAAGATAAAGTGGATAGAATAAGATTAAACTCACTGTAAAAGTTCACTGGCCTTCAGGGTAAAAGAGCCCACAGCTATGATGGCATCTAAACCATTAACAAAAGGGCATGTATAAACATTTCATTCTACTTGTTCATTTTTATAAGATTATATTTAAGTACCTTGACTTATGTCTATAAAAGTTCTATTATTGTTAACTACAACTAAAACAATTTAAAAAAGTTTTATAGTAAAGTTGAAATAAAATAAAATCGAAATTTCAGATAAAACTTTATACAAAAAAATAGAAATGTTAAATAAAACAAGTTTAAGTTAAAAGTACTTAAATTACTATATAACATATAACAAAATAAATAAAAGTGATATAGAAGTGTATATAAAGATGATACATAATTATAAAAGCACATTACAAAATTACTAAAGCAAACTAAAATTAAAACAAAAACTGAAAATATGTATAAATACACATAGACCTGGTATCACAGACAGGGCTTAGATTAAGCCAGGATTAGGCCTTAGTTCAATTAGGACATTTAAGAAACTTTTATAAAAGTGCCTTAGAGAAAAACATTACTGATGTGCACCTTAAGACAAAACAATCGTAGTGACATAATAAGATATATCAGTGCAAATTGCTTTCAGTTAAAACATGAATTTTAGTCTGGGACAGGGGAATAGTAAAATAACACGGGTCTATAAATAGTCAGTCTTATACCTTCAATGGCTGAAGGATCCAGGCCGAGCGGTTGAAACTTCTGCTTCCAGAGCGCCATTCCTTTGAGCTCGCTCAGATGATACAGCAGCGCCTCAGAGCCACTGTGTGCACAGCAAACACTCAATGCGCCGGCCGCTGTCAACACTTCCTATCTGGTGCTGGTTAAAGGCCTAGTGAATGATACATACCTCTGCAAGTGACTGATAGCAAGTTTCTGAATGCTGGAATAAGAAGAATCAATGGACTGACCCAACATCTTTAGGCCCTGAGCGGTAAACCAAAAAAAAGCATGCAGTAATAATGAATGAAGTTGATCATAATTACGCAACTAATGACAGTAGGATAACTAATGCAGTGAAGTGAGTGAACCTTAGATTTACCTTGACAGTGAGTTGATTCATGAGAAGAGCCTGAAGCTCAGGGCTGAAAGAGAAACAGGCAATTCGATATATGTAGTTCTACAAGATTAGTCATTTGTCATCTGGTTTGGTTATGAACACTCAAAAATTTAACAATAACACATTATCAGGTATGCTAAAAGTTTCCATCCCAGGCTGAGATCAAAAAGACCACACATATGCACAGCTGTTTTCCTGTTCATTCACATCTTAAAGGGTTAGTTCACCCAAAAAGGAAAATTCTTTGATTAATTCCTCACCCTCATGTTGTTACAAACCCGTAAGACCTTCGTTCATCTTCGGAAAACACAAATTTAGATATTTTTGATGAAATCCGAGAGCTTTCTGATCTCTCCATAGTTAATGACAGAATTTTCATTTTTGGGTGAACTATCCATTTAACATTCTCACAAAACATCTCATGCCAGGATACTTGTCATTCCTATTATATCCTATAGTGGACATGTATTGTATTGTGTAGATTGTATATTTTCCTATTCTGAATTTATCTATATTTGCAATCATATGATGCCCTCTGTTGGCCATTTAGAGTAAACACACACGAGTAGATTTAATCTTGGATGCTTTCAAATATAAATTTTATTTAATATAAAAAATACATAATATATTAAATTTAGTGTTGTCAAATCGATTAATCGCATCCAAAATAAAAGTTTGTTTACATAATATATATATATATGTGTGTGTGTGTGTACTATGTATAATTACTTTGTGTATATAAAGACACTCATTCATGTATTGAAGAAATATTTGCATGTATATACTGTATATATTTATATAATTTATATTATATAAAAATATAAATATTTTATATATAAATATAATTGTCATTATTAAATATATAAATGCATGTGTGTGTGTGTTTATATATACATAATAATTATACACAGTACACACACTCATGTAAACACAAACTTTTATTTTGGATGTGATTAATCAATTAATCGGTTTGACAGCGCTAAATAAAATGTTATTATTTTACATGTTATTATATAATGCTATTATATTTATATATTATAAATATTATAATATGATTTTTTAATAATTATGCAAACAGAATGATGAAACTTCATTTTCAGTTTTTGCTTTAATTTTAGTTGCTTATAATATATATATACACATTTCTAGATCATTTTCATTTTGTTTAGTTTTAGTAACTTTAGTACTTTCAAACTTCCTTTTATTTCAGCCAAGGCAACATTTCAATTTGTTTGTATAAAGTTTTATCTGAAATTTCAGTTTTACTTTAATTAACGACAATAATAACACCGTTATAGACAACTTGTGATACTTAAATAAAATCTTACAATATGTGCTGTTGAAAAACCTAGTGTGATTAATACTATTATTATGAATTGTGTGTACCTTGCATGACCCCATAACAGTAGCTCCAGAAACTCATCCTGAACCTGAGTGCTTGTGTTCTTTTCCTGTAACAAACAAACAAACCATCAACTCCAAATCTCTGCGAAACAATGTATTGTATGTATGTATGTATGTATGTATGTATGTGTATTTTCAGGGTGAAACGTTTCAATGCCCTATTGAGTCGGATATTTTATATTTGCTTGTTTGTGACTGGCTAACCTGGACAAACTTAGTTAGGCGGAGGTCCATCTGCATAAGAATGTCCTCCCAGGCTTCACACATACAGGTGAGCGAGAGACGCAAATACTAAACGACAGAGAAAGAGAATGAAAGATGTGAGCATAAAGATATAATTACAGTATAACACAGGTGCTTCTGTTCTGAGTAAGACGCCCATGAAGACACTGACCTGTAGAAGTGTGGAAATGTGCGTAAACTTGCGTGCCATCTTGGTCAACTCAGGCAGACAGGCAGACAGCAGCCCAGTGTCCAGCTGCAACACAGTCAATCCACTGATATCACTCTCACACATTCCACTCAAAGTAACCTGACTCAACCTGTTTGCACTATGTTTACTTTGCACTTTGTAACTGGTAGATTGTGTTGGTCACTATAGAAATTATCCGGCTGCGTCTGGGTTCTTTAATTTACGCATCGTCAGTAGATCTCGCGCAGAACAGGCTCATTTGCCCTGTTTAGTAAATCTGTTCCTAAGTGCCTTACCCTAACCTTTAACTTTAACCCTAAAACCAAGTTTTAACTCTCAAACTGCTCTTTAAAGGGGTGTCAAAAAATTCAGGTCCTCACTCCGATGGTCTAAAAGTCAAACTGGTCTGGTGGTGTGTACTACCAAAAATGCCCCCACAAGATCATATTTTTCTGGTAAAACTATACTTGTGTGAAGTCTAGTCAAATAGGCACTAGGGAATACCTGAACCACACACACATAAACAACATGAAAACAACCTTAATACAAAGAGTACATTTATAAGATTTTTTTTTAATAATAATTATTATTTTAATGTTTATTATGGACAATCTTATTTGACATGAATCACAGTGCTGACAATGACAATAATGGAAAAAAATGACAAGATTGAAATTTGCATTTTCAGTCTTTACCTGTACGTAACGTATCTCAGGCTTGTCTTCTGCGGATCTCTTTTCTGTAATAACAGAGAGGGACTTGAGGTCACTTGACAGTCCAAGACTACGGCACGTCCCTGAGATCTGAAACAGACATCAAATAATGTAACACAAATACACACGTTTACTTAGCTTTCTAAATGCACTCAATAGACTTACATTGTTTTAATATAAGGATGATTTAGCTGACCTCTGTGTATAAAAAGTGTCCCACAATATACTGGGTACTATGTGTGAGGTCTTAATAAAAGCATGGTTTTATATAAAATAAAATAAACAAAATAAATAAAAGGTTTTATATCTTACTCCACTCAGCGTGGCAATCTTATACAGGCCATACGCATACAGCTCGACGAATCCAGACGGTCCTCCCACCACCAAGATATTAAGTCTGCAAATAAACATCACAATACAACATCAGAAAGTCTCAAGCTTAACCATTCAGGTCAAAAGCATACAACACTGACCTCACTTCCCCCAAAAGGTTTGTGACTTCATCTGATTTCTCTTCACTGCAAGAGACAAAATAACACATGAGAACCAGAATGGACACACATTAGCACATGCCACATGCAGATGACCAATTAAAAAGAGTATGACAAAGAAAAAGACAAATAATCAGCATATTAAGCACATAAAATGTCCTCTTACCTAAATATCTTTGATGTGGTGCTGTAGCTGAACACAAACACGACACAAAAGAAAATGGCCATAAAACAATTAAAAAATATAAAAACAAAGGAATGACCCAAGCACTTCTCATTCAGCCCAAACCAAAGCTTTCCTTAATGTGTGGAGCTCTGAGTCTCACCTCTTAGGTAAAGTGGGTAACTTTGGAAGGAAACGGCTGGACTCATCTTCAGACTCGCTGAATGAGGATAATGTGCTAGAGAATAAAATCAAACGGACTAAACCAAACAATCAATAGAGAAAGAAAATGGATCATCTCTATGTAAAAAACTCACACCTGCTGTCATCCTGCACCTCCATCCAGTGCATGCTGGACGCTGGGTAATCCACAGGGAACAAGTGGAGGATTTCTGCCTTCTCTGCATCACACAGAACCACCTGCTTTGTGTCTCCCACACTGAATGCCAGGACTGCAGACAACAATCCAATGTTACTAATCATATAACATGACAATGGTAGCTTATATATACACTTCAGAATGTGGCTGGCATTTATTTTTTATTTACTTTTTCTGCTATGTACTGCAAACAAGAGGATATTAAATATTGCTTTAAAGTTTGGGTTTATTTCCCAATCTGCAATGAATCAGCAGCAGCACATTTTTAACAGTGAAATGTCCACCATAAAATGTTAGATAAAAGCCCACCATAAAAGGTTAATTTATGTAAATAATATATATGTAAAAACAGATATATATACACACACACACACACACCATCACACACACATGCTGTCAAATCGACTCGATCGCATATATACTGTATATTATATATATATACTGTATATATAAATATATATATATATAATTATATATAATACTATGTGGCAATATAAAAATAAGTGTACATTAAGATGAATAAATGATATGGATGATGTATTCATGAGCAAATAAGTAAGTAGACTTCATTAAGGCTTCAAAAACTGAAAGTGATCTGTCCCAGTGTTTATTTAGTATCATATATTAGTTTTCCATTAGTTTTTATTTTAATATTTTATATTTTGAGTAATTTTGTTGTCATTTTTATTAGTTTGTCAAATGTTTAAATAGTTTTTCAGTTTTAATTTTATTTATTTTAATATATCGTTAAACTAAATGAAAATGAGAAAATTCGTTTTTATTTTATTTCAGTTAACTTTTATTGTATTCCAAATAACAAATATGAGACGAATATGGTAGTAAAAAATCATTTGAGTTTACTTTTCCCATCAGGTCTCCAGGCCAGTGATGTGATCTCTTTTCCTGTGTTCTCATTGGGCGGTAAACTCCACACACGCTGAAAGTTGGCCAGCCGATGCAAAAGAAGCTGTAATGACAGAATAGTTGGTTACACTTTATTTTACAGTGTCATTGTTACAAATGTTACACGTACTTACCATAGTAATAACAGTAAATTATGCACAATTACATGTAACTTACCCTCGAACCAAACACTAATCCTACCCTAACCCTACAGTAAGTACGTGTTGTTAATTAATATTACTCAGTACTTAAATATATAATTACACTGTAACAATAACACCTTCAAATAATCTGTAACCAAATAGTCTAATGCAGGGGTTTTCAAACTTTATGATGCCAAGGACCCCAAATATGATGAACCTTTTATGAGGGAGCCCCTTCCTAAAATTCATCTATATATTTTATATATGAAAAAACTTTAAAACTGTATTATAAATAGTAAGTGTGACATTATAAATACAACATATTGTTTCCAAACTTTATATGCTATACTTAATGTTGGATGTATAAACGTGAAGAAGAACATGTTCAATTAAAAATTATTTGTTTAAGCATCTTTCACAATAAATGTATGTAAGCAGCGTTAAGAATTCTACCTTAGCAAGATAAAGGGGACTATAGTGAGAAAAACTCACTGGAAAGATACAAAGCAAACACATACAATTCAGAAATGAAACAGTTAGAATGTTCAGTAGTCTTTATCCATTTTTGCTTTGTCTTTATATCCTCTTAAATTTTCTGGGGACCTTCTGGAGGACCCCTGGGGGTCCACAGACCCCAGTTTGAAAACCCCTGGTCTATTGAACCCCCATTACAATCCTACAGATATAATCTATTGACATGAACAGTGAACAGTATAGTTTCACTCTAGACAGGGATGTGTATGTCTATAAAAGATCAAACCTCTCCTGAAGTGTTAGCCAGGGCTATAAGATCTCTTTTAGGAGACCAGGCCATGAACAGAATGGGGTTGGGGAGCTGTTTCTCCCCGACCTGGCGAAAAGCAGGCATTGTTGAATCCTACGGAAGGAAAGAGGTCTATTAGTACAGACAGCCACTGTCTTACGGAGAGCTGTTGTCATCTGCTGCTGGACAGTAGTTATGATGAACGCAGATTATTCTATAGTAAACTGAAACTGTTCATGCACTTCAGCCCTTTATGACAGAAAACAGTTCAATAGCGACTGCTATTCCACTGATGCTCCACAACATTAGCTTGATTTGAAGACTTCATGCACTTACTAGATAAACGACGACAAACGATAAACTCCGTAATCCTGCTCTTCTTTCAAACGCACAAGTGAACTATGTTAAATTAATATATTGTTATTTGTACCGTAACCAGATTCATTTTCATAAACCTCATGATAGAGTATTTGGCTGTGCGACCAATGAAACATGATTCAGACCCGCCAATGAAATGATGACTACGGATACACCACTGGGCCAAAATACATTTTGAAACGCGAAACGACTTCTCTACTAGAGAGTGAATATCTCAAAACCTGTCAACTAGGCCTACGTGTTCGGTTAAATTTAACCGTAAAATAAATTTGTAGATTTCGCATAAATTTTGATGTTCAACCCACATAACATATTTCATATTAAGCAAGCTCTTAACTAATACCTGCTGTTTTTTCTCTTCTAAAAACAAATTAATCCATTTGTGTTTTGTTGACAGGGCAGGAGCTCTCCATTTCCCAGCATGGTTATGATGGTACTGATTGAGATGGTAGCTACGTTTTGAAAGTGTTTGTGCACAAGATGAAAAAGGGTAGAGTTGTTTTAATATTCTGTTATTTTGAAGACTTTGTTGGTTTAATTTAGACAATTCATGGTTTTGGGGGGTTACCACTACTATTGTGATAATCTTGAGCTTTAGGGAAATGTATAGGCCTAGTGGTATGTACTGGTAGTGGTAAGTGCAGGTTCCACTCACAGATTGTTAACAGTACTTTCATAAGTTGTCGGAGCTTATTGTACACAAAGCTTGAGGGAGCACTTAATATGGTTGATTTTTCGCATCTTTAGAGAGCACCAAAAGCATGTTGTTGTTTTTTACCAATCTTACTGGAGAAAGTCTTGTCAGCAAAGTCATGGCTGACAGTGAAAGTGTCATTGAAGAGGAAATCATTTCTGGATGTACTACAGTTTACCAGGTGAGTGTCATCAAATCTAATACGTATAGTTTGTTTGGATACACTTTGTAGCATCTAGTATTAAAAGGCACAATATGTAAGATTTTTGGAGTAAAATATCCAAAAACCACTAGAACAATGTTATATATTTTGTTGACTTGTGTACTTACATTATCCCAAATGTTTCCAACAATGTTTAAATCCAGAGAAATAAGCATGTTTAACCAGGACACGAATTGTGTCCATGCGTCACCTATCAATGACATCATACCTGTGTTACCCTCGATTTCCGGTTTATTAGACAGGGGAGCAACTGTTTCCATATATTCATCGACAGAAAACTGATCATTGTTATACAGCTCAACACAGTTAGTGTTATTGTTTAAATCTGGTTTTCTTGATTTATCGCGAGTACCATGTTTTACCATGCCTAATATTGATCTAGCTCACTACAGTGTGCAACAAGTGTCTCATAGTAGCCGCCGAGCGAAAGCACAGAGTAGCATTATAACATAACTTTAATAACACTCAAATGTATGTATCATAATAAAACAGCGCTGTATTCCTCCACATACACATGAGCAGAAGAAGCGGAAGCGTTCGTCTGCGGCAAAATAAAAGCTCCACTGCTCTCGAGCCCTGTGTCGTGTCGTCTCTCATTAGCAATCGCTCAAGCGGCCTCGTTCCGCTCGACCCTGCTTCATACTACAGTAATGTTAATAAATCTTTAATACATTAGCTCATCCATGAATATGATTTCTGCCCAAGTCCTGTCGGATTCTTTTCCACAGCCGGATATGTGAAGACAACAATTCCCATGATTCTGTGAAATCAAGCAATGACTCTGTTAAGCGACCTCTAGTGGCGAAAATTACATATTGTGCCTTTAAGATAGATTAACTGCAGGGATTGCTATCTGTTTTGTTTTATGTCTGCGAAATAGTCTTGTGTTTACTTAACACGGCACTAAGATGACTCTTCCTGTCTAAGTGGTTGCTTCTTGGTCTGAATAAGCTACAGCTAATGCTGTGCAGTCTAAACACAAGACTTTATGTAGCTTTACTCAAAATGTAATTAGTGTGCACTGTGCACATTAGACAAATATTTCCATGCTTTTTATGTGTCCTTCATTTAACTAAATGAAACAGGAAAAGAATGTTTCCAGTGTAATCTTTCACTCATTGATGCAGATGATTGAGATAGTTTTAAATCAGTCGGTGGTCTATATGTGACAGATAGATGTGATAGATCTTTTTGTCCCTGTCATTGAGGCTCAACTGTAATCAGTACATTGATTGTTGAGAAACGGGAATAGCTCTGTGCTGTCAGTGTTTATGAAGTGAACGTGATAAGTGTCTTGAAATAGACTTCTACTGCAACACTCACGGCCACATCTGCCGTCCGTCTCAAACACCTCTCTTAAACCATGGGGAGGCTCTAGCTTTCCATGTTAAAGAAACAGAAAATACTGTCATCATTTACTTTACTGTCATTCCATTCCCATATGGATTTCTTTCTTCCTTCCAACACTAAAGGAGAAATTACAATCTTGGTTGCTGTTTTGAAAAAATGCCTTAAAATAACTATAAAAGTGGTTAATGGGACTATTTTATTCCAAGAAATAGAGATGCTTGAAACTCAGATTTATCAGATATAGGGTAACACTTCAGTATGGGGAAGACATTTCACTATTAACTGACTTTTCCCCTAAATAACCTAAACTTACTGTTATAAGTAAACTTACTGTTTATTAATAGTTAGTAAGGTAGTTTTTGTATCGTTTGATTTGAGGTATTTGATTAAGGATGTAGAATAAGGTCATGCAGAATAAGGCATTAATATTTGCTTTATAAGTACTAATAAACAGCCAATATCAGTCATATGCATGATAATAAGCAACTAGGGGAGTTAATAGTGATAATTGAACTCTAAAATAAAGTCTTACCAGATAGCGATAAAATGAGTGCCCTTGTGTTTGCTGTGATGCCTGTATTTAAGTGTCCTTTATCTGTCGTTCTTTCTTTCTTTCTTTCTTTCTTTCTTTCTTTCTTTCTTTCTTTCTTTCTTTCTTTCTTTCTTTCTTTCTTTCTTTCTTTCTTTCTTTCTCTCTTTCTTTCAAACGAACAAACTCAATACAACAGTTAAAGGGATAGTTCACTCAAAAATAATACAATATTTCAGACGAATACAATCTGAGTTATATAAAAAAAATGCCCTGGCTCTTCCAAGCTTTATAATGCTGTTTCTGTTTTTCTCCATAAAAGTTTTTCTCCATAAAAGTCCATAAAAGTAAATATATCCATCATAAAAGTGCTCCACACGGTTTCGGAGGGTTAATAAAGGCCTTCTGAAGCGAAGCGATGCGTTTGTGTAAAAATATCCATATTTAAAACTTTACAAACTAACGCTTACTGTCCTACGCATGTTCACGAGAGACTGGCGTTCCAGTGTATGACATAGAACGTAGGTATAGCCTACGTTCCGATGATGAACTCGGAATTGCAGAGGATAGAGCAAAAGAAAATTTGGTTCTTGCAAGAACTAACATATTCTCACCGGATCGTCCTTCATCATACGCTGGAACGCCAGTCTCTCGTGAACGTGCGTTCGACAGTAGTTTGTAAAGTTTTAAATATGGATATTTTTCTTACACAAACGCATTGCTTCATTTCAGAAGGCCTTTATTAACCCTCCGAAACCATGTGGAGCACTTTTATGATGGATATATTTACTTTTATGGACTTATTATAAAGCTTGGAAGAGCCAGGGCATTTTTTTTATATAACTCAGATTATATTCATCTGAAAGAAGAATGTCATATACACCTAGGATGGCTTGAGGGTGAGTAAATTATGGGATAATTTTCATTTTTGGGCTCCAGAAATATTAGCAGTGAATAACAACTTAAATTTCCGTCTTAGTCAGCCAGAAAGTGTCATAAATCTAAAGAACATGAAGCTGCTTAACTTGCTGTATCATCAAGTATAGACAGTAAGAGGCGTTAATAGTCTACCCCTAGCTTCTGAGCTTGTAAACTTTGTTGCAGGTGTTACAGTTTTTGTTGTGTCCTCATTCCAATATAAAGTACTCTGTTAATGGCAGGGGGTCTTATTGGGATAACAGTATATTTAGGGACTGAGCTATTGATATAAGGTTAAATTAAGAGTCTTTAGTGACTGGCACATAAAGTGTCATGTGTCCGTACTAAAATGGACTCGTGATGGTGAATATTACTTATAGCCTCATGGGACTTTTATATAAAAACGAAAGAATTTACTCCTTTACATGCTCAATCATTATGACTACTATGTTTCTTGGACAGATGATACTACATAAGCAGTACATGACAAAAACAAATTGAGAAGTTGAATTGTTTATTTGGTGTAGGTTTGCATAATTCAGTGCTTTTGTGGCTTGTTTTGAACCAAACTGTCAAGTGTATGTCTGCGAAATGCATTTACATGCCTTTGTGGATATAAAAATGATGCATTTGTGTCTTTGATGTGGCGTGGGCACATTGATGCTACACACCCCAGAGCTCTCTCTCTCTCACTGTGTCTCTCTCTCTCTTGCTGTGTAACCTGAGCAAGGGTCCAAATTTAGCAGTACTCAGTAAGCGGTCAGGGCCCGAGACAGATGGGACAGCAGGCCACTCTGCACTCAAACCGGCTCACCTCAGAGCACTCAAGACAAAAGAAAATTAGGACTGAGAAAAGACACACAACTCCTTGAGGAAAGGAGACACGTCTTTTTTTATTTTCTGGCATAGAGAACTTCAGAAAAACTGGAACCTTCTGACGGGGACAGATATTTCCAGAAACTGACTTAAGGTAAATAGCTATTTTTTGTTGTTGTTGTTTGTATATAATGTCATTGACTGTAAGTAGGAGATCCCATGTGAGTTGTTTTCATTCTGCTTATACAAAACTACAAATAAAGTAAACTATGTAATTAGAGTCAGAACAGTTCTCAAATGAATGGTCATCTGCGCTATTTGGTTTCAGCTTAACATTCAGTTTAGTATTTCAATCAGTCCGGCATCAGATTAATACTTCTACACTTATGATTATGATAAAGTGCATTCAGCTGTTTGCGTCAGAGATGGAAAATCAAGCATGTCAATCTGTCAGTCTTGACTTTCACAATTGTTTAGCTTGTCACATTTGTATTCCGCTATCTATAATTCATCAGTACAGAATAAAGATGCCATAATTTCCACATGAATAATGCAGAAGCTGCATGTGTGTGTGCTTATGTGTAAAAAAAGGACTCTGGGTGGGGAGGTGGTTGCTGCTGTGAAATGCAGCCCTTGAGGATTAAAAATAACAACAGCTGGCCTTCAGGACGCCATGACGGGGAGAAAGTCACACTGTCATGTCTCTTCATATACACACATGCTTGCACACCTTTACGTACAACACCTGGTCACTTTACATAAACATTGTGTAAACAAAGGCGACTATAACAAAACTTGGAGACATGACTGTAATACAGCACTTTATGTCATCAATTAATAGGCCATAAATAATAAATATACATGTACAAAGTTGCATCTACAGTGGAAATGTAGTCATAAAGTTAGCAGGAACACATTAACGTGTCTCAGACATGTGCATGAAGTGTTAACACACACTGGCCAGGTCCCCTGCACATATTCAGAGCTGAGGAGTGTTTTCTCAGAGACCTGATCCATTGGTTGAAGGGTTTCGCTATGCTGCAGACACTGTCTCATATTAATGTTTCACCAATGTGTGGTATGTCAGACCAAACACTTTCCCTGAATTATGGCGACGGATCCTCTCCACAGGTTATTGAGGATGCAATCATTCACTGCCGGAGTCGAAGGTGTTTTTCCACAAAACTCAGATCCACAATAGGTCATGAAGAAGCCTTTAATACATAAAAAAAAAAAAAACATTAATTTACATTTACTGTATGGATCAACTATAACATCTGTACTGAGTGAAGTTCAAGGTAGTACGTTTAGTAAGTTTTTAATCTTTTTAAGTTTACCTGTTGCATTGGTAACACTTTATTTTAGGGTTCAATTCTTGCTATTAACTATTTGCTTATTAGCAAGCATATTAGTAGAATATTGGCTGTTTATTAGTACTTATAAAGCACATATTAATGCCTTATTCTGCATGATAATATTCTACATCCCATAATCCTATACCCAATACCTAAACGTAACAACTAACTATTAATATGCCCGCCTTTTATAAAAACCCTTATATACATAGCATGCTATATATTTTTTTTTTTACATGTTTAAATAAAAATGTGTACATTTAAATAAGTAGCATGCATATATTTAATGTCATTATTTTTATTTATATACACTACTGTTAATTTCTTTTAATGTTTTTTAAAGAAGTATCTTATGCTCACTAGGGCTGCATTTATTTGATCAAAAATAGAGAAAAACAGTAGTTTTGTGAAATGTTATTGCAATTTAAAATAACTGCTTTCTATTTTAAAATGTAATTTATTCCTGTGATGGAAAATCTGAATTTTCAGCAGCCATTATTCCAGTCATCAGTGTCACATGAAACCGTACATTATATGTTGTAACAATGTAGAAGTCTTTACTGCCAAAGAAAAAACGTACTGATCAAAGTTTTACAGTACTATCTATGTTTATTTTTATTCAATGAGTCAGATTATTGAGACCCAAAAATGTACAGTGTCAGGTGGTCTTCAGAAAGTCACTGGAAAAATAGATATAGATTGATGTCAGGACAGTAAAGAGTAGATAATTGACGAGGGAATAAACAAGATAAAGGCAGCTTCAGTGTTTAATGGCACTCATGGTTTGTTAATGCCGGACAGCTGTGCTCAAAGTATACCAGCCTGAGTCATCATACGACAACTGCCCATGATCCATCTCTGGTGTGAGTGTGTTTACACTAATCTGAGTGCATGATTGTGGCGTATAACACAGAAATGGCTCATCTTCAGGACTACGATTCTGATATTCCTGATTAATGTATTTTCTATAAAATGTAAATAAGAGGGACTGTAAAAAAACCTTTTTGTGGATTGTGTATTGCAGGATGCAGGACAGGAGCTGGAATGACACACTCCCCCTCTCTCTGCTGATGAAAGAGGCGTGTCCTCCAGGGGGCGTGTCCTTAGAGGGGGACGGTGCCGTGCTTTCAATGCCATCTCTTGATGGTGAAGTTTACTTGGGCTCAGTGGCTGAGCTGGATAGTGGGGATGGGGACTTTCCAGAACTTTCTGCTTTCCTGAGCCAGGATGAGATCAACCTCAGTCTGGACCTGGCTCGAGAGGCCATGAGTGACGCAGGTGACCCAAATGACCTAGATGAACCACCTGTTCCCACAGAGCACCTGCCCCTTTACTCAGAAACCAAAGACCACGCTCTCCAAGAGTCAGCATCTCAGTCAGCTGACGTCACATCTCGTGAAGTCACTACCAATCAGAGCATGCCGCTCAACAGGCCTAACCAGCCCTGCACTGCTCCTGAATCACCAGAAAAGTTCATCTGCCAAAAATCCATCATGCCAGTTTATAAGCAGGACCGGCCTAGGCTGGTCCACAGAGGCCTGGAGCTCAACGAACGAGCTGCTTCGGCTACTGAGTTCTGCAGCCGAGCTGCTACCTTCATTGAGGAGCTATCTTCCATCTTCAAAGGCTCCACACGTGTGGATCCACAAGGAGATGAAGACTCCTCCTCACCTGACAGTGGCTACTTGTCTCCAAGGAGCAACCGGCTGGCCATGCAGCAGGCTCAGCCACCTTCATCCTCTTCATCTTCATCTGAGCCCCAGCAGGAAGGCGTGCAGCTGGGCCGAGCTGATGTTGGGTCAGATGAACATCAGGGACAAGGGGTTAGTCTAAATGGACCCATGGCTCCTCCACACTTCACCCAGAAACTAAAGAGCCAGGAAGTAGCAGAAGGAAGTCCTATCCGCCTGGAATGCCGGGTCACTGGAAACCCCCTTCCGCTAGTCAGGTATGAAAACCATTGTTTATGTTACTCAGGTATTGATGGTATCTGCTACGTGTAGGATTAGGTTGTGTTGTTTTCTTGAATGTACCTATTAGATTCATGAATGCGGACATTGAGGATATTTCTTCATACCAGTACTGGAAAGTTAACAAACAAACAGATGCTATTTTTAGTGACAAGCCTTGGTACGACGCCATGGAAGTGACTCCTAAGTACTGGGGAATCTCAGAATGATTCCTGCAAATGTTCCAAAGAAACACAAAGTGTGCAAATTATTCAATTACTTTAAGGAGAGTCGACTTTAAAATATTATTTCTAGTAGTTTTCGATATTATGGTTAAAGGGTTAGTTTACCCAAAAGTGCAAATTCTGTCATCATTTACTCACCCTTGTGTCGTTCCAAACCGTAAGACTTTCACTCATCTTCGGAACACAAATGGAGATATTTTTAATAAAATCTAAGCCAGTTTTGTACTCTCCATAGACAGCTACGCAACTACCACTGAGGCTTCAAAATGTTCATAAAGAGATTGTAAAACTAATCCATGAATTGAGCGGTTTAGTCCTAATTTTCTGAGACACGATCGCTTTATATGATGATGAACAGATTGAATTTAAGGTTTTATACAAATATATACATCAGCAAACATAAATAGAAACTCCACTGATTGATGCTTGAGAACAAACCTCATTGGTCAATGGAGAGACAGAAGTCAGTGGAGAGACAGAAATCACGCAGATTTTATTAAAAATATCTTCATTTGTGTGATGAAAGAAAGTATTGCAGGTTTGGAACGATATGATGGTGAGTAATTAAGGACAGAATTTTCATTTTTGGGTGAACTAAGTTTAAGTTTATTGAGGTTTGTCGAGCAATGCAAATGTTGATTATAATTTGTGCTGAGTAAAACTAAAGTGATAATGACAATACAATACATATATTAAAAAAAAATACATATAAGACCCCCTGTCCCCTAGACTTTTGTTTTGACTTCCTTTTGGAGAGTCTAAATCAATGGGATCAGAGCGGACACTGAACATAATCTTATCAAAGATTCTCTCTATAAATTTAAGCTCACTAGGCAACTTGCCATTTATTTGTTAATGGTCTAAACACCTCAGTTATCATACTAGATCTGATCTATCCACTTTTTTTCTCTCAATTTTGGTTTTGAAATGTATCAATATACATATTGTCACAGTTTAATTCAGTTTGGACTTTGTTTTAATTAGCACCGTTTTTCCCTGCCTTGCTTGTTGTCATGGTCACTCATTTGGTTCGTCATTCAGTTCAGTTGTGTGTGATTCATTATCCTGGTTTGCATGTGTTACCAAGTTGTGGTTGCACCTTGTTTCTGTTCATTGTTGTCGGGTCTCGCCTATGTTTGGATGTGTTAAGCTACTCTCTTTATGTGGATTTTCCTTGTGGATTTATTAAAGACTGCCTATTTACCTTCATCTTCATCTTCATCTTCGTGTTTGTGTGTTCTAGCAACACAATCCGTGACACCTATATGGTTCATGTGCACTGAGCACTGAGCAGTGAACAGAATCATGGGCTTGAGATCATTTAACACAGCATGCATATGTGTGTACAAATGTTTCAGAGATAATCTTGATGGTGCAACTGCCAATTGAGAGGGGTGTCCTATGGAGTGAAAACAGTATCAAAACCTTCCACAAATACACAGGAGAGATCCACATGCGCACGCACCAATCCACAAATGCACGGGAACGATCCACATGCGCACGAACTAATCCACAAATGCACGCGAGAGATCCACACACACAAAGCAATCCACAAATGCACGCGAGAGATCCACACACACAAAACAATCCACAAATGCACACGAGAGATCCACACACACAAAACAATCCACAAATGCACGCGAGAGATCCACACACACAAAGCAATCCACAAATGCACGCGAGAGATCCACACACACAAAGCAATTTACAAATGCACGCGAGAGATCCACACACACAAAGCAATCCACAAATGCTTTATCTGTATTCTGTACTTGTAGTTTAATGCACAGTAAATCATGAGTCTTTTGCATTGTTGTTCTGCCTTAGAATATGCGCTTTTGTACCTGTGGAATCTTTTGAGACTGTCGTTCCGTGGCCTTGATTCACAAATGCACAGAAGCCAATCTGTATCTGTTCAGCAAAGATGCGATACGGTGTCCTTCCTCCAGAGGGCGCCACGGCCTTCGCTGAATCTTCCAAAGGGCTAGATTCATTTCGTTTTCTGACTTGGCGAGACAACTGAAGTCTAAACATTTTTCACTAAATATCATATTCATAAATGCAAATACAGAGTAAAAACAAACCCTTTTTTTTATTCTTCAATGTGAAATCTGAAAATATATAGCCATTCTGATAACAGGAAAGCATTAAAGTCTTTAACATTATTTCTGTAACTGTTAGCCATTACTAACGTTAGGCTCTTTTCTTTAGTTTTTTTAGAAGGATGAATGCTTTCACATAATTTAACCAACAAAGTATTTCTTTCTTTCAATATAAAATATTTCTTTCAAAAGAATCCACAAGTATTACCATGGGCGTCGGAAGCAAATAAAATGTGGGTGGGTCCTCTCTCAGATTTTTTTTTTTTACTGGAGTAATATTAGAGCCCATTTACATTAAATACAGATATACTGCCGTTTACTAAACGATTGATTGGGATAGACAAAATTACGGAAATCACTAAATTTATTTATTGTGGCTGTGGTGTAGGGGTAAGACGCTTAGAATGAAATTTTGACGCAAATCTGTCTTAGGTTCGAATCCGGCTTTTGCCGAACTCGCTCTACTCCCTTTTACCATTACATATCAGATCGGAAAGGCATTTATTTTCAATAAAACTGAAGAAAATATTAGAACAGTGGAAATAAAGCGTCTAACATCTGTTTACTATTAGTGTTTATCGGTCATTGGTAGGTAAACAGACATGTGCTGAATTAGAGACAATAAAAGTGAGTGGGTCTGGGTCCAATATCATTGGTCGTATCATTGCTCTTAAAAAGTCTTGTCCCACCCACACACAATGGTTCCGACGCCCATGAGTATTACCCTCAAGTAAATAGTTATCAAGCAAACCTTTACATGCAAAAGTTTAAACGTGTGATTTGCCTCAGTTGCTCCTTTTGTGGTGGATCAGATGAACCGGTTGTTGTTCATCTTTTTTGATCTGTCCATTTACTAAAAAGCTTTATTAAGAGTTAAATAGTAAAAGTGGAAAAAGGGTATATTATTTAAAACAACTAAAAAATGAGACTGAATGATATTCTCAGTTCAAGGCAAAATTTATTAGAAACAACATGAAAACCACTTTAAATGTAATGGTTCAATTGCCAAACATGTGTTTTTCATCTGTGTAAACAGGTTGGTAAACAGATTTGGGTGAAAAAGGCATTGTTCACCCAAAAATGGAAATTCTGACATAATTTACTTGTCTCGCCAAGTCAGAAAACGAAATGAATCTAGCCCTTTGGAAGATTCAGCGCGAAGGCCGGTGAGCGCCCTCTGGAGGAAGGACACCGTATCGCATCTTTGCTGAACAGATACAGATTGGCTTCTGTGCATTTGTGAATCAAGGCCACGGAACGACAGTCTCAAAAGATTCCACAGGTACAAAAGCGCATATTCTAAGGCAGAACAACAATGCAAAAGACTCATGATTTACTATGCATTAAACTACAAGTACAGAATACAGATAAAGCATTTGTAAATTGTTTTGTGTGTGTGGATCTCTCGCGTGCATTTGTAAATTGCTTTGTGTGTGTGGATCTCTGCGTGCATTTGTGGATTGCTTTGTGTGTGTGGATCTCGCGTGCATTTGTGGATTGTTTTGTGTGTGGATCTCGCGTGCATTTGTAAATTGCTTTGTGTGTGTGGATCTCTCGCGTGCATTTGTGGATTGCTTTGTGTGTGTGGATCTCTCGCGTGCATTTGTGGATTGGTGCGTGCGCATGTGGATCTCTCGCGTGCATTTGTGGATTAGTTCGTGCGCATGTGGATCTCTCCTGTGTATTTGTGGAAGGTTTTGATACTGTTTTCACTCCATAGTGTCCCACATTGTGTGGGCATAGTGTCCAATGAGATGCTATGTGGAAATTAGCGTCGGCAAATAGATCAGAGAATGTCTGTGTGGTCCCATTACCCACCTTAAGAATCATGTTGGTACAGCTGCTGTTTGAGTGGGGTTGTTTACTTGCATTTAGCAGGCCTTTTTAATCTAGTAACTGATGTTGTTCTGGAGCTCAGTGTGTTCTTGTAATGAAGTGATGAGGTCTGTGTTACTTACCAGCTCTTTTGTTAATCGGCTACCCGTATCCCTCTCATTAAAATTAAAAGTGCAATTCAACACCTTCCTTAAGTGATTTTAAAAGGTCATTTTCATTGGAGCTGATCTCACCAAACATTCACTATCAGTTAGATGGCGTTACTATTGCTGTTGTTTCTGCTTGCATGTAAGGCTGTTGGTGGTGGTGGTCTTTGTTTCCACTGTCCACAATCTACCATTTTTCAATGATTTGTTTCTCTAAATCCCTCCTCTCTGCGAGGAGGTTAAGCTTAAGTTTGCTTAAGACAACCCAATCGCTGGGTTAAAACAACCCAACTGCTGGGTTAGTCCATATTTAACCCAAAATTGGGTTGTTTTTTACCAAGCATTTTTTAGAGTGAAGAAAAAGTTATTCTATCCCGAACCTCCATCGCAAGGATGGCTTGAGCAGGACGTTTCTCAGTGATATGCTACTTTACTCAAAGTAGTAAGAACGACAGAAAATATGCATTAATAGACACAGTTTTAGGTAAAAGAGGCCCACAGCTGATGAGCAGAAGTGTTTCAGTAAGACAGTAACAATGTGAGTTAGCCGGTTAGCCAGAAACATACACAATCTGAAGCGCAAAACTATGTATTTTTGAACACCTGGAAGAAAATAAAAACATTTAGATTTTAATAATTCCTACAGGTTGTAATTCTGAGGAGCTAGCTGGTCTAAATAAACTGAGTACTGACCCATCTTTCAACAGCAAGTGTTGTGCAAATCCTGCGTTAAACTCTGAGATTTAAGAAGCAGCCGATTTTCAATATTCAAAAAACCATATAGGGACTCTTTACATCATCTAAATTCAGCTAGATTTACCAAACAGAAAGTTATGTTTGTGTGCCTAAACTTTCTTTTCTCTCAAATAATGGGTCAGTAGTATACTTCAGTTTTTTATGTTGCTTCATAAAATACTTTTTCATCATTTGCAAAAGATTTTGTTGATAAATAGGTTTACAGTGCATTTTCGCCATATTTTTAGGCTGCTTACACAGGCAGTGTGAATGCTGAAATCTGTTTAGGTCTGATTATAATTAAAGTTTTCACCAGCTAGACTAACATTAATCCAGATCTAACTAGAATAAACCAGTATGGACCAGCGAGGAAAATTAGTCATTTCATCCTGCACTCACCAGTTGTTATTATAGAAATGATGAATTGAGGGAAAAGTTTTAGAAATAATTTAACCCAGTATGAATTTTCAAGCAAAAATGTTTTGAGGTTTTTAGACTTCAGATGTTTAATGTTCTGTTAGTCTGAGTGCATAAACACAGAGCTCTGTGTTTTGATCTGCGCAGCACACACTGTTTTCCACCCCGGCAACAGGAGGTTTAATGTGGAGCTAGAGAGGGGCAACAGTAAAATGGGATTTCAGCCCACGTAGGGTTGCATAATGAAAGGGGACAGAGATACAGTTGGACTCCACGGACGTAGTGGTTGCACACTGGAAATGCAAAGCCTCGTCCGTCTCCCTCTGCCACTGCAACCGGGCCTCATCCTGTCAATATAAATAGTCCTCCGGTCGGCATGGAGAAGCCAAGCTCTGGAATGCTATCCATGCCATGACTTGACACTTTCCATGCGGCTTTACTTTCTCCACCTTTCTACACCTTCTTAGGGAATATGTAGATGTCGGAGAGAGAGAGAGAGCACAGAGAAACGCTCCACAGGGAGATGCATGTTGCAAGTAAGAGTATGTTCCTGGGTCAACATATTTTGTTAATCCTGGAACAACATTCCTCTCAATTATTTAGGCTAACCCTATCCCTACCCCTAAACTTAACCCATACCCATAACACAACACTGATGTAGAAGCATCTAACCCTGATTGTTAGCCAAAATGTGTAATAAACCGTAAACTTTGAACATTGGAATGTTGTTCTGTGATCAAAAATATTGATCCAGGAACATGCTGTACTTTGTTAAATCAGGTTCACCGTAGCATGTGACCTGCCATTTATCCAATATTATCCAAGATTTCCTGACGTGTGTTTTTGGCCTGTAGGTGGGGGTGTTGCATCTCAAGTTTAAGTCAGATTGTGCAAGATACCAGATATAGTTCATTTTCTCAGAAACTTGCTCCTCATAGCAGACACTACCGAGACCCTTGGTATAAATACTGTAATGATTACATACAGATGTTACATAACCCAGGGTTATATTCATTGAGACATGTTTTTCATAGTTGGAATGGACGGTCTAATGGTAGAGAGGGTAGCTTGAAGTGTCTGGAGAAATGAGGGAGACTGACATTTCTTGCAGATCAGGAAATACCTTTGGAAAATATTAACACTTCACCAAGAAGTAACAAGTGTGAACAATTTTCTTGAAAAACAACTGTTGTTTGCTCCTGAAAATTTCCATTTCCAATGCACAACAAAATCTTTCTCTTTATCAGTATTTGTCTTGTTTTTCAATATCTAAACATCTTTAAAACAGAGAAGCTAAATTGAGTAAGATTCTTACATATATTTAAAACAAAAAAGATGCATTTTAATCGTTATTTTAGGGATTCTATACTTAATACTTAATACCTTAATTGGGCAACAAAACGAGAATACTGAATTAAGATGTCTTTTTTTTTCATTCTTCTTGGATACTCTTTTTGTCAAGTCCATGATCTCACTAAGCAGTTTCTTTACAAATATTGTGTATAAAATGGAAATGACGGAGTAAATAGTGTATGTCTCTAGTTTCCATCTTAAACAGTAGACAGTGGTATATAAACAGACTGATTAACTAAGAATTCTTGAAAGTATCTTTTCCATCTAATGTCTGAATCAGACACATGCATATTCTTGCCTCTGTCTTAGCTTAATTTTCTTGTAGGGCAAATGGCAATGAATCACGCTGAATGGACGGTCAATTTATATAACAATTCAATAATATAGGGCTCACAAATAGGCCTTTTCACAGAGTACAATATATTACTATAATATATTAATATCATGTTGATAATTACTATATTTATAATGTCTACTGGCTGATGTGAATATGTACAATTAATTCATAACTTGTTTATTGGCTAGGAATTTTTTAGTTTCCATCACTTTCACCCAAACATGGGTGTGAAGACTTTCTCACGCACCCTTTTGAAATCAAATCGTGTGTAACCAAACAGCGCCAGTTTTCTTTTGCGTCTACTGAACCTGTAAATGACATCATGAGCATGTGTCAAGCTTTAGTCTGAGTACATCAGAGTTGACTGACATCATTTTGAGTCAGTAAGCCAATGCGTCTTCTTTTAAGTGTTGCACATTAAACATTCATCCTTTACTATGCAACATAATTGATCAATGTCTGGCTGACTGACAGATCCAATTTTTTTGTGTGTGTCAGTGAGGATAAACAATAGGCTATGCAGTACAATGTAGACCTAACAGACAATTTCCTTCAGAAAACACTTGATTTTTCCACTGTAAGGTTAAAGGTTTTGTGAAATCGGCCTTAACAGGAAATCAGTGTGGCTGACTGCTTGCTCGACTTCTCTTTTAGTGATCCGTTCTGAACTCTAGATAGTGACCGGGTGACATCATCTCTAGTGGAGAGGAGTATATCTTCTTTGTTCACATTCTTTCATTTAAATCATTAGCCCCAATCATTTGCAGGTGTGGAGAGGCAAGGCGTTATGTAAACATTGGGTTTGGCGGAGAGGTAAATAGTGCCCAGGCTGATAGAGGTGCCTCTATAGATTTATGCATCTAAGGAATGAAACCCAGAAAGCTCTCAGAGTAGAGCATATGTGTTTGTTTATGTGTGTGTGTGTGTGTGTGTGTGTGTGTGTGTGTGTGTGTGTGTGTGTGTGTTTGCAGGTGAGAATCTACACATGTGTCTTGAAGCTTTTATCTTTTCCTCATGGACATTTAGGTGAGTGTGTGCGTGTGTGTGAAAATGTAAAAAAGCAGAATGTTTCGTGTGATGGCCAGGTTTAGGGGTAGGGTTAGTGTAAGGGGAAGGAAATTTACAATTTGTTCATTATAAAAACCATTACGTCTATGGAGAGTCCCCACAAGGAGTTGTGAACCATACTACCACTGGATATATAAGCCTGTAAATATGAGACAATTTTTCTAGATGTTCCAGAAATGCAATCGTGTCTATATTAACACTCATTTAAAAGAAAAAAAACAGTAGTAAATTATAGAAAAGTTATTTCAAATTATATCTAATGTAACCTGGTATTTAGCAAAGATCTCAATGCAACTGCACTGTAGGCCGTTCACGTTCAATATGCATTTTAAGGTCATTTACAGGGGGTAGTGAGGTGTAGGAATATTTTAGGATTGTAAAACTTTAGAGAGTTACAGAGGACAGAGATAAGATGAATATATCCAAATTTCAAGGTAGCTTTGAATGCAAGAATGTCAAAAAATATATTCTATAATTAATTATAGCAGGCACAATTTTGAAAAGTCCGGAGTAGCAATGTTGGACCAGTTCTCTTAAATTCCCCCAAAAATGCAAAATCACCGGGACTTTTATAATCAGAGACCTCCTAAAATGCATTTAAATTGCATAAATGCATAAAATGCATAAAATTGCCTTGCGGACTATTACCACACAAATGTACAATTGTGCTTAGGTAAATTTATCCACATAAATTATTTAAATAACTATTATGTTTACATTTACAATTATAAATAGATTGCATTCTGTTTAAAATAAAACTAAGGAAATGCTTGTTCTGAATTTCTTTGTAGCTGATAATGTTTCTTTTGTGGTTATTGTCTTGTGTGTGCATGCATGGCTTCATTTGGCAGTCCTGTTATCTATGTTTGTAATGGATCATAAATGTTGCCAAGCATATCTTTATGTTTTACTGGACGTCAACATTGAGACAAATGGGATTAGCCAAGAAGACATGCATAACTGTCAATAAAACTGCATCATTCTATTAGCAAACAAATATAACTTGTCTGCATGTATGCTGATGCTCCACAATTGGTACATATGTGCCAATTCGTATATGATTTTGTTTAGGAATATTTTGCAAGAAATTGTTGTGGAAGAGTAAAAAAATACAGCATATAACAAACACCATGAGTCACACACACACACACACACACACACACACACACACACACACACACACACACACACACACACACACACACACACACACACACGCACACACACACACACAGCAGGAGGACAAGGTTCTCATTATAATAAAACTAATTGGAAACAAAGTGATGTGGAAGTTATGTTCACCCATGGGAGCAGCTTCGCAATGAGTGTGAGCATGTGTGTGTATTCATTACTTCTCTGGTTAATGGCTCTTTCACATTTTATCACTTGTTTCCCTTGGGCATGGTCTTTGATGAGGTTGCCAGATCTTAGCAGGAGATCCTCCCTCGTACTTCTAAAAATGCCCCTTGCAGTCGCTCTGAATAACAAGCATGGCTTTGCGTGCCAGCATTCCCCCTTCACCCCACTATCAAGAGGAAGAGAGAAGATTGTGAATGAATATAAAATTAAGCTCTCTCTAAAAGCTTTTAAAGGGATTGTTCACCCAAAAAAGAAAATTAGACCATGATTTACTCACTCTCAAGTCATCCTAGGTGTATATGACTTTCTTCTTTCAGACGAATACTATCGGAGTTATATTAAACATGTCCTGGCTAATCCAAACTTTCTTATGGCAGTGAATGGTTATGTCGTTTTTGAAGTCCATAAAAGTGCATATCCATCATAAAAGTGCATATATCCATCATAAAACTGCCCCACATGGCTCAGGGGGGTTAATAAAGGCCTTCTGAAGCCAACTGGCATGTTTGTGTAAGAAAAATATCCATATTTAAAACTTCATAGACTAAAATAACTAACTTCCGGCAGTCAGCGGTGCACGTGTCGACTTGGGCTAAAAGAGTGACCATTGACCCTTGATGCATGGGTATTGACAAACGCAGAAGCGCAGAGGATAGAGCAAAACAAAACGCAGTTTCGGGGGTTAGTCTTAGCGTTGACTCGCACATCGCTTTTTACTGTCAAAATACACTAAAAAAATTATATTGTAAAAATATTGTTACAATTTAAAATAACTTTTTCTGTTTTAATATATAATGTTTCAAAATGACAAAGCTGAGTTTTCAACATCTTCAGTGTCACATGATCCTTCAGATATCATTCTAATATGATGATTTGGTGCTCAAGAAACATCTATTATTATCAACATTGAAAACAGTTGTGCTGCTGTATTTTTACTGGATTTTTTAAAGAATGGAAAGATCAGCATTTATAGAAATATTTAGCAACATTAGACATTCTATTACTGTCATTTTGACCAGTTTAATGCATCCTTGCCGACTTAAACTGTCAATTTCTTTCGCCAAAAAGGAAAAAAAAGTACTGACCCTAAACATTTGAACGGTGTGTACTGTGTTTGAAGAGCCTTTTGACTGTGTTGTAAATCCCTGAACACCTGGTACTTTCCTTGTTTACAATGGTTCTTCAAATGCTAACGGGACTGAACAAAAATGTCCAGGGGTACTTTGCCACAGTTGGAAATTTCCTCAAAAGGAAGTACATCAGAACATACCTTAGGTGAAGAATCATTGATGCATGTTCTGTTACATAGAGTGAGAGACATAAGCAGAGGCAAGATGGAGAGAGGGAAGGAAAGAAACTGAATAAGCAAATAAGGGTGAATAAGGATGTTTTTTTTGTCTGTGCCAACATTCTTGGAATGAACCACAAGAGGACTTGTCATGCAAATAGAGCATTTTCTGACAAGAGCTGGAATTTAAGAGGGGCTGAAAAGAGTTAAGGGAGGAGAGAAGAAGAAAAGTGGATATGTAGGGAAGAATCTTGCTTGGGAAAGAAGGTTGAGAGCAAGGAATTCTTGCTCGGAAACATTTTGGTTGGCAGCTAGAAGAACCACAAGTGTGTCACTGTGATACACAAGCATGCAGACTTTGCTTTGGCAATAGCAGATCTACCAACACTTGATGCTAACATGCTAAAAGGCCGAGATAGCAAGCAAACATTGAAACAATGCGTCAATGTTAATTGAACTGAATCAACTTTTGCACTCACAATTAATGTTTAACAAATGTTCAATTTAATTTAAAATAAGCAATGGTAATGGCATTTAATCAATGTTACAATGTGATGTTGGTTCAACATCGTGTTTGCACTCAGAAAAATGAAACGTAACAACTGACTTCCAGCCACATCCTTAGATGTAATCAACTGAAAAGACATTCAATCTCTCTTATTACTAACCAGACTAAGTTTATTTCTGTCATTCATCCACAGTTCTTTTTGAGAATTAACAGAAGATTAGATGTTGATGTTTTTTGAAAATGTTTAGTCACCATTATGGTGATCAGTGTTTCCTTTAGTTGGGCAGTTTGACTCTTTCATTTTTATGTCAGTTTGTGGTTTTTGTAACAGTGTTTACCAGAACAAACCCCAAACAAAGACAGTCAGGTAATATAGTTTTCATCATTTATTATTATTCATATATTTTCACCAAAAATACTTTCTTGCCATAGATCAGAGTTTCTTAATTTTGATGAATTTTGAAATGTAGACACATCAGCATATGAATCTCAACAATGTTGACATGTTTAATGCTGCAATCCATGCTGGGAGTCATGAGTTTTATACTACGGTAGCTCTAATTGTTGAGATTCATATGCTGATGTGTCTACATTTCAAAATTCATCAAAATTAAGAAAGTCTGATATGTGGCAATAAAGCATGGTTGGTAGAAATCTATTAATTACGAATAAACACTTTTAGTCAATGATTAGATTCATCAATCATTTTTCTTTATGATGAAGAAACTACATATTATCTGATCTTTGTTTATAGCTTCCATCGCAAACAAATAAGGTGTTTTGGTTAACACTGTTACCAACAAACTGACATAAAAATGAAAGAGTCAAACTGCCCAACTAAAGGAAACACGGATCACCATAATAATGACCGAACATTTTCAAGAAAACAGCAACATCTAAACCTCTGTTAATTCTCAAAAAGAACTGTAGATGAATGGCAGAAATAAAGTCAGTCAGGTTAGTAATAAGAGAGATTAAATGGCATTACCATTGATTTGTTAAATTAAATTAAAAAAGATTTTCAACATTAATTGCGGTTGGAAAAGTGATATTGATTCAATTCAATTACATTGACCATTTACAGTGATTTAGCATAGTTTCAGTGGTTGTTTACTATCTGGGTAAATATTGGGTACGTTTTTGAATATATAAAAATAAAGGATAGTTTAAATAGTATTTCCTTCTTTTTTATTGTATTTTTGATCAAATAAATGCAGCCTTGGTTAGCATATGTGATTCAAAAATCTTATCCAAACTTTTGAGAGTGAGTTATTCCACTTTTAAAGTATCAATGTCACTGTTTGATCTGTGGGAAAAGTTCTCTGTCAGGTTTTATACCTTCTCTTGTTTGGTTAGCGGTAGCTTGTAATTATGATGCCATCTCATAAACAGTCTAAAACGGCAGTGGGTGACTCAAGTATGTGTTTGTGTGATACATTTGAAACTTATGGATCAGAGATGAGTCAATAATGAGATGTCTTTTCTTTCAAACCCCTTTTGAACTGACCTCTGACCCTGTATATGTTGTGTATGTTAATCGCTATCATGATCTCTGGGCTTTGAGCGAGGAGTCTCAACCTGCCTCCATAATGGAAACGCTGACTTAAATTTTGGCCTAAATCCCAGCTCATTATGACTTAACATTGACTGTCATCATAACCCTCTCTGATGTGTTTGAATCATGTTATGTGCTTAAGATTTTAGCTGTACTTAGTGTACTTTTCCACATCTGTAGATTTTCTAACATTGATCTGCACTGAAGACACACACATCTTTACAAATAATGCCTGATTTTAGGGTCAGTTTCAGTATGATTATCTGTTATTTAAAAAAATCTTGTGAATCTGCAGAGGTATAACTTCTTGTTTTATATTTTTCCTGCATGTTTCTTTGTACTTGAACCTGCTTTGTTGCCAGTCAATAGTATTCACTCACTTGATCATATCGTTTTTTTCTATATGCTTCATATGTGTTTTTATACTGCAAGTTTTTCAGCTGATGCAATCCCAACCTAATCATACATTTCAAACATAACCTTAAGCTGTCTTTTGTGTATGATGATCTTTACCCTGCCGTTTATACCCCATTTTGCACGCAACGTATAGACTGAAGTTCAGAACAGTATCCGTGTTCAGCACAGGCACTTAGACATTGAGAGATTAACATTACTGTATGACGTAACCCTTAGCAACCGTGTTCCCATGAAGTAATGTTGTGTTTTGTTTATGCCAAGATGACAGTGCAGTGTACAGCAGCCACCTGGGACTGAGAAACAATAAAAAGAAAAAGAAACACTTGATTACAGAGAAATGCAAACACAAACACTCACTGTAAGAGCTCATTTGAGACGACAGCAAGCACATACACATTAGCCATATCACAATATTGACCTAATTCTGAATAAGATAATATATGCTGATAAATTACCATGGATGACCTTTTGAAATCTGGCTGTTTATTCTAAATAAATATTTTATAATATTTGTATTGACTGTCCACTTACAACATGTAGTCGGTTATTGATTCCAAATTACTATTGTAGTTAGTAACGTAATCCATTACATTACACATTTAAAGGTGCTGTATGTAGGAATGACAGCTAGTGGTTGAAATGGGTACTGCAGTCCAAATACAAAATATAGTTTGCCAGTTTGAGGATACGCAACAGGAATGAGCACATTTTACAATGGTAGACACGGAGACTTGCTCACTGTAAGTTATTTTATCCATGTTTTAATGTGCCTCCGTTCATAGAGATTTTAGATGGATTCTGAGGCTTTTTAGGTCGGGTAGAATCTGCAATCTCTGACCCAGTCTGTTCGCTGGCTTCCATGGCAGTAATTTGTTTTCCGCTAACTGGCAAGCTGTGGTGTCGAAATACTATTGGATAAATTGGCAACGTGCATCACCACACAGACCAAAACAAAAACAGACATTCTGACACGAAACACACATTTCAAAGTAGAATAACTGTCTGTTGCATTGTTTTTCTGAGAAACGAGTATGTGAACTTAGCATGTTTCCTAAATATCTGCAAACATATGAGACAGTCAAAAACTTACATACAGCACCTTTAAGGTAATATAATCAGACTACTTTTAGATTACTTTTGTCCTAACTCGTTTATCACATTGATTTGAATTGGACAATCTTGTACTATATTGATTTAAAAATACAAAAAGAAAGAACATATATTCTATTCTTTGTTATCAACAACATGAAGTGCGTAATTACATTATGTCACGGTTTCCCAGATTGGGGTTAATGATGGAACAGCAAAGGGTTTGTGAGTTTAATGAAAAGCTTTTAATAAAATCACAATTTAAATATTATTAAAACATGTTTATATAGCAGTTTTATTCTCACAATATTTGAATGATGCCATTTATTGCAGTAAATAGTTATTAAATATCCTAGTGAAAAAGAGCCTATACCAATATGTATTTAAAATACATTTATTTCATACTAAGGACAAATCCATTAACATATTTACTGACATATCACTTGAGACTTACTGATATAAATTTTATTTGGATTAGTTCCTGATTGCACAATGCACATTTCTTAATATTAAGCCTAAAATGTGTTTTAATATCACTATTATTAAGGATCTCTGTAATATCAGTCTTTAAATGCAAGATATTTAAAGTGTACTTCAAGTATACTTGCAATAGTTCCACTTTAGCTCAATCAAATATACTTAAGTGTATCTTTAGTTGGACCTCAGCACTATTTCCAAAAAACTAAAGTGCATTAAGTACAAAATTAGTTGTTCCAATTTAGCAGACTTTTAAGTATACCAATGTAGTAAACCTACAGTACAATTACAGGTTATTTGTATTAAGCACATCGATATATAAATGTATTTGTAGCATACATATAGCATTAAATAAATGTATTTCAATTACATTTGAGTATGGGTAATCACCAAGTGTACATTTTACTCTCCCTTTCTTTCCATTTATGCTGTGAGAACAGTTTCCTGTTGATAGGAAGAGTAATTAAAGCCCTGTAAGCTGATAGGCAAAGTCAGCAGCCGGTTTGCAGAACTGATAAGAGTAAATGTAGACCTGAAGCCACAAAGCTGCACTACAACAGTGAGAGGAGTATGATAATGATGACACTGATGATGTCATGAGGGCAGTCACAATAAACTGGGATAGTTAGAGAGAAATATCCAAATGCAGCTGCAGGGAGGAACGCAATACTGCTGGTGTGAATGAGCCAAAGACGTGGGGAGAGGTCATAGGTCACAATGACGAGACCAAAAATCCACCAAAGATTCCATACTCACAGAGCTGCGTGAAACAGCACACACGTCAACGGACTTCACACAATTGCTTGCTGCTTACTTAGACACACACTCACATGGACGACGTAAAGATCAGGGTGGTGTTAACAAGGACTCTGTCACTTTGGCATGCTAAAGTCTGTTTGCTAGTGCACATACTGACGTCCGAAAATATTCTGCGTTATCTTGGCTGATAATGTGGACCATGCATGTATGGAATAAAGACGTTCACACACACTTCAGTAGCAGCATGTCAGGTGGATTCATGGGGTGTACCGTCCGTGATGCACGGTTTGACATGGCTGTTAGCTTTGAATGTGCATGAATTCTTGTGTTTGGGCCAAGAGACTGGCAGCCTTTGAACTTTAACCTGCTATCAATTATGTAGCTACAATACATGTAGCAATACAGTATCTCTTCTATCTGAAAACTGAATGTTAGCATTTGTGTTTATGGTGTGATTATTGCATTCAGATTCGTTGGCGTGAAAAGCAGGTGTTAGTGTTTATGACTGGTTTATTATATGTGTGTACGTGTTTGTGTATGCACGGATGCACGCTTGTGTACGTGGTTGTGTGCATGTCTGTGAATGAATGACCCTACTACGCCTGGTATCTGTCTCGGTGATTCGATCACAAGTGGCAAGAAATAAAGACAGGCGTAACGGGGTTCAACATTTTTTATTTTATTGACTTTTTCAACTGTCAACATGCAGGAACACTCACCGTGTCTGATTTGGTTATGTAATCAGAGATCCTCCCTTGATGAAATCTGAAATCAAGGGGTCACTGATCCATTTGAGACGCATTTCACTACCAGGTCTCGCCAGACTACCTGCATGTGATCAACCGTGACGGGTGTTTATACAACATTTAAACCGGGTCTATGCGTGTTAAAGAGTTTTCAAACTGGGTTCTGGGGACTCTCAAATCTTCCACATCACTAACTAATTCAGAGAAAATATAATAATAATATTAAAATATTATAATTAATACATTTATATAAAAAAATTATAATAAAAAAAAGTAAAACATTTACCCTATTTGATTTGTTTTTTGCCAACACTTGTTGGCAATTATTCCCATGAGAATAATGAATTACTGGACTGACAGCTATAGCTTTATATTTCAATATATTATAGTGTCAAATTAAATGGTAAATATTTTACAGATAGTATTTCACATTTATATTTAAACTCATTGTTAGAGAGCTCACTTGAGATGACAGTGTAGCTGTACTGTAGTTATCAGAATGTTGACTTAATTTTGAAGAAGATAATATTCTCATTAATCGCTGTCAATTAATAGCTGTTTATTCTAAATACGTATTCTATATTTATTTAATACATAATCATTTTTAAATTCCATCTTTTTTATACATGCATGAACATTTATTAGCCAGGATATAATGTACATATTTATATTATATCCTTATTTTATTTCATAATAGTCTGACTTCATTCTGTCTTCATGCATATTCATATTTATATTATATTCTGACTATTTGTGTTTATTTTCTAGCTTTATATTATTTCTTTAACAAACATATATTTTTTTGTATCAATTTTTTATTGTTATTTTGTCAAAATGATGTAGACAAATAAAGCCATACAACAGTAAGTGGACATCAAATCAGCAGTAACAAAATCAATAAATAAAATCAATAAATAAGGCAGACTGGACAGTTACACAGAAGGGTGAGTGAAAAAATTATAATACACAAAACAAATAAATGAGACATAATATGCAGCAAAATATACACAGGAAAACTAGTATATTAAAAATGTGAATGTATATAAATGCCAATACAAACATAAGGACATGAGCATATATCAATATGATCGTATGAGTGGTAATATCCAGATACAACAACCCTTGGTATTGAAACCAGTAATATAATGCTGAAAGAAGTCCATGACAGTTAGAAAACAGCAAATTGCAACTCTATTAAAAATAGAATAAATAAATAAATAAATAACCCAAGCCAAAAGATCAGAGAGGGAAAGGGGGATGAGATCTCCTAGATTCAAATCAACAATTTACTGTATATTTATATTTTCTCTATAAATGGCTCTTTATACATTTAAAATCTAGAGCTTCTTTTTTATCATAGTTGGGGTTCTTGGAAGAAATTTGAAAACCCCTGTGTTTAAGGAATGTGTATATTGAGTTCATGTTTCCAGCTCATGCAGAAATCTTTGAACAGAATATGTTACCCTACAGATTGTGACAGGATTACAGTCTCTCTATTAAACTGTCAAAAGACACAGACCTCTTCATCTGTCCAACACATCATTTCTCTCACTCTCATTCTATCTCTACCGCTCTCACTTTAATCTCTTTATATAAATCTCTGTACCATATCACATCATTCATTTGTCTTTCTTTCCTTGTTTTTCCCTTTATCACACACTCTTATCACATCCCCATCTGTCTCTTTCTTGTTTTAATTGTCCCTTAAGAAAATTCTTTCCGCGCTGCTCATAATTCCTCCCCTCTGTCTCGTTCCTCTTTTAATCCTCTTTCTCATCTCCGTCCATCTCTTCGGGTTCTGTGGGGTTTCGACCGTGAGGCGCCGGAGTTCTGGTGATGATGTCACAGTCTCAGGGAGTTGTGTCTCTGAGCATTTAGTTTCGCCTGTTAAACTGACCCCTCTGATATTACCGACTCTATAAACGTCTGCATTGAGGGAGGCAGAGGTCGGGGTCAACTGAATCATTCACTTATATAATGGCTTCGCTCACTGTGCAGGAACTTACTGGAGTCAAATGTAGGCCACAGTTGCACGTGAAAGGACAGGAGGATTCTGTATTGGCAGTGGTCCGATTATGACGGCTGAAGTCATTGTGCGTGTACATGAAGATAAATGTATTTTGGCAATTATCAATGTGAAATTTTTTTCCATTTCACATTGAATGGTGTCATATTTAATATTGTAACTGTAGATTATTGTACTTTTGCTCATTCATGAAACTGAGTCTGTTTTTAGAGCATGATATGTGATCTTACATAAACCTTAGTGCGTCTTTTGAAGCAAAGCCATTAAATATAAAGTTGATTTAGATGTGGAGTGCTGCGTGTGCTGGTGAGTATCACTGATGGTTTTAGCAGTTTATGAGACATCCAACACAAGCCTAAAACTAAGCTTTAAACCCAATTTGTCTGAGGGATAGAAAAAATAATTTAAGGGGATAGTTCACACAAAAATGAGGAATGTGGACCATATATATATATATATATATATATATATATATATATATATATATATATATATATATATATATATATATATATATATATATATAAACTATATTGGCAAAAGTTTTGGGACGCCTGCCTTTACATTTACATGAACTTTTAATGACATCCCATTCTTAATCCGTAGGGTTTAATATGGAGTTGGCCCACCCTTTGCAGTTAAAACAGCTTCAACTCTTCAGGGAAGGCTTTCCACAAGGTTTAGGAGTGTGTTTATGGGAATTTTTGAACATTATTCTAGAAGCACATTTGATTTGTGAGGTCAGGCATTGATGTCTGGGCGAGAAGGCCTGGCTCGCAGTCTCCTCTCCTATCCCAAAGGTGTTCTATCGGGGGTTGAGGTCAGGACTCTGTGCAGGCCAGTTAAGTTCCTCCACACCAAACTCACTCATCCATGTCTTTATGGACAGATGCTTTGTGCACTGGTGCGCAGTCATGTTGGAACAGGAAGGGGCCATCCCCAAACTGTTCCCAAGTTGGGAGCATGAAATTGTCCAAAATGTCTTGGAATGCTGAAGCATTAAGAGTTCCTTTCACTGGAACTAAGGGGCCAAGCCCAACCCCTGAAAATCAATCCCACACCATAATCCCCCCCTCCACCAAACTTTACACTTGGCACAATGCAGTCAGGCAAGTACCGTTCTCCTGGCAACCGCCAAACCCAGACTCGTCCATCGGATTGCCAGACAGAAAAGCGTGATTGGTCACTCCAGAGAACACGTCTCCACTGCTCTAGAGTCTAGTAGCGGCATGCTTTACACAACTGCATAAAACACTTTGCATTGCACTTGGTGATGTAAGGCTTGGATGCACCTGCTCGGCAATGGAAACCCATTCCACGAAACAGTTGACCGTGGAATATTTAGTAGTGAGGAAATTTCAGAAATGGACAGGTGGCAACATATCACGGTACCACGTTTGTATTCACTGAGCTCCTGAGAGCGACCCATTCTTTCAAATGTTTGTAGAAGCGTCTGCATGCCTAGGTGCTTGATTTTATACACCTGTGGCCATACAAGTGATTTGAACACCTAAATTCAATGATTTGGAGGGGTGTCCCAATACTTTTGACAATATAGTGTATATTGCAGTGTGACTTTATATCTCACAGTCTGTCTGTATCTCGCAGAGTGACTTTATATCTTGCAGTGTAACTTTAAGTCTTGCAGAGTGACCATATATTTTTCAGTATGACTTTATATATAGCAGTGTGATTTTATATCTCAAAGTATGACTGTATCTCTCAGAGTGACTTTATATATTGCAGTGAGATTTTATATCTCACAGAGTCACCTTATGTCTCACAGTGTTACTATCTTGCAGTGTGACCATATATTTTTCAGTATGATTTGCGGTGTGACATTAACAACTCAAAATGATGTGACATATTTGTGAACACAATGTAAAGACACACATTAGGCTATTGTTGATCTGGGAATCTCTGAACCGTTTTACAGATACAGTTCAACAGATGTCTTGAAGCAAAAAGAGGCGAAACAAAGCCAGAAAATGCTTCTTGCATGAGAGATGACATCAGTTCTGTGGGTTTGTGTATCTCTGTCCTTGAATGGGTCTGTTTAACAGCAGTTAGAATACCTCCATCAGATTTGGATCTGTATGATTTGTACATTGACTGTATACTGTGAAATGAGGAGCATGTCAACTTTGTAGCTTATTCGTGCCTTTGGGCATACATTGATTTGTGTGTGTTGGAAGCCTTAGCGATTTCAAAAGCCAAATGAAATGAATGTGTGTTTAAGGCAGATGTCAGTGAGAGTTTGCGACCGTGTCTCTGCAGTTGATCTAGTTTTATTGTTTTCTTCAGCTTTTGATTTACAAATAAATGAAGTCCATATTTCAACCCCAAACACACACAATACAGAAGAAATATGACTTTTTGGTCCAACTACTTGTGCAAGACATTAATACAGGTTGACGACACACCAGAGACAAGAGAATTGGGGGGGAACAGTAAAATGCATGTATGTATCTGCTGTATAAACTCAAACAGAAACACAAAGGAACCTTTTTACCAGCTCAAATCCAGAGAAACTTTTCGTCAGTTTCATCTGAGCTCCAGTGCTGGTCTTTGAACACGATCTTTCTCAGTGTTTTGTATGTATTTCACCATCATTACCTTCACTGAATAGATGATAGTCATCATTAATCCGTGTGTTTAGATTTATCTGTCAGATTATAACTCACAGTTTGTTTATTTAGAGTGCAATTGTTAAAGTGTGGTTTGCTTAACTTAACTTTTAAGCTATTCAGCATCTTAGTGCATCCGGAGAGGACTAGAGTTTGTTTTACTTTGTGTTCTTCCCTTGGGGAAATGTAAAGGTTGTCATGGTAATTGGAAAAGCATTTTGAGATGATTCTGAGATGAACTTTGGAAAACCTTTTGAACCGAAGGATGAGAGTCAGATGAAAAGAAAGGTCATTATAATTTGCAATACTATTATATACAATACACATTATAAATATATATGCAATATACAATACTTATTATAATTTTTAAGTGCTGTTATTTGTTGTTCTGAAAAAGCAATTATTTAAGATATTATATTAGGCTATATATATTAAGATATTTTTGATGAAATCCGAGAGGTTTCTGGACCATCCATTAACAGCCACGTCATTGAAACCTTCAAGGCAGAAAGGTAGTAAAGACATCGTTGAAATAGTCCACATGTGGTTAAAATATTAATGTTATGAAGCGTCAAGAATACATTTTGTGTGCAAACAAATAAAAATAACTACTTTATTCAACAATTTCTTCTCCAATGGTTAGTCGCCGTTCTGCCGTAGAACCCGGAAGCGTTGCACTCAACTGCGTTTGAGTCTTAAGCTTGGTTTATATTCAACGCGTCTGCACGAGCAAGAGCAAAAATTACATAATCCAGCATGGGTGGTAGTGCGTGCTGAGAGCGTGAGACTCCATTTCCATTTGCACTCCATTTGTGCACGGCTCCGCATCCGAAGATGCACGAGTTCGAGGCAAATCTGAGGTAAAGGTATAAATAATTAACCTCAAATAATCAAATGTAAAATAATTCATGCATAAAGTAAATGATGTTTGTGTTTCCTCTACCTGTATCAATGTGTCCTGTTTCTAAAGGAATGGCTGAGAAACATGAGCACCTCATTGGTCAAATAAATAAACACAGAGAGGGCACTGTTGAGGTGTGGGACACAGAGTGTGTACTTGCAAATCTTGCAGGAGTGTTAGCAACGGAGGAAGCATGCAATCATACTTCTTAATGCTAGAGCTTTTTTTCTAAATATAAAAGTGGATGTGAGCATGTGTCTGTGCATCACACTGTGTGCTGGTTTAAAAATGTCTGGATGCACAGATATGAGTGCATGTCTGTTGTTGTTGTTGTTGTTGTGTGTGTGTGTGTGTTTGTGTTTCTGGGTGTACGCGTACTTCCTGAGCAGTGTGTGTCTCTTGTTGTGTGTGTGTTTCTGGGGGAATGTGTATTTACTTTCAGAGCTCTATGAAACATGCTCCATAAATACCCCACCCAAGTGTTCCACCTGTTTATAGACTGAAAGACTGAGAGTCATTAACTAGCCATGAAGGTCTGCGAAAAGTTAAAATCTCAATATGCCACAACACGTCTAAACCTCACCCCAAATAAAGGATTAACTGTACTGTATACAACACAATTGTGTTATTGTGCACATATAACATGCCTGTGCCAGTTCCCCCCCAAAAAAGATCAGTGATAAGTATCTTGTCTCTCACTGTCCCAGAATGCATTGATGAAACAGGTGAATGCCATTTGTTTGACTGAGACCAGGTGCCATTAGCTCTGTTTTTAGATCAATGCTAAGCGGGCTCTTCTAAGACTAGAAGTACTATTTTTGTCCTGAAGATTTCTGAAATGCTTAATGCGGCCCAACTAAATGTTAATACAGGTCCTTCTCAAAAAATTAGCATATTGTGATAAAAGTTAATTCTTTTCCATAATGTCATGATAAAAATTAAACTTTCATATATTTTAGATTCATTGCACACCAACTGAAATATTTCAGGTCTTTTATTGTTTTAATACTGATGATTTTGGCATACAGCTCATGAAAACCCAAAATTCCTATCTCAAAAAAATAGCATATTTCATCCGACAAATAAAAGAAAAGTGTTTTTAATACAAAAAAAGTCAACCTTCAAATAATTATGTTCAGTTATGCACTCAATACTTGGTCGGGAATCCGTTTGCAGAAATGACTGCTTCAATGCGGCGTGGCATGGAGGCAATCAGCCTGTGGCACTGCTGAGGTGTTATGGAGGCCCAGGATGCTTCGATAGCAGCCTTAAGCTCATCCAGAGGGTTGGGTCTTCTGTCTCTCAACTTTCTCTTCACAATATCCCACAGATTCTCTATGGGGTTCAGGTCAGGAGAGTTGGCAGGCCAATTGAGCACAGTAATACGATGGTCAGTAAACCATTTACCAGTGGTTTTGGCACTGTGAACAGGTGCCAGGTCGTGCTGAAAAACGAAATCTTCATCTCCATAAAGCTTTTTAGCAGATGGAAGCATGAAGTGCTCCAAATTCTCCTGATAGCTAGCTGCATTGACCCTGCCCTTGATAAAACACAGTGGACCAACACCAGCAGCTGACATGGCACCCCAGACCATCACTGGCTGTGGGTACTTGACACTGGACTTCAGGCATTTTGGCATTTCCTTCTCCCCAGTCTTCCTCCAGAGTCTGGCACCTTGATTTCCCAATGACATGCAAAATTTGAGCGACAGTCCAGTGCTGCTTCTCTGTAGCCCAGGTCAGGCGCTTCTGCTGCTGTTTCTGGTTCAAAAGTGTCTTGACCTGGGGAATGCGGCACCTGTAGCCCATTTCCTGCACACGCCTGTGCACGGTGGCTCTGGATGTTTCTACTCCAGACTCAGTCCACTGCTTCCGCAGGTCCCCCAAGGTCTGGAATCGGTCCTTCTCCACAATCTTCCTCAGGGTCCGGTCACCTCTTATCAATGTGCAGCGTTTTTGCCACATTTTTCCTTCCCACAGACTTCCCACTGAGGTGCCTTGATACAGCACTCTGGGAACAGCCTATTGGTTCAGAAATGTCTTTCTGTGTCTTACCCTCTCACTTGAGGGTGTCAATGATGGCCTTCTGAACAGCAGTCAGGTCGGCAGTCTGACCCATGATTGCGGTTTTGAGTAATGAACCAGGCTGGGAGTTTTTAAAAGCCTCAGGAATCTTTTGCAGGTGTTTAGAGTTAATTAGTTGATTCAGATGATTAGGTTAATAGCTCGTTTAGAGAACCTTTTCATTATATGCTAATTTTTTGAGATAGGAATTTTGGGTTTTCATGAGCTGTATGCCAAAATCATCAGTATTAAAACAATAAAAGACCTGAAATATTTCATATGAAATCTTTTCCAATGAATCTAAAATATATGAAAGTTTAATTCTTATCATTACATTATGGAAAATAATGAACTTTTATCACAATATGCTAATTTTTTTAGAAGGACCTGTATTCGCAATGGATTTTTCGTAGATTCAGAAAATCTGATTTATCAATGAGTTGTTCAGCATTTGATTGATATTATGCTATTGCAATTGTTATTTCTTGCATGTTTAATTTTCTTTTTCTCGCGTATTTAAATTGTATTACAGTGTTATTTATGTTATTATGCACTGTTTGCAGACCGTTAAAAATGGTTGCAACCTGTTTCACTGTGTTAATGTGTCAGTGAGGGAATTTTGGTATGCTGCCCGTTGGACTGTGACCTGGAAATGTTGGCATGGGCAACAGCAGAGCTGAAGCAGCAAGAAATTGTTTTTCTGTGTATAGCTATTGTGTGAGCTCAATGGAGTTCTAGAATAATACCCAGAATACACTGGGCTGCCTTCAAATACTCTTATAATCAAATTTTTGGGCCATGCAAATTGTGTATTTATTTCTGTGCACTATGATACAAAATCAGTCAGTTAGATATTTTTATGTTTATGAAAGGCTCACCAATGCTGCATTTATTTGATCAAAAATACAGTAAAAACAGTAATATTGTTATTAAAATATAATTTATTCCTGTGATGGAAAAGCTGACTCCTTATTCCAGGCTTCAGTGGCACATGATCCTTCAGAAATCATTTTAATATGATAATTTTTCAAGATACTTTGATGAATAGAAAAGTACAAGAGAACATCTTTTATTTGGTGTACAGTACAGTTTTTGTATGTACTGTCCATTTTGATAGATTTAATGGATCCTTGCTAAACAAAAGTATTAATTTCTTTAAAAAACTAAACTATTACTGACCCCAAACTTTTAAATAGTAGAGTACATAGACTTTTTCATAGGCTAGTCTATCTGTCTGTTTTAGATGCAGACAGTTGTTAAAACACATTGCTGACTTTTATAAACAATTTATCATACTTTTATGTGTCATTGTTGAGGATGTGAATAAGAATGTATGAGTCAATTAAATTAATGTCCAAAATTTTGTAATACTGTATGTAGGTATTAGCAGAGGAGAATAGCAGGAAAATAATAAATGTGTTTAACCCGAATTTGGAGTTTAATTGGAAAATAATGTGCATGTTTTTTTAATATACATTTTATACATTCGTTATTATAGATCGGTGGCTTGTCATTGTGGTCAGTGAGGCCAGCTATGTCACTGTCCCTTTAAGAGATGTCCTCCATTCACCTCTGAAAGCTGTATACTCAAATCTGAGTTGTTTCTAAATTTCTAAGAAATCTTGAATTCAAGTCAAAAACCAATTCAAATGGCAGACCAACCTCAAATCGTTCCTGTGACATGGGAATGTTAATTTGAGGAGATGCATGGTGAAGTCAACGTTAGATATCACAACGATTTGCAAAAGAGATAATGAATAAAAGAAAATGAATGAGAGGGCTGGAGGTATGCCAAAGGGTTAGAGTGCCATTGAATCTTTATTCACAGTTACAGCGTGTCTCTCTCTCTCTTATACAGCCTCCTGCTCCCTCCCTCTTCTCTCTCTTCAGCCGTATGTGTGCTTCAGTCACAGCTCTACCCAGTGTGGCAGAGTGTGTGTACATGTGTGAGAGATTGGAGGAGCTCTCAGGCTTATAGACATTCAAAGGAAGTGTGTGAGCATTTCCCAAAGACAAAATCTGCACGTTTAGTCGTCATTTCTGGATATATTTTAAGAAGCAAGTGAAGCATAGAGCTCAGGTAAGTTCAACTGAACTTTGAACTCTTGCAGAAATTAGTTATAATTTACCTTCGTCTGTTTCCGTCATCTTAAAAAAACCTACATTTTAAAAACAATTTGTAGAATTGTTTTTATTTTTATTTTGCTTTGTTCTATTTTATTTTATTGTATTAATACTAAGCATTTATATTTGAAGTTAAAATCATTTTTAAATGTTAAGTAAACAAGTGTTAGAGATCTGTTTATCTGGATACTGATTATCTTCATATGATGTTTTTATCTGAGATTATGTTTTACTTAATGACTACGGCACATTTATCAGAAAAGGTGATTTGTCAAGTTATCTCTAACATGTGTTGATAAATGCAACATGATGTGCTGAGCAATGAAATAAATCATTGTATAGAATGGTCTTGATCTGTGCTTCTGTGTAAGTGGAGGCGCATCAGTGCAGCCTAAAACATTGTCAGAGTAAATATTTAATGTTTTAATACATTTTATTCACAATTGGTTTCATTCATAATTTGTAACTTTAAAATATTAGGCAAAAATGTATTATTAATATTTAAATATTGTAATTGTGAATGCAACTTCTTCTGTAATGTATATGCCACATCAGATGCAGCTTCTGTGTCACAATACCATGTGAATTATTCATACTCTTTATAAAACACTGTGTGTGGAGTTCTCTTTAGACACAGGCTGGTAAATGTCATGTGGATGGTGGATTGCTGGCATGAGTTTTGTGTGTGTGTGTGTGTGTGTGTGTTTACAAGCACTTCATAATTCAGCTGCTGCAGATGCATCTATCAGTATTTCTATTTGGGGAATCTCTTGCGGTCTTCTCTCCATTCCTATCTGCTTCCCTGTCTTCCCTTCCTGGCCTCTGACCTTTAGCATCTGACCTGTGATGTCAATTGTTACCAGGCGCAAAATGACTCCACTGATTGCGCTCAGAGAATTTAGCATTTGTCATGAACTTCAGGAATCGGATTACACACATCCTCACACTGTAATCTATCATGATAAGGCTGTTCTAAAAGTTTCCGTAGTTGTCTTACCTGTTTAAGCTTTCGCTGTATGCCTCGGTCTTCCACAGCATCAGACATGCACCCAACTCCCGGTGACCCCCAGCCTCTCTGCCTGTCTCCCAAAGCTGGTCAGTGTTTAATTCTGGCTCCAGACTTTGTTTCCTGTGTTCATGAGGTGTCGTCTGGCCTGATGTCAGTGACATGAAGCATATTCTTTCAAAACATCTCCAATATACACTAACAGATAAGAATGAATTTCAGGTCTCTTGATATGCCAGGTTCAGGGGGAGCCAAATCGGATTATTCCAGGTCTTCATGCATGAAAAGAGAGTTGAAAAGGAAGAAAAGGAAAAATAGATTTATCCTGCACCTTTAAAAAGATGAAGTACATATGGGGAAAATTATACAGAAAAAGATCAATAGAATTACACATACGCCCACCATCACACAACTGACCTTATACTGACCAAAGCTCGCTTCACCTGACAGGTTGCTTTAACACGAACAATAGTGATTTTAACAGGGATGATATTCTATTTATTTGTAAACTTTATGCGTTTTTGAATTAGATTTTTTTCAGAATAATTATATATATTAAATATATTTCATGTTCATTTTTATAGTCATACTTTCATATTCATAAATGCGTGTGTGTGTGTGTGTGTGTATGTGTGTGTGTGAATTAGCATTCTGTAAATGCTGTATAAATGTATTTTATTTGTCCAAATCAGTGTTAGAAACACATTTTTTTCAGAATAATTATATATTTTATTTATATTTAAATTCATATTTTAAACATCAAATTTTATAACTTTCTAAAATTGTAATTTCTGTATAAATGCCTTTGTTGCCGCTTCTGCACTGTCTATGCTGCTATAAATGTATTTTATTTGTCCAAACCAGTGTTAGAAACATAAATTTTTTTCAGAATAATTATATATTTTATTTATATTTAATTTCATATTTGAAACATCAAATTTTATAACTTTTTATTATTGTAATTTCTGTATAAATGCCTTTATGTTGCCGCTTCTGCACTGTCTATGCTGCTATAAATGTATTTTTGCAGTGCAAACCAAATGTTTCTTGTCAAAAAGCTCCTATTTTCCAGAATACGACCGGCATGGTTTCATTGAAAGCCTCAGTAGTGTTTAACGCTGACCATCAAACTCTCCCTTGGTCTGTACTCTTTGGTTTTTACTTGTTTGACTCTTGCCAGAAGATCAATATGCTGTGGTTTTGAAGGTGGCTTATAATTATCCATGGAAGCAGTGAGTGGCGTTTTCTTATTTCTATCCAGTGTTTCTCAATGCCTGTGGGTGCTTCAAGGAAAATTTCGATGTCCGTTTATCTGACTGTTGTTGGATGGTGGTGAAAGTGTGAGAATGGAGATAACATTGACAGTGCAAGAGATGGAATGACCTGTTACTGTTCAGCAGGATAGTGGGTTTGACAGGGAAGTGTGTGTCTTTTTCTAGTGAGAATGAGGCCAGTATCCACACACGCACACAAACTCTGTGACTTGTTGTTATTTGCTGTTGTAGATGGAAAGTTTAAATAGGGAGGCTCTGTTACACTGGCCACATCATGGCCAAACCACAAGAGGCAGAAAGAGAGTTTGTACCGTTCCTTCTCTTTCTCTCACACAGACACACACAGTGTTTGGCAATGATGGACACTGCTGAATTGGTTTTTATGGTTCAGTAATTACGCTTAATGATTGTTCATTAGATCCGGTTTGTGGGTATGACCGACATGTTACCGTGGCAACACTAGCAAAATTTGCATACTTTCTTTACCAATGCTTCCACCACCCATAATGCTTTGTGAATCAAGCAATGTGTATAAATGTTATATACTGTATGTTTGATGAGAAAAAAAATACATTAATACACATTACATTACACAGAACATTAATTGTAAAAATATATTTGTGTAGCCTATATATATAAACAAATATATTTTTACAATATATATATACAGTGTATATATATATCATCATATATATTAATCATCACAGTATAACAATTACAATTAAGTAAATTACACTTCAGGGATATCAATCTGTCCAGTTAGGAAGCATAACTGATTGTGAATCAGTTTCATCTGCTTTGGTGCAAATCAAAGTGACAACATGTGCACTGGAGAGGCAACAGCAAGACATCCCCCAAAAAGGGAATGATTTTGCAGGTGGTGGCCATAGACAATTGTTCTCTCCTTATTCTTCCTGACTGATTTGTCTTTAGTTTTGTGTTTTGTTAGGCTCCTTGTCACTGTAGCAAAGGCAGTCCTGCTCCTCCAGGATGGCACATTCATATGTGCTGTAGCAAGAAGGTTTGTTGTGTCTCCCAGCACAGTTTCAAGAGCATGGAGGAAATGCTGGGAGACAGGCCGTTACATGAGGAGAGCTGGAGAGGGACGTAGAATGGCAACAACCCAGCAACAGAACCAGTATCTGCTCCTTTGTACAAGAAGGAACAGGAGAAGTTCTGCCAGAGCCCTACAAAATGACCTCCAGCAGGCTACTGGTGTGCATGTTTCTGACCAAACTGTCAAAAACATACTTCATGGGGGTGGCATGAGGGCCCGACGTCCTCTATTGCGACCTGTGCTCAGCTCAGTACCGTGCATTTGCCAGAGAACACCAGAATTCAAGCCCACCATGGGTGCCCCATTCTCCTCACGGATGAGAGCAGTGCACACTGAGCACATGTGACATGTGACTGCTACATCATCCAGCATGACCAGTTTGGCGGTGGGTCAGTAATGGTCTGTGGTGGAATATCCTTGGAGGGTCGCACAGACCTCCACGTGCTAGCCAATGGTTCCCTTACTGCTGTTAGGTACCGGGATGAAATCTTCAGAGCCATTGTCAGACCTTATGCTGGAGCAGTGGGCCCTGTGTTCCTCCTTGAGCATGATAATGTCCGGCTTCATGTGGCTAGAGTGTGTAGGCAGTATTTATACGACAAAGGTATTGATGCCATTGACTGGCCCTCACCTTTCCCAGACCTGAATCCAATTGAGAACCTCTGGGACATTATTTATTGGAGCATCCAAAGCCACCAAGTAGCACCACAGATGGTCCAGGAGCTCCCTGATGCCCTGATCCAGGTCTGGGAGGAGATCCCCCAGGACACCATCCGCCATCTCATCAGGAGCATGCCCAGATGTTGTTGTGAGTGCTTACAGTCAAGTGGGGGCCATACACACTTTTGACTTACATTATGAGTTACTGTGATGAACTTCATGCAAGTTGGATCAGCCTGTAACTTGATTTTTGGTATGATTTTGAATCCAGCTCTCAGCATGTTGATGATTTTGGTTTCCATTGACTGTTGTCGCATAATTTTGTTCTTAATAAATTATAGAATGTTTATAAATAAAGATTTCCAATTGAATATTTCATTCATTGAGATCCAATGTGTGATTTAAGTGTTCCCTTACTTTTTATAGCAGTGTATATTTATTACATAAATAAATAAACACACTATGAACAGTTTTGGGCCAACTTTTCCAACTTCTGGAGATTGAAACTAACAGGCTTTCTCACTTGCACATACATACCATCATAGCAAGCTCCAGCACTGTCTGTAAGCTCCGTTAAACCCAATCCGCCCACATGTAATTAGTGTAAAGCATGCAGCAGAACTCCGGTGGAAAACTAAACTAGGATCCCTAAACAGGGATGTCTTGTGTAACACGTTCAGGTGTTTATGCTAAACACATTGTTTGTTTAGTTCCATTACCGTGACAAGCTGTGTTTTACCCCGTGAATGGTTTTTCTGAAACTGTTCCTCAGTTATTTTATGGTTATTGTGATTGTGTTTATTGTGTTTCGCAACTGATAATGACAACTAAGCTGGTCTAACTACTTCAGTGTGTCTCTTTACCTTATGAGACATGTTTTTGAATTCAAAAACAACAAGATGTCTTAAAATAATCACCGCATCCTAAAAACATGGTGCAATATCCTAAAAAGACAATCAACTGTTCTCCATTAAAAAAGTTGAATAATTATAGGGCACGTTTGTTATTCCTTTTGCTCTTTCCTTATGATGATGTGGAGAATTCCCTGTTGGCCGACGGCTCATGAGCTGCTTCTCCAGTCTGTCTGTGAGTTGTGGTCAGAATGTAGACACAGACACAATGAAGTAGCCATAAAGCAATGCAGAGAGGCCTTTATTTCAGAACATATTTGGGTGAAAAGAGTATGGTTTGCTGTCCAGGGGTGGATGAGCTTCCATGAGATAGTGTATAAGGCAGGTTTGGCATCCATGCACAAGGCACTTCAGTCAGTCTTTGTCTTAAAGATAGCCTGTATTTGTTTCTGTACGCTGTAAATCAGGAGTATTTTGTTGAGCTTAAAAATGAAGCCGATAGTTTGCATAGCTTTTAAATTGTATTTTTTTATTATTTACTATTATTTTATTTGTCTTGACTGAACTTAAAATTTTGAGTTGCCGTCACTAAATTGTAACAACTGTAACTTAATTTACCTTTTTAATTATTGAACTTTATGTACTTGCAATGCAATGCAACTGTAACAATTATTCATATCCCATGCAGCTGGGAAGAGGGCGAATGGGACCGAACCCAACCGTTTTTTTTCATTATAGGTCAATGCATCTTGGGTCGATTTCAAGTTATTAAAAGTTTAGTACACTTCATTAAAAGTGTCAGAGCCAGCATCAGTTCTTGAAATATGCTTACAAAGTGGTAACTTGAGAAAAGACAGGACAGGATTAATAATGAAGACAAATGAGGGAATAGCTGCAGACTGAGAGAGGAAGGGGTGAAGACGACAGATGCCCTTGATGCCAGATCTGGGCTTCATTTTGCCGTAGTTGTGGTAAAGCAGACAAACACTTTTGGCTTCACACAGGATCTGAACCACATGGACATGCTGCTTTATTCGAGCAATTAGAAGCTTCTCCATCTGAATGTGATCACACAGACTCGAGCTAATGCACATTTCACTCTGCTTCCTGACCTCAATGACAGTGATGTCTCACAAGCAGAATGTCTTAGAATGAGAGTAGACTGATTTCACCACATAACAAACACAACATGTCTCCCTGTCTCTGTGATTTATGTGACATATTCCAGCTGTTGGACATGATGACCCGAGCCTCTGTTCACTCTTGTGTCCTGTCATAAGCTCTACTCCCGTAACACATGGGACACACTCTTTTACGTTTACATTTAGCTTTTATCCAAAACAAATTAAAGATGTGGAAAAACACAAGCAGTTTATTTTAAAGGGGCCACAAACTGCATTGTTTTATAATGTTTCCTGGGGTGCACTTATAATGTTATTACTTATAATGTTTTTACATAAAAAATTGTCATAATTTAGAAATAAAAGGCATTTTTTGTACCCTGATTTTTTCCACTGATTTGAATGTTCTGTTTGAAGGGGCGTGTCTGCTCTGAGACTTCAGTGTAAACGCCCACTGCTGTGATTGGCTGCTGTGAGACTTCAGTGTAAACACCCACTGCTGTGATTGGCTGCTGTGACTTCAGTGTAAACGCCACTGCTGTGATTGGCTGCTGTGAGACTTCAGTGTAAACACCCACTGCTGTGATTGGCTGCTGTGAGACTTCAGTGTAAACACCCACTGCTGTGATTGGCTGCTGTGAGACTTCAGTGTAAACACCCACTGCTGTGATTGGCTGCTGTGAGACTTCAGTGTAAACGCCCACTGCTGTGATTGGCTGCTGTGAGACTTCAGTGTAAACACCCACTGCTGTGATTGGCTGTGGTGAGACTTCAGTGTAAACGGCCACTGCTGTGATTGGCTGCTGTGAGACTTCAGTGTAAACGGCCACTGCTGTGATTGGCTGCTGAGAGACAGTTCTCAAGGTTAACTAATCGTGAAAAGTGTTAATTATAGAATTATATTTAGATTGTGGCATGAAAGGTTGGAGTGATGAGCATTGTAGCCGATCACAGACATGTTGAGCGCATGAATGCTGCCATTGCAACTCGATTTCTGCACACTAAAGAATGCTTCCATCATAACTAACAGTCCAAACACAATGTAAATAAGAGATTTGTTGATTATTACGTTTTTTTTGGCGCAAGTCCTCAACTCAGTCTCTGATAAACTCACGCTGTTTGATCGACAGCTCCAGCGATTGTAAAGGTGTGTTCTTTGATCGCATTCTGTGTTTATTTAATCACAGTTTACATAACATTCACATTGTTGAAAATAAATAACCACACATTCCTAGCATTAGGATCCTTTGGAAGGGATTGTTATTTGTAATCCATCCTGTATTGCTCTTCTGTCCTCGTCATCTCACTAACACACCAGTGGGTGGGGCCAAAGTTGCAATGATGAAGTAAGCGTTGATCTTCTTCTGCAGAGGCGGTTTTCCACCTATCTATGGTTACAATAGAAACTTTTTTCGGACTAACAAGGAAGTTTTCAATATGAAGACCTCTTATGTCAAAAGCTCAAGCATGTAGTTGCGAAGTTACTTAGTGTTAATAGAATGTCAAAATTGCACTAAATTCCTTCATTCCTTCATTATAATAATTATAAAACTGATTAAAACCTGAAGATTTAGACATACTTTCTAGACAAGTAATCACCAGTCTTAGATATGCTCTTGTGCCATACATTTTCTAAGACTTTAATTCGTTTTATTAAGTGTTTTGTGTTTTTGGAATTGAATCTAGACCACAAATAATCTTTAAGTGGAAAATCCCCCTTGCAGAACCAAAGACTATAGCTAGTTTAAGGCTGTGGTGAATCAGACACACACCTGTCCTGGCACCATAAAATCTCTCTCCCTCTAAGATGAATGAGTGTATTAGGCTTGCATGAGCCTGTAGAGAGGTGGATAGACCGACCAAATGATCATAGAGATCTGAACACTGCCTTAATGTGTTTCATCCGATGGAATTAAATCAACCGTCAAGCATTAGTTCTGAACATAATCGATCAAATTTGAATCAGTGGATATGAAGTGTTGACATGCTCGCTTGCTTCGTCCGTTCTTTCGGTGTGTACTGACAAGTCAAAGAGCACGAGTGATAGATTGGGTGCTGTTGTCCGAGCCATGAACGGCAGAGGGGTGTGAAACAGAGCCGCCAAACCTTGGAATGTCTTGGAATTTTTCCAGGGATTCACAAAGGTGTTTAAAAGTGACTCCAACATTTTTCACAAAAGCACACAAAATAGTCATTTCAGTTATAATGTTACGGACACCCTTCATTTTTATAGCCTTGGAGAAAGAAACTATGTTTAGGGATCCGATTTCAAATGCAGTGACGAAAAGAATCAGATCTGAGCAGGATAGAATCATAACGGACAAAGAACTTGATTTGGTAATGAGAATCAAGCAGAAAATGAATAAAGCCTTCTACTGCCAGGATGGAATGAAACGGACTCAGCAGGCTCCGGAATTTTGGGATTCTTTATAGAAGTCTTAATGATGTCCCAGAGTATTTTAAGATCCGGAGACGAGCTGAATGAACAGCTGTGCGCCTAAACCAGGACTCATTCCAGACGACTGTAGACACATATTAAAGTGTGTGTGTGTGTGTGTGTGTGTGTGTGTGTGTATGGAGTGTTAGGATAGATGAATGGATAAAAGTGGTTTGAGACACTTGAATGAGCATGATGTATTCGGGATGCTTGGTTTAGGTTTGCTGTTTGGGACAGTAAACCCGACCATATGTTTGTGTGTGTGTGTCTGTGTGTGTGTGTGTGTGTGTGTGTGTGTCTGTGTGTGTGCACGTTTTTCTATCCCAGTGACTTCAACCTGAATGCACACTGACTCATGGGGACTCGTGCCACTGTAGGGACCTAAATTCAGAAAACAAGCTTATAAATCATACAGAAATTTTTTTGAAAATGTAAAAATGCTGCATGTTTTGTGTGATGGGTAGGTTTAGGGTTAGTGTAAGGGGAGAGAATATACAGTTTGTACAGTATAAATACCATTACTTCTATGGAGAGTCCCCCAAACATAGTGAACCAGAAGTGTGTGTGTGTGTGTGTGTGTGTGTGTGTGTGTGTGTGTGTGTGTGTGTGTGTTTGTGTGTGTGTGTGTGTGTGTGTGTGTGTGTGTGTGTGTGTGTGTGTGTGTGTGTGTGTGTGTGTGTGTGTGTCAGTGCTTCCCGTAACATACACTCACAGGTGCTCAAGACAGGTATACTAGTTTTGATATGAATGCCCCAGGGCCTTAGAACACGCACTAACATCTCAAATAACTGATTTATAGAAACAGAAATTGCGTTTGGTGTGTGTGTGGTGAGTAAAGGACTTTCCCTGGAGACTTTATGATTCCCAGACCCATGCGTCACAATGAAGTGCGGTGTCCCCGCTTTAGGTGTGTGAGTGTTTGATGTGTCATATTCCAGCTGTGCACACACATCAATCTAAACATTCCTCCCTGTCTGAGAATCAGCTAATGTCATGACTAAGCAGCAAAACCTGTCAGACACACTGATTTACATTCAGCTATTTTAGAGATTCTGCTCAGTGTTTTCTGTTTGTCCGACTAATTTCAGCTGAAAACCTGTTTGAAAACAGTCCAGTTGTTTTTGGTGCCATTTGTACCTCAGCAATTACATACTTTATTTTTAGCATCCCATACTTCACCTTAAAGACATACACAAGCCCTTTACAGTTTGACTGCCAACAGAGTATTTAAAGTCGGGATGAATAGGAAACAGAGATAGTCTTTTCTTCCTATGGTGACATATATCCGAGGGCAGGGCTGGAATTGATTGGATCATTGAATCGTTGTGGTTTGCTATAGCTGTAATCTCACTTGAGTGAGGATATCCCTTCCTTGTGCCAAAGACACATAATCAGAGTAGAATTTTTTATTTTTGTTTTAAGATTATGAGCATTTAAAATAGTGTGCACTGATAAATCGTTCATAATGCAATATTCCATTAAAAAAAAAAAAATTTGATTTCCTGACAACATTAGGTTTTAACGAAAGAGCGAATCATCTGGTTTAAACAGCACTGCAGTGTTGATGATCTTGGAAATATCTTTCTAATCAGGGAAATCTGTTCTCAGTCTCTTTAGAGTTGACTCACCCTCAGATGAGAGCTTTGGCTCTAATGTTTAGTGATACCAGAAGAAACACACACAGAGTAAATTGATTGCATCAAACTAAGTGGACAGGGGGTTTACTGTAAACATGACCTCAGTCGTTCATCTACATTTATTTGGGAGCCACAGATTTGATGGTTGGATTAATAGTTCACAGTTTCCCTTTTTCCCATGTTTGTATCATTTGAGAGAGAAATCAATGATTGCTTTGACTAGAGCTTAATCTGATTTCAAGGGTTAGTTCACCCAAAAATGAAATTTCGGTCATTAATTCCTCACCCAAAAGACCTTCGTTCATCTTCGGAACACAAACTAAGATATTTTTGATGAACTCAGAGAGCTTTCTGAACCAACCATAGGCAGCAACGTCATTGCAACTTTCAAAGCCCAGAAAGGTAAAATAGTCTCCATGTGACTCCAGTTGTTCAACCTTAATGTTATGAAGCGACGAGAATACTTTTTGTGTGCAAAAACAAAACAAAAGTAACAACTTTATTCAACAATTTCTTCTCATCTGTGTCAGATTTCTATGCTGTTGACATAGCAAACGAAGTGCAGAGCTTTCAGGTTCTACGTCAGAATGCCGGCTCATTATTGGTCAGCTCCTGCGTCAGCATCACACGCATGCGTCGTTGTGCACACGTGAACAGCGTCGGCCAATGGTGAGCCGGTGTTCTGACGTAGAACCGGGAAGCACTGCACTGTGCTGTTTACTACTATTTATATTTGTTTTTGCACACAAAAAGTATTCTCGTCACTTCATAACATTAAGGTTGAACTACTGGAGTCACATGGACTATTTTAACAATGTATTTACTACCTTTCTGCGCCTTGAAAGTTGAAATGACTGTGAGATGCCACCTATGATTCAGAAACCTTTTGGATTTAATCAAAAATATCTTAATTTGTGTTCGGAAGGTCTTACAGGTTTGGAACGACATGAGGGTGAGTGATTAATGACAAAATTCAGTTTTCTTTTTTGGGTGAACTATCCCTTTAGTTAGACAATATTATATCTTTATAATTTTGATTGACATGCTGTCCTCTCTGTTGTAATTGCGCAGGTGGTTTTGTGAGGGACGGGAGCTGCACCACTGCCCTGATATTCAGATCTGTCGGGATGGTGACCTGCACACTCTGGTGATAACCGAAGCATTTGAAGACGACACCGGCAGGTACACCTGCGTAGCTTCCAACGCACTGGGAGCAGACAACACCTCTGCAGAGGTTTATATTGAAGGTGAGCTCCTATCTACATGCAGAAATCATTTTCTTGATCTGTTGGCTTTATAAAATCATCCTTTTAACAAGATGAATTTACTTAAAAATCTTCTTTTTTGTCTTTTAAGCATAAGATTAACAATATTTAAAGGGATAGTTCTGTCATCATTTACTCACCCTCAAGTTGTTCCAAACCTGTATGAATTTAGAAAAGAAGACATTTTAAAGATTGTTAATAACCAAACACTTGATGGGCCCCATTGACAAAATAATACTATGGAAGTCAATGGGGTCCATCAACTATTTGGTTACCGACATTCTTCAAAATATCTTCTTTTGTGTTCAGCAGAAGAAAGAAACTCATACAGGTTTGGAACAACTTGAGGGTGAGTAAATGATGACAGAATTTAAATTTTTGGGTGAACTATCCCTTTAAGTTTATGCTTCCATTTGCCGACAGGATTTAATTCAAGACATCTAAAATAATTATTTTACACAATTGTGTATTAAGATTATTGTGAGAAAAATTTAATATTTCAAATATTCATACATGAAAACAAAAATAATGGTATCACTTTATTTTAGGGTTCAATTCTCGCTATTGCTTATTATCATGCATATTACTAGGATATTGTTAGTACTTAAAGCACATATTAATGCCTTATTCAGCATGACCTTATTCTACATCCCATAATCTTACCCAATACCTAAAAATAAACGCAACAAAACCTTGCTAACTATTAATAAGCAGTAAATTATGAGTTTATTGAGGCAAAAGTCTTAGTTAATAGTGAATATGTGTTCCCCATACTGAAGTGTTAACAAAACAATTACTTGCTATACCACAAGGTAATTACATTTTACAAGTTAAATTATGTTTAGTAGTATTATGGTGTGATCACATCAGCAGCATTTTGTGGAAATTGTGTGAGCACTTCTGTGTCATAGTCTAGGTCTGGAGCCATGCCACAGTATGTGTGCTTGTTCGTCCTCACATGGCCTTTAACCCTTTGACCTCAGACCTCAGCTAACCTGCCCTGACGGTGTATTATTTAATAGCCCCTAATTCACCCAGTGCCATAAAAGTTGCTATTACTACACCCAAAGCACATAGAAGGTTGTTTAGGTATGAACTGACCATAAATAATAGCCAAGGCTTCAAAGTTTGTCTTTGAAGGCCAATAATCCGTTAAGAATTTACAGCTCACACAGAAGCCAGGCATCTTTCTGTTGGTCAACGCGGTTAATTCACGTGACCAAATATGTGTTTTTATTGAAAATGACTGTATTTTGCCAAGCAATTTCACAGAGTAGAGGTACTCAGTACTTAAACAGTAGTCAAGTCACCTTTATTTATATAGTGATTCATACAATACAGATTGTTTCAAAGCAGCTTTACAGCGATAAACAAGAAATTGATTCAAAGATACAAACAGAATTCAAATCTGCTATAAAGCAGCTCTAAATAGACAAAATTGTCATTATTCAGCTGAAGTTAGTTCAGTGTTGATTCTGTTCGGTTCATTAAATGTATAAATTTAATCAATTATGGAATGTTGTGCCAACTTTAAAAAAAAGTCAACTTATCGCATTCAAATGCAGTTACAAATTGAGTTATTTGAACAAAAATTTTACATTAAACAATGTTGTGCCAGTTCTCAGCATGCATTGCAGCTTGAAACAATTATGAGGTAATTGTTATTAAAAAATGATTATTGCTTTGCATTAACCGGCTTGATTTATGCTGCTGCTGCTGTTGCTGTCACTGTTCATATTTTTACTGAATTAGCATCAGCATGTTTGAGATTTGTGTTCTGTGCGGAGGTATATGTTCTTCTCATTGCAACTTTTGCAACTTATGCCCAGGTGAAATGGGTACACTGGTTGCCTCTAGTTTTAATAGGCAAATTATGTGTATATATAGATAACTTTGAAAATCAAACATGAAGATAAAAAACAGGGATTGTAGCTGCTTGAATTGCTAAACATTCCTTGGTTATCTTAACAAGAAGTGTTAAGTTAAAAAGACTACCTGTTACTCATTAGATGAACAAACGTTTCTAAGTTGCCTTTAACTGGAGAAAATTAGTTTAGTTAACTTAAAAAGTTGAATACGATAAGTTGCCTTATTTTTTATGTTAGCTCAACTTTATTTATTTTTTTACTGTCCAGTGATGTCATCATCCAGTGCCGTTCAGTTTTCATGCAATAGTGTCAGTGCAGTCAAATCAATAATATTGCTGAATATTAAATGTCCCCAACTAAGAGGTGACAGTGGAACCCAAACTCCACCAGTGACAGAAATAGAGAAAGACCCCTGGGAAAAAACAGGCTTAGTCGAAGGGACCAATCCTCCTCTGGCTAGATGGAACGAACATGGTGTGATTTGATCACAAGTCAGATTGTGGATTAATACCATTCAGTAAAAGGAAAGGCAGCCTGCAGCCGAACATGTTTCAGGAATTGCAATTCTTTTTTTTTCTTTCTATAAAGGTGCTTCCTCCTCAGACTCAGAAGGTGAAGGATCCGTGTCGAAGTCTAGGTCTGGAGCCATGCCACAGTATGTGTGTTTCAGCATGTTCTTCCTTGCATGACCTTTAACCCTTTGACTCAGACCTCAGCTGACAGCTTAGCTGTCCCTGGCTATGTATTATCTAATAGCCTTTAATTCACCCAGTGCCATGAAGGTTTCTATTACTTCACCGCAAAGAACATGGTAGATTCCCTGGGTATAAACTGACCTTAAATAAAAGCCAAGGCTGTTAAACTTCCAATAATCCGTCAATCAAGAATTTAAGAATCGTGTTGTCTAACCTTATTTCTTTGTGACATTGCTTGAACTCTCTTCATTCACCTGTGAACTCATCTGCTCATTTCTCTTCCTGTCCTCTCTTGCCTCTGCTGGCCTCTCAGTCTTCCCCTTCTGTTTACACAAATTATTAAGCGCTTGGCTCTGGTTCCCTTTGACATCATCACAGCCATTTGGGATCAGGCTCTCATTGGCTCCAAAGTCATTTATAAGGTGCAAACTGCATGGTGAAAATTCATACTGTGTGGAGTGGATATTACTTCACTGTGTGTGTGAGTTGGTGCGTGTTAGAGAGCAATTATACTGTTAACTTTTCTTTGCTTATTACATTCTATATATTTGCTGTTGGAAACCTAATGTTTTGAAAGTCAGGCAGACACTATTAGACTTTAAATAAACCTGTAAAGTCCATTAGAGGTGGATATAGCTTTACTTAATGTGTTCAAATAGGATATCATTTTTATTTTTAGTCTGCCCAAGGGCAACAGAAACACTAGGTGCCCTTTTCATACATGATACACACGCAGTTTTCATTTTCATGTCCTGTGCCACGTTGTTTAAATAACAAATGCATTTGCACCCTTCGGTTCACCCATGGGCGTGCTGGTCTGAAAACAAGGTGTGTTCAGGCACATTGTTGGTGTGTTGCTATTTTGAGGCAACTGAAAACGACTGCGCCATTGACCAACAAAAACCTTCTCTAAAGTATTTTTTGTATTTTTATGTAAAGAGCACGTTAGTAATATGCGTCTATAGGCGGGTAGACAAAGCACGCACACTCTGTTTATTACACACATAGCAGCACACAAGCATTTTTAAATATTAAAAATAAAAGGATTCCTCTCCGGAGAAGCGTTCGGTCTTTCCACTCGCAAATTCCATAGCGAATCCGCCATGGCAGAAGCGCAACTGGCTTTTAAAGGGAATGGGAGATGAGACTCTGATTGGTTTTAATGCACGTTATGCACAAAACACACCCATGACTCATTAAGAGACTAGGGACTAGAGACTTTTCTTAAGAAAACTTAAGAGTTTAAGGCAACCAGCTGCAGAACATTTTTGAGTTTTCTCAACTTATTTGTATGAGGTTTCTCAACTTTTTTCATGTTAAATAGTTGAATAAACTTTAAAAGCTGAATTTGTTTTACAAAATATAAGTTGGATTTTTTACAGTGTTCCCACTGAGGTTAGACATGCTGAATCTTTTAGTTTTTTTAAAACTTCTTTTAAAACTTGTTTTTCAGACTTGCCTATACGTACATGATTATTCTGTTAATTCTGCTATTCCCCTCCATTTCAATGTATTTTATGTTTATGTTCTTGTAAAGCTCCTTGAGATGCCACTCTAAAGGCGCTATATAAAATAAAGTTTATTATTAGTAGTAGTAGTTGACATTTATTTAAGTATCATTGAAATACTATTATAGTTTTTATTAGTATTTAGAATTTTAATTTGATATTTTCCACTTTTTTCATTTTACTTAAAATTTTTGCTTTTCATTTGTTTTTGTAATATTTCTATATATTTTTTATTCATCTTTATTTCAGTTGTTGTTGTTTTAGTTATTTTAGTACATCAAGTTAAGCTCAATGAAAATGAGAACTGTTTTTTTTTTTAAATTTAATTTAACTGTTATTTTATGGTTTTAGTTTTAGTTACCTATAATAACCCTGACCAGCACTGAAAGCAATTCTGACCACTGATCTATTCTGAGGCAAATAAAACCCAACTTTTTGGGTAATTTTGCCTAAAATTACCAGTACCTCCTCAACTGGGTCACATATAATGAAAATAAATTTTAATAGACTCTTATGGAGCAAAAAGATTGATTTGCTTGTCATAGCTTTAGAAAATGTCTTCAACTTTCAGCCAGAATGACTCAAAACATTGCAAGATGTGAGAGGTGTACAACATTTTTGAAGTGTTCTTTACCTTATATATTAGTGTTTTCTTAAATCGTGACTTTGTTTCAGTGTTGCTGATATGTTCTCTCAGGTCTGAATGAGGTTTGTTTTACTGTTGCTGATATGTTCTCTCAGGGCACAGAGGAAAACTAGCTCTGTTTCCTTGACGATTCACACATCATCACCAAAGAGCCCAGACAGCCAACCTCATCGCTCCACGCTAGTCCAGCCTCTTTCTTCTACACCACAGAGAGTAAGAAACACACACACACACACACACACACACACACACACACACACACACACACACACACACACACACACACACACACACACACACACACACACACACACACACACACACACACACACACACACACATTTTCAAAAAAACTCATTCTGTGTGATTTATAAGCTTGTCTCCTCATGGGGACCTCAATTTAGGTCCCCACAGTGACACGAGTCCCCATGAGTCTGTGTGAATTCAGGTTGAAGTCCCCACCAGGATAAAAAACCTGAACACACACACACATACACACCTCATTTTTGCTCTGAAACTGTTATGTTAGGTGCTGAAGGTTCCATTGTCCAAGTCAATGAGATTTTTATTGTTTCTTTGGTCAAATGCCTGAAATAAAGACTGTGGTTAACACAAGCTCAAGATGTTTTCACGTTTTTACTCTACAATAAAAATATGTTGCTAACAAGTGGCTACGGAGGTTGTCAGGGACATTAAAAGTCATCACATCATTTGTCAGATTTAGCTAACTTAAATGGAAACTTTCAGTGACTGCTATCTACAATGACAGAGAAATGCACATGCACAAATATGTCTGGAAGACTCATCAGGAATGACAACAGTAGATGGACTTATAAAAAAAAATCGCACTCTCTGGAAAGATCCATCATAAAATCCATCTCTCTCTTTCTCTCTCTCTCTCTCTCTCTCTCTCTCTCTCTCTCTCTCTCTCTCTCTCTCTCAGGTCCAGAGTCCAGTTTCTTTACTTTATGCTGGTGATGCTCTTGTTAAAGCGCCCCCTAGCTTCACTAAGGTAATGACATAGCTACACACACACACACACACACACACGCATGTCTGGTTCACTATCTTTGTGGGGACCCCTAAACCTACCCATCACAGGAGACTGCACAGTTTACTTTCTGTGAAAAACCACATCCTGTGTGATTTATAAGCATTTTTGAAAAGTGAGGACATGGGGAACGTCCTCATATTTCACCCTCTTTTTGTAATACCTATGTCATACCCATGTCATTATACACATTTGTGTCCTGATATTTCACAAAAACATGCCCACACACACACACACACACACACACACACACACACACACACACACACACACACACACACACACACACACACACACACACACACACACACACACACACAAACACACTGCCCCTGACCCTAAACCTACCCATCACAGGAAACAATCTGCATTTTTACTTTCTCAAAAAATCAGATTTTTTGTGTGATTTATAAGCCTCTTTAAAAGTGGGGACCGCTGGCTGGTCCCCACAATGTAATATAAAGAAAGATACAACCACACACACATACTCTCTCTCTCACTTTCTGTGTGTGTGCGTGTGTTATTTGTCATGTGACTTGCTCTGAACAGGCCTAGGCAATTCTGTTTTCTTAATGTTCAAAATCATTTTCTACCTCCTTAAAGATAAAAGTTTGTTTTTTTAGACCCCCATCATCTGTCTTTCTTCGGAGAGACTTTAATCTTCCTAATGAGAGGATGTGCCTTTTTATAATACATGGTTTTGTATCATCATCATCATAGTCCTAAACAAACAGGCACACAAATGAAATGACTGGATTATATATCCCTACTTCTTGACTTGACCTTTAAATAAATCTAACAACAAGATTTGCTACACACACATAGACAAAACTTCAAAGTGAATGAACACACAACAGAAAGCAACTCACTCACACACACACACACACACACACACACACACACACACACACACACACACACACACACACACACACACGTATAAACAAACTACTCTTCGCCCTTTTTACTTTTATGGGTTGTTGACAGCTTCTTGCCTCGATGCCTGTTATGTCTTCAGCCTGAAAGAGTATGTTCTTGGGAATGAAAGAGGTGCTGAAGAAAGAGCAGAATTAGTGGTTGTACACCTTTTCATCTGTCGCTTCAGTTTTTCCATTCATCTGTCTGTTCTCTTTCTCTTTGTTTACCGCTCAGTTTGTATTCCCAGTGTTTAGCTGTGGTTCTCTCGTTCTGTAGATGTTGCAGGACGCGCAGGCGTCTGAAGGCCAGGTGGTGGTTTTGGAGTGCCGGGTGAGAGGTAGTCTTCCTCTGCGGGTCCAGTGGTTTCGAGAGGGCCAGGAGATCAAGGACTCCCCTGACTTCCGCATCCTGCAAAAGAGTAAGAGGGTCATTCAGTAGTTGTAATTTGTTGGCATCACTATTCTTTGTGTAATTTAAGAACCGATACAACAATGATGTTAGACACTGCCTGCCATCTGTTTACATCGGTTGACTCTGTGTCTTATGTAAATTAAACTGATACTGGTGAGTTTTAGAGAGCAGTCTACATGTACAACCAAAAAAACAACGTTAATGTATGACTCATGAAGAACTAAACCATTTATTAATGATTACTGCATCAGCAACTAATGAACATTCTATATGATTAATAGATTACATAATATATACATTGTTATTAGTTAAATGTGTCATAATGTATTAATTCCCTAATAACATAACAAATTTGGCAAGGATGCCGGGGTTACAACCCTACTCTTTTATCGAAGGACATCCTGGGATTTTTTATGGACCTCGTTTAACGTCTCATCCGAGGTACAGTGCTTGTTACAGTATAGTGTCCCCATCATTATACTGGGGCGTTAGTAGGACCCACACAGACCACAGGGTGAGCACCCCCTGCTGGCCTTACTAACACCTCTACCAGCAGCTACCTAGTTTTCCCAGTTGGTCTCCTATCCAGGTACTAACCAGGCTCAACCCTGCTTAGCTTCAGTGGGAAACCAGTCTTGGGCTACAGGGTGATATGGCTGCTAGTAATATGAATTGCTGGAATACACCTTTGAATTGAGAGTTCACCCAAAATTTAAAATACTTTTATAATTTACTCACCTTATATGACCACTGGACCACTTTTATAAAACTTTATCATTTTTTATATTTGAAACCGATTGAGCGACTTGTATATTCTTTAAAATTCCTCTTTGTGTGTTCCAGGGAAGAAAGTAAGTCATCTGGGTTTTGGAACAAAAGAATTAAATGTTGACAGAATTTTTCTTTTTTTGAATAACTTTTACTCATTGGGTTATTGGTGTACTGATATGTAGTGATTTGTTGTGGTTTTTGTTTTTCTCTCTCAATCCCCATATCCCTCTTTCATCAGAGCCAAGATCAGCAGCAGAACCCGGTGAGTCTTTTTTATTTACTCCTGCTTCCAGTTTCCCCTCTTTCCACATAAAACACTTTCCTTCAGATACATGTGTACATACAGATTTATCAAGATAATAATTCTCTCTTTAGCCAGCTCTGTGTGTATGACATCATCACTATGCAATATGGCCTAAATATGATGCGGAAAATCTCTGAATAACAGAGCAAATGAACGTATGTATGTCAACACCTGGGCTGAAACCTCCTATGTGTCACATGATTCATCTGTACACGAGTATGGCTCACCTTCTTGCCCTAAGAGTTATAAGTCTTACCTCTGTCTTTGGGTGTGTTTCAATATGCTCACTAGTTTAGTAGGAAATACACGGCCAAGGGGAGATTCATATCTAGACCTGTCTCATTCAAAAACTTTCTCCATAGAAATTCCCAGATTGCATAAAAATCTACGCATATTGGCCACTCACTCGATACACTTACCAGAAATGTCGTAAAAAAAAAAGTAAAAGGGAGAGAGCACTTTTTTTTAATGGTCATATTCATTTTAACAGTGAAGATGAAAATGAAAGATAAACAAATTAATGATAGGAATGAGTGTCACACATTGTTGTGTTTGACGTATACCATCTGCATTTTAATATGAACCCTGTAAACTTGTAATGATGTTGTGGGTAATTGAGTTGTCAGTGTCCCAATGTGTAGGGGTCACAGCTCTTGCTATCTCCCAAAGTAGTATTCTGAATCACCTCATAAGAAACAAGGAAAAGGAATAAGACACACATGTGTCTGCGGGAGCAGACTTCTCTCTGCTATTGAATCATCTCTGTAACCATCAATTACTTGTCTAGATTCACCACACCTGTCTGTCTAATTTTCTATCACCTGTCTACATCCCTTCCTCATTACAAGCAATATTTATGTGATTCTTACGTTCCTGGAGATATTGTTGTTTGACTGCAGTGTGTTGTGTTGTAAAGCTGGCCAGTTACAGCTTGTGTATTAAATTGTGGGACTGTTGTTAAATTCATTATAATGATATAATCTTATGTGCATGTCACCATGTCATTTATTAAATTTATATCTATTCTGGTATTGTGTTTGTTCTTGATGTCTCCTGTGATTGGTCTTGCAGAGGAAATCTGCACGTTGGTAATTGCAGAGGCGTTTCCTGAAGACGGAGGTTTAATCTGCTGCACTGCAACCAACCAATACGGCTCAGTTAACAGCACTGCACAGCTCACTGTCACACCAGGTGCGTTTACACTGTATCTACATCTATGACTTTTGCCACAGTAAACTCCTGATTTACTGCTTATTAATAGTTAGGTCGTTTTTTAGCGTTTAAATTTAAGGGATTGTGTAAGATTAAGAGATATAAAATATGATAATGCAGAATAAGGCATTAATATGTGCTTTATAAGTACATAAATAAACAGCCAATATCCCAGTAATATGCATGATAATAAGCAACTAGTTAATAGCAAAAATTGAACCCTAAAATGTGTGTGTGTGTGTGTGTGTGTGTGTGTGTGTGTGTGTGTGTGTGTGTGTGTGTGTGTGTGTGTGTGTGTGTGTGTGTATATATATATATATATATATATATATATATATATATATATATATATATATATATATATATATATATATATATATATATATATATATATATATATATATATATTATATATATATTATAAATGAATAAAGAAAGAATATTTGTAAAATAAAGACTTGATGTATATCTAGATTTAAACACAATTTAGTGATGTTTACACTATAAGAGTTTTGCACAACATGCATGTCTCCTGTTTATGCCCTGTGTCAAGTATTCCTTTGTTTGAGTGTATTAAATATGACATGGGTTGAAAGGAGGCCAACGGATAAACCTCTGAAAACAAATAAAATTAACCAAAGTAAAGATCCACTTAATAGTTTCAACATTACAGCAACCTCTCATGTTAAGCAGTACATTTAGGTGATGTAACACAGGATTTGTAATGTCAATGCATTTTCAAAGCAGTAACAAAAAATACCCTCTCCAAAAAAGGCATAGCATCTCCATCAGTGATCGTCTGATGACATTTTATGGGGCCCACTGTGGTACATCTTGAAACTTGTCAATTGCATGAGGCCAACCAGCCACATCCTGTCTATATCACTCCAAGATCTGAGTGTGGGGTGAGGAGAGAGGATACTGTATGTGCTGATATAAAAAAGGATAATAAAACCTGAGATCACCTACATTGTGGGGACCAGCCAGCGGTCCCCAACTTTCAAAAGGCTTATAAATCACACTGGATGAGTTTTTTTGAGAAAGTAAAAATGCAGAATGTTTCCTGTGATGGGAAGGTTTAGGGGCAGGGGTAGTGTAGGGGTATAGAATGTACAGTTTGTGTTGAACCAGACGTGTGTGTGTGTGTGTGTGTGTGTGTGTGTGTGTGTGTGTGTGTGTGTGTGTGTGTGTGTGTGTGTGTGTGTGTGTGTGTGTGTCTGTGTCACATGGCAAAGGCAGGAGAGGATTAATGTTTATACGATGTGATAGAGTGGGTGTACTCATATTTCCAGGAGTCCTCAAGCCTCAAGTTTACCACAGATCCTTTTAAGTAAATCTGAAACAATTTCAGCCAGATTTCATGTCTGATAAAAGTTTACATTTTAGCTGTGGATTAACTGCTGATCCAGGATTATGGCTAGTTATTATAAGGGTTTTTGATGTTTTGCAATGAGTGTTAAAGCATTGTAAAAACTATTCTACAGTAAAAAAAAAAACAGGAAATGATTTCACTGGTTACTCAGACCGTCTTACTTTTCTTATTTATTCCACTGAAGTGGATTGTGATATGGGCCAACTGGATTTCATCACTCACTTAATAGGAAAAGAAATCTGTTCTCACCCTATATTGAAGGTCTAAGTAAGTCCTCTGTTATCTTGGATCTCTAGTTGCAGAAGAGTTGCCCAGCAACGGTGTTTCCGGGGACGAAAACGTGTTTGAGGACAACCAATCATTCCCGCCTCCACCTCCTCCACCCACTGAGATTAGTTTGTTGGAAGTCCCACCCAAAACCCCACCGAGTGCTGAGGCCTTCCAGATCAATGAGCTGGATATCTGGCCCAGCATCACTGCATTGCCTGTCCAGGTCTCCACAGATAAAGAGCCTCCTGAAAGTCTACCCAACAGACCTCTACAAAATGGTCAGACCTTAAACAAGCCACTAGATGAGAATCTACCGTCAGCGGCTTCACCTCCATCACCTTCAGCGGTTAAGGCTCCACCTCTCCCCACCAAACCTAAACCTAAACTGTGAGTACTGCAGCTGAATCTTGTGCATCATTGCAAAATCTGATTTTACCTAGTACAACATGTTCCTGGATCAGCATCTTTGTTGATTTTGGAACAACATTTCGATCAACCAATCAGATTTGAGGTATTGAAGATTTGAAGTTTACAGTTTAGGCTTGCAACCAGGGTTTGGTGCTTGTACATTATTACGTTATTCACCTATAATTTCCCTCTGATTTTAGAGGTTATGGGTAGGATTAGATTTAGGGGCAGGGATATGGTTAGTATGACATTTTCAGACAGGAACACATCTAACTCGGCAAAATCTACAAGCTTAATAAAGCCTGAACCTCATCGTCGGTCCATCATCGTATTTTTTAAACTCCTTGTTGAACTTGTTGATTTGAAAAGCCAACAACTCATACTGCATGCACCGCAACAGACTTTTAAAAATGGTGGTTGAAATAAAATGCTGTGTGAACTCAACCAATCAGCATGTTCAGCGCTCAAGTCCCACCCCCCAAAAGTTCCTGAACTTTGAAAAAGAGCAGGGACTTTCTGAATGGGGAATTTTTTACCAGGTAATTAATTTAGACCCGAAACACACGAGTACCACCCCAAAGTCCCTAGTTTGTGAGGAAAGTTCCTGCGGTGGAAAATGTTTTAGTGTTGTATTTATGAAGTTATTAAATATATTTTACGTTTAGCTAGTACTTTCTGCAGTTAAACACATTTCAAATATACAGTGTTTTTCAGTGACACATCCTACACAGATTTTCATCCTATTAAATGGACCCTAAAATAAAAATTTCCCTCGCACTAATACCTTTATGCTGAGTAAATGAGTAAAAATAAAGTACTTGATAAAGAATACTACTGTTCAAAAGTCTAGGGTAAGTTGTTTTTCTTTGGGGGGTGGGTTGTTAAAATGTATTCAGCAAGGACACATTCAATTGATCAAAAGTTGTTGGTTCCATTTTTATCTTACCGGCCCTAAACTTTTGAATGGTATTGTGCAGTATGCAGCTGGTAAGTAATCTGCCCTGTTGGCATTGTTACGTGACCGTATGATTTTAGCAGTGTTGCCGTACCATTTACAAATTGACTCCTGTGAAGTGTTTATCAGATGCACAGTGTGTCATCCAGGTATTTGTTCCTGAATACTGCAAATTTGGGTTTATTTGACATGTTACTATTTGGCATGCAGCTTTTGGCATGTTATATAATATTTCTTATACATCCTGCCAACATCAATCCTTAAAACATTATACTTTAAATAAAATAGACTCAGATTCTGATCAATCAAAGGTGGCAATGTCTTTGTGGTGATTTACTACCTCAGCTGCTTGCATGTATGTCAGTAGGTGGTTTAATGGAAAGCCCCACTTAGAGAACAAATGCATTCCGTCCCTTTATCACCATGTCAGAGGCCGGGCATTGCTGCGTGCCATAAATCACTGGGAGATGTGCACGGTATGTGTTCGCATATGCGTCAGCAGTTGTGCTATGACTCCAGACAGATTTCAGAAGGATCTTTTGTATTAGCTGTATCTCATACTGCACTCTTTTTTTATTATCATTTATCATCGGTTATAGTGAGCACTGATCTGATTGTGGGTTTTGGTGTAATGTTCAATGCCTCAAGGTTGTTGGCTGTAGATTACTCAGTAGGTGCAATTTGACTCTCACTAGCACTGTTCCAGTTTTTAAAGACAACATCCCTAAATTTAGGGTCAAGATAAGGTTAGGTACACTGCCCAAGGGCACAACATTAACATGCAGGGCAAGCCAGTACTTACATGCCAGTGACCTTCCAAGTTATGCCCTAACTCATGTACTACGTACAGAGATCCTAAAACTCTGACTAAAACTCTGACTAAAATCAAAAAAGCAGGAAATAAATATTTGTGACAATTATTTACAGTCTAGTCAGGTAAACATTGTGTCTCTCATTAGGTCACGCGCTAACGTGTCCTGAGCTAAGCAGCGAACAGAGCACGAGCCTTGATGTCCAATTCATCAACAAATGACTCAAAATAGATTATTTTTAATGAATCAGTCCATATATTCTGGAAATAGCCCTGAACTCAAGCACACAGAGCTTTTCCATTCCATTCCTATGCAGTCTCTGAATGGACACATGCAGTTTCTCATTCTCTACTCTGCGTTCTGTTTGATTGGCCTCTCAGTGGTTTGAATCAGAGTCACTCAGTGAATCGTTAAGAGCTTCTGCTGACTACCTCACTAAATCGCAGTTACAGTACTTACTAATCTATTTACTGACTTGTTGTTTATGACAAATGTAATTAAAGATAAATATAATATATTCTCAGAGCTGGGTAGTAACGGATTACATGTAATCTGGATTATGTAATCAGATTCCAACAATTTAATTCTTGTAATTAGATTTAAAATACTCACATTCAGACTACAGACTATTTAGTTACTTTTCTATTGATTACATGATTACATGTTATTCTCACAATGGCAGTCAAATATTTATAATTCATTGATTCCCCCACTACTTTTAACTGAGATCACACAGCAATTGATCACTGGATTTACAGAATTCACACATATCTAATCAACTCCTGATTCACACATAAATTATTATTTGAATCATCTCTTGGTAGTGAACTATTTAACATGTCTTTGGAAGGCTTTTGTCTTTCAAATACATTCAAATGTACAAATTCCCTTCATTTCATATTTACATGCAATGCAGGGATTTTTTGTCAGCTGAAATTTCTTTAACCTAATATATTTACTTGAAGTACCCCCTGATAAGTTAGATCAGTTAAGTCAATAATAACATAATAATAATAATAAAATTTAGTTCATTGTTCTCTGATGTTGGTTAATGGTCACATGACATCCAGGCAAACAAATATAATATTTTTAAAAATCTTTTTATTTTTTATTGTTTTTATTTTTTTATTATTTAAAAACAATTATGATTTACTTACTTAATAGCTTTTCATTAAACTCACAAACCCCTGCAGTTTCTTCACAAACCGGAAACTTTCAATAAAATATAACAAAAATTCTAACATTTTTCAATGTACATTTATGAAATGCACTTTCTGTAAAGCTGCTTTGAAACAATGTGTATTGTGAAAAGCGCTATACAAATATATTTGAATTGAAAATAATATTTAATGCTTTTTGTTGATAGCAAAGAATGGAATATATTTTTCTTTCTCTTTTAATTAGTTTTATATTAATATGGTACAAGATTATTCTTAAATCAATGTGATAAACAGGTTAGGTTAAAAGTAATCTAATAATAATCCAAAAGTAGTCAGATTATATTACTTTAAATATGTAATTTAATGGATTACGTTACGAACAAATTTTTTTGTCATGTAATATGTAATCAGTAACCGACTACAATTTACAAAGTAATCTACCCAGCTCTGCATATTCTAAAACAACAAATATTTTACAAAAACAGTATAGGTCATTGTTTAACATAGTGAGGTTCAGTTGTAATGATGTAAACTGTGGATGACATGTTGCAACCACAAGCAACATAACATTTACCATATTCATCAATAGCTTTAGTTTACAGGAAAGTTAAAGAGCATACATGAGCTTTTTTCTGGCTATGATCAAAGGATACATAAACATATGAACTGCAGCAACATAAAAGCAAAAGCGTCTCAGAGGGAGGGACTCTTTGTTTATTCTAGGCAGAGTCAGTGTTATATAAATGTAGTTCAGATCCGTAATCTTGTCTGGATTGTGTGTGTGTGTGTGTGTGTGTGTGTGTGTGTGTGTGTGTGTGTGTGTGTGTGTGTGTGTGTGTGTGAGAATGTGACATTAGGCTCTTACCTTTAGGACTGAAAGGCTGTTTGTCTCGGTGTAATTCAGATGCCTTTTCTTCTTTACTTTATGGAATAGTAGCATGTGTGTTTAGTGGGTGGATGTTGGGAAGAAAGAAAATAAAAAAGTAAATTGTGTGCGTTCTTGTTAATGCAAACACAATGTATAATGTAAATGGCAAGCTTTGAATTGTGTACATGCTGTACACATACAGGGCAACATTTAGTCCTTGTGGTTTTATTTGTGTCTTTTCTCCATACATCTCCCCATATCCGTTCTGTGATTCCAGATCAAATGAGCAAGCAGACGACCTCTCAAACGAAAGGTAAAACAAAGAATAGGTTGATGCAACCTGAGTGTGAATAACGCATATGTGCGTGGGTTTGACGGGCATGTGTTATAGCTATAAAAGGAATATTGTTTCAAGTTGTGGACGAGGTCCAAGCTGAGGTTTAAATGGCATGCCGTTTGGCAAAACCCTGTCTTTGCTTGAGCTTCTGCAAATTATTGCCTTAAAAAGCTGCTTCCCCAAAAGATTTTCCACTGTAACGTTACAAATCAACCGCTAGGAACAACGCAACAGGGGAGCAGATAATGAGACCCTCCTCCCCCATCAAAAACAACTGCTCTCTCCCCAGCATTAGTCACTTCACCATGTCATTTGGTTGTAAAAACAGGAATTTCATAATTGTATAATTACCCAGAGGTCATTTCTACATGCTGTGTGGCATGTTATCGTCTCTCAGCATCCTCCGGGTACAAACAGACCTGAACCTTGCCTTGTGACCCTCCAAACACGTTTACACATTCCAGCTGATTTCCTCTGGATATTCCCATACTTGCCGTTCACATTAGTGCTTTGAATAGAATGATGAAGTGGGGATTTAAGACCACGTTGTAGCTGCAGACATTTATCTTTTACAGGTCCCCTGTGATATGAGTTCTCCTTTAGTTCAACTTTATTTCAGCGTAACGGTGATTTATCAATTACATCTGTGATTATGTTGTTTGCCGAAATGCCGTGAAGCAATTAGAGGACGAGTGGAAAGTATGAGTTCGCAGCTCTAGTCATGTTCTTTGGGTAAACTAGGGTGATAAACCTCACCTGGTCTCATGTTTCAGCGACAGGCCTTGGACATTTGCTGGCACAACAGCATTGCTTTGATATGATGCATGTCATATAAAATGAAGTATAAAATCAATCTGATGCTGTCTACTAAAAAGCTTTATTTTCAAACAGTTGTTTGTTTGCTTGCAAATATGTTGTTCTTTTCTCAATCTTTTCTCCCCTCATATAGCTAGTCCATCTTCAATGGTTTACCCAAAAATGAACAGTCTGTCATTAATTCCTCACTCCTCATGTCTGTAACACTTCAGCCCAGGAACAGTTCATCCCTCCACCAGAGGAGCCATCGCCTGAGTTCTAGTGACACTTCCTGTTTGTAGTCTCACTTCCTGTTTGTAGCTTTATAAGCCATGTGCCTCTATGAACACACTGCGAAGTATTGCCAGTTTATTCTGCCTTACCAAGCGTTTTCCATTGCCATTGTCTTTGTTAATGTTTTGACCCTCTTGCCTGTTTATCTGATCTTCTCTTTGCCTATCGTTTGGATTCCGTCTGCTGTCTGCCTGCCCAGTATTGTTGCTGAACCTTGCCTGGACTCTAGTTCGCCTTTTGCCTGTCGTCTTGCACTGTTTGATCACTGGTTTGTCTCACCCAATAAATTACCTCTGCAACATGGATTCTGATCCGACTCCAGCTATGGCGTTACAGAATACTTCGCCTGACCTGAATCCAGCAGAGGTTACACAGCTCGAGCCAGGATTGCTTATCAAGGTGATGTACTGCATGAGTTTCAAGAACAACTTGTGAATCTTCGAGCCGCTAATGAACATCTGACACGTTATATCCAGTCTATGCCTTCCCACGCCCTGACATGGTAAGACTGGCACTGCCAGAAAAGTTTGATGGATCTGCAGACAAATGTAAAGGGTTTCTGAGGCAGTGTTCCATATATTTCACTCACCAATCCGACTCCTTTAACCAAGAAAGCGGCTAAATGTGCCTTCATGATGAGTTTGCTGACTGGCAAGGCGTTGGAGTGGGCCACAGCAGTTTGGGATAGTGATGAACAAATTCGTAAGTCCTTCACTTATTTCTCCCAACAGATTAAAGAAGTTTTTGAATACCCTGCGGGGGGTAGAGACATTTCAGTGCAGTTGTTACATTTACGCCAGGGGAAATTATGTGCAGCTGATTATGCAGTACAATTTCGCACATTAGCCGCACAAAGCAGGTGGAATGATGTTGCTCTCAAGTCAGTATTCCGTGAAGGGTTAAATTCCACACTGCAAGCGGAGCTGGCATGCAAGGATGACTCGTTAACTTTGTCTGAGTACATTACACTGACCATAAAATAGACAATCTCATGCGCAATCGGCCTCGGCCCAGTGCATTCAGGCAATTTTCTCCTACTGCCTCATCTCCTGTTACTCCATTAGCTGAACCGGGAGAACCCATGCAAATCGGACGTGCAAGGGTGCCTGAGGAGGAACGCCAGCGCAGGCGAGATGAGGGCTTATGTTTCTACTGTGGCCAACCCGGACATTGTTGTAATGCATGCCCAAGTAGGGCCAGAGTCCCAGCTGGATCCTCTCAAGGGGTGAGCATCACTTTTGATTCAGTTTCCAGTAAGAATTTTGCTCTTCCAGTGACCATTTTTACTGAAGATAACCAATCATGTGTTCCAGCGCTAGTGGATTCAGGAGCTGCATTGAACCTCATTCATCATCAGACAGTGACCAGATTTAATATCCCTACAATCCCATGTAATCCTCCCATCCATTATCACAGCAGTAGATAATGCACCCATAGGCACCGGGCAGATTACACATAAAACAATCCCTATCCAGATCCAAGTAGGAATTTTCCATGTTGAAACCATAACACTCTATGTCATCATGTCTCCTCGTCACCCCATTATACTAGGTTACCCATGGTTGGTACTCCATGACCCACTGATCTCGTGGAAAGAAGGGGAATTGCTACGGTGGTCACCATTCTGTCAAGAGCATTGTCTATCCACAAAATCCGTAGTACCATGCCTGACCACAAGTGTGGAGAGCCCCCAGACTGACATTCATACTCGCATCCCCAAGGAGTATTCTGAACTCATGGAGGTATTTAGTAAAGAAAGGGCCACCCAACTACCACCCCACCGACCGTGGGACTGTGCCATAGACCTGCTACCAAATTCATCCCCCCCCAGAAGCAAGGCTTACCCTCTATCTCTTCCTGAGACACAGGCTATGGAGGATTACATCGAGGAGGCACTAGCATCAGGTTTCATCCGCCCCTCTACATCACCTGCTGCAGCTGGATTTTCTTTGTTGAAAAGAAGGTGGTGGACTCGGCCATGTATAGACTACAGGGGCCTCAATGCAGTCACAGTTAAGTACCGGTATCCCCTGCCATTAGTCCCATCTGCCTTAGAACAATTCAGAAGCCAAGATTTTTACTAAGTTAGATCTCAGAAGTGCCTACAACCTGGTCCGTATCAAGGAAGGGGATGAGTGGAAGCGGCATTTATCACCACTAGGGGCACTATGAGTACTTGGTCATGCCCTATGGCCTGGCCAACTCACCTTCAGTTTTCAGTCACTTGTCAATGAAATTTTCAGAGACCTTCTCAACAGCTGTGTGATCGTCTACATTGATGATATCCTTATTTACTCGAAGACCAGGGATGAGCACATTCAACAAGTCAAGACCGTGCTAAAACGTCTCCTCCACCATCAACTATATGTGAAGGCGGAGAAGTGTGAGTTTCATACCACCACCATCACCTTCTTGGGCTATAACATCAGCCCCAAGGGAGTAGAGATGGATGAGTCCAAGATCAAGGCAGTCACGGGTAGCCAGCTCCTACAACCATCAAGAGCTACAAAGATTTCTTGGGTTTGCAAACTTTTATAGACGATTTATAAGGAACTACAGCACTGTTGCAGCCCCTCTCACTACATTACTCAGAGGAAGACCTAAGAAGTTGACATGGCCAGAGAATGCACAGAATGCTTTTAACAGACTCAAGTCCTGCTTCACCACTGCTCCCATCTTAAAACTTCCAGATCCTGGCCTCCCCTTCATAGTAGAAGTGGATGCTTCTGACAGTGGGATCGGCGGTACTGTCCCAGCGTCATGGTTCTCCAGGTAAACTCCACCCCTGTGCCTTTTTCTCTAGAAAGCTCACTCCTGCAGAAATTAATTACGATGTGGGAAACAAGGAATTGCTGTCCATCAAGTCTGCTCTAGAGGTGTGGAGACACTGGTTGGAGGATCAGATACCCATTTCAAGTCATCACGGACCACAAGAACTTAGAATATATCAAGAATGCCAAGAGAATGAATCCACGACAGGCCAGGTGGGCGCTTTTCTTTACCAGATTTAATTTCACGGTTACTTATCGTCCAGGCAGCAAGAATAGCAAAGCAGATGCCTATCTCGAAGACATGACACAGCGCATTCAACAACTCACCCGAGTCCATTCTGCCACAGTCTGTCATCCTCGCACCCATTCGTTGGGACCTTATGGAAGAGATCCATCGTGGACAACAAGATGAACCATCACCATCAGAATGTCCCTCCAACAGGCAGTATGTACCCTAAATCTTAGACAAAGGGTCTTACAGTGGGTGCACACTTCTCTAGGTTCTGGTCACCCAGGAATTCAGAGAACTACAACGCTGGTACGTAATTCTTTCTGGTGGCCCACTCTTCTCCATGATGTGACTGAATATGTCAATTCCTGCCACGTATGTGCACAAGTTAGAACTCCGCGGCAACTCCCTGCTGGGCTGTTGGAACCTCTGCCCATCCCTCAACGACCATGGTCCAACTTGGCAATAGATTTCATCACCGATCTCCCCAATTCCAATGGTTTCACTGCCATCTGTGTCATAGTTGACCGTTTTTCTAAGTCATGTCGTTTGATCCCCAGGAAAGGTCTACCCACAGCCATGGAGACGGCAGAGGCCCTGTTCAACCAGGTTTTCAGGGTGTATGGACTCCCTGATGACATTGTCACTGACCGGGGACCACAGTTCACCTCACGGGTATGGAAGGCCTTTTTATCGTCAATTAAATATCAATGTCAGTTTAACCTCTGGCTATCACCCCCAGGCCAATGGTCAAGTGGAAAGAGTGAACCAGGAAATTGGGCGCTACTTGCGCTCCTATTGTAGTCGCGAACAGCACCAGTGGAGTACTTTCCTGCCATGGGTTGAGTATGCCCAAAACTCCCTCACACATTCATCCACAGGACTAACCCCGTTTCAGTGTGTTCTGGGTTACCAACCGCCACTGTTCCCTTGGTCGGGAGAACCATCAGAGGTGCCGGCGGTGGATGACTGGGTCAGAAGGAGTGAGAGGGTGTGGGACAGCGCACATGTCCGGCTTCAGCGAGCTATCAGGAGACAGAAAATTACGGCCGACCGTGGGCGTCCCACCCGATTACCAGCCTGGCCAGATGGTATGGCTTTCTCTGAGGATCTCGTCTGCGGCTACCCTGCAGGAAGCTCAGTCCAAGATGCGTGGGTCCCTTTAAGATACTAAGACAAATCAACCCCGTTACCTATAGACTAGAGCTTCCTGCTGATTATCGCATCTCCCTTCCTTCCATGTGTCCCTCCTGAAACCTGCACCTTCGGAAACTATAACTACGGAATCTACACCACCCCCACCATTGGAGATCGAGGGATCCCCTGCCTATCTCGTCCGGGAGATCCTAGATTCCAGAAGGAGGGCTAATCGGTTACATTATCTTGTGGACTGGGAGGGATATGGTCCCGAGGAGAGATCCTGGGTAACAGCCTCAGACATTCTGGATCCCTCACTCATCAGTGACTTCCACGTAATCATCCAGACCGACCGGCACCCAGACCAAGGGGCGGCCAGGAAAGAACACCTGGAGGTGTTCCTAGAGAAATCTGTAACACTTCAGCCCAGGAACAGTTCATCCCTCCACCAGAGGAGCCATCGCCTGAGTTCTAGTGACACTTCCTGTTTGTAGTCTCACTTCCTGTTTGTAGCTTTATAAGCCATGTGCCTCTATGAACACACTGCGAAGTATTGCCAGTTTATTCTGCCTTACCAAGCGTTTTCCATTGCCATTGTCTTTGTTAATGTTTTGACCCTCTTGCCTGTTTATCTGATCTTCTCTTTGCCTATCGTTTGGATTCCGTCTGCTGTCTGCCTGCCCAGTATTGTTGCTGAACCTTGCCTGGACTCTAGTTCGCCTTTTGCCTGTCGTCTTGCACTGTTTGATCACTGGTTTGTCTCACCCAATAAATTACCTCTGCAACATGGATTCTGATCCGACTCCAGCTATGGCTTCTTACAATGTCGTTCCAAACCAAATTAATTTCTTATGTTTAACACAAAAGATACATATTCCAGCTCTTTTCCATATCATGAAAATAAATTATGGACTCTGTATGTATTATGATGAAAATACCAAGCAGTAGATGACTCATGAACTATATTACGAGTCTTCTGAAGACATACAATACCTTTGTGTGATGAATAAAAGTTCATCAAAGAGTTCATAAGAGATGTTTGAACAAATTATTTTTGTTCAATGAATCAATTGATCCAGTTCACAAAACTTTGAACTATTCTTTTACAGATCAGACCAATATAGTTTTTGAGTTCAGCTCAAAGATTTAGTGGTTGTGAATCAGAAAATAATGACTTAAATTTCAGTCATTTTCATGCAATGTTATATTATGACTTTAAAGTCCCCCTGTAGTCAATCATTTTGTCCCTTAAAACTCATCTTTGATCACTAAAATTACATATTTAAAATGATTAATGCCTTAAAATAGCTTGAATGTAACTATACACCCTTGTTTTCATGTGGATTCATGAATATGCAAATTAGCCCCACCTCCACTCACTCACTCCAGCTTAGAGACTCACTCGCTCAACTTACTGTAGTAAGCGCTGCACAAATGTATCGCTCTTTACAATGTCGGACACATAACGGTAATTAATCTGATTAGCCTTTTGCAGCTCGTTATCAAACAGCTAATAATGTGTTGCTAATGTTACACAAACCATGTTCCCGTTAGCCATCTCAGTCTGCCTTCTGAACATTAGCAATCCTTAGAAAGCGCTTTGAACAACTTCAGTGGAGAGAGGCATTTAGTTTATCATAACATCGTAATATGCATCATATACATAATTAACCGCTATTGCTAAATGTACACCATTTTCATATCAACAGAAAAATATAGGATAACCTGGCTTCTCTTGAGACTCCCCTGTTTCACAGCAGTTAATGATATGCTAAAGCCCGCCCACACATTGATGTGATTGGATACAAGGCAGTTTGTGATGTCAGAAACACCAGCGATTACAAACTGCGTTAAATTTGTTTCACTGCAGATTTGAGGACTGTTGACTTATGTCTTAAATCATATTAAAAACACCACATAGACTTGATTTTCACCACAGGGGGGACACCACAGCACATAAGCACATAAGCAACCACTTTTATGATTTTTATGGTGCTTTTACAACATTTTTGAAGCTTGAATACTCCAGTCCACATTCATTTTGAATGCATAGAAATAAATTCTTCTTTTGTGTTACACAGAAAAAAATAATCCATACAGGTTTGGAACCTCATGAAGATAAGTTTATGATGACAGAAACATCATTTTTGGGTGAACTATTATTTTATAAGATATTTTTTGAACTCTTTTTTGAAAAATTTAAACTTTCACCCAAATGTAACAGTTTTAAGACATTCTGTGCCAAATTAAATGCAAGACTCACATAAAGACGCTGACCCAGCTTCCATTCATACAAATAATTTCAATTTACGTTGGGTGGGGCATTACATGTGCTTGTTCATTGTTTCTAACCAAGTGTTGAGTGAACATCCTTCAATGTTTAACATCACCTTTGCACTATGCAGTTTGATTAACATGTTCAAATCTCTACACACTTGATCCCTTGATCGCTCTCCCTGCCACTGACGCTACACCCTGTGGCGATACACGCCGTACAGGAAACCACGCAGTGTGTTTTGGCAGACTTTGGTGACAGCAGGAGGGCCCTTGTGATATAGGCAGGGCCCAATGTCCTTCAGCACAGGAAGGGACAGAGAGATATACCGAAAAAGAGCAAAGTGTGAACAGGGTGTTTGGTGGGCGTCCACCTGCAGCGGATCAAGAGGAAAGGCTTTGTGGGTCCGTTTTGAGGCGAATATGGCATATAAAAATTAAGCTTATAATGAAGGCATATTACTCAGTTTGTGACATTTATCTGAGCAAGTGAATCCCTTTTACAGCTAAGTTTTATTTTCAGAGCAGCATCTGTGCACCTCTGATTTATGATCTTGTTGGGCTGAAATCACAGGGGTTTTATGGGAACATGCTTCACAGTGTGTAAAGTCCATACCACACTGAAATCATAACACCTGGAGCTTGTAAAGAATCACACAGACAGAAAGTGAAAAGACTGTCTGCATTATGCTCTAGGGTATACTTGCTGTCGCATATGAACATTTTCTGTATGTATTTGTGTGCGTATGATAAATTAAAGATACGCAGCAGGTGGTGTCTGATATCAGCTGCACAGGTTGATGAATGTGTGTGCTAAGATAGTGAGACATTTCACAAAGCCCCTTTGAATTAAAGCTGGATTATAATAGTTGTGTGAGAGCCTTCTGAAAACCTTGTGTTTGAAGCATCTTTTTTCACTGGATCGAATTTACGTTAATTCTTCCTTCATGAGAACACAGGGTGTATTTTTCGTAAATGTACTGTCTGTTTGGTTTTGGATCCTCTCTTGGCATCAGCACAGTAGTGGTTATGTGATACACCACTCCACCAATATCTGAAGACTTTTGAGAAGTAAACAAGCATTGAAAGTACCAGTTGGTGAAGACTATACCACCAGACGAGATGAGACATGACTAAAGAAGAACAAAAGTTGATTGGTGTAAACTCAAATAAGTTGGCAAACCTCAAACAATTTGAGGTGATACTATATAACACATCTGTGACAGTGAATCCATATTTTGTCTGTCTCAGTGTTTTAGTGAGTTTGAAGGGTGTGTTCCCAGAGGTGAGGGGTACAGCAGACCCTTTAACAATCTTCCAGGAAGTAAAAGGTGTTGTATCCTCCCAGAGCCACACCAGAGACAGAAAGTCAGACAATAATCCATCACTTCCTGAGCCCAAAGTATCAGAGCCATGTATAAATGCACCATTGGTTCAGGGGTGAGAGTCGGATCATGACCTGAGGAGCCAGGAATCCGCACCGATTCATCACATGTCTGAGAGACAGACACACACAAGAAGTCTCTTTGAAGTAAATGATGCAATAATTTACCTCCTTACTCATTATGTGTTTATATTTAAACGATTACTCAACGTAACATTCAGGATTTTGTGTTTATTCTGGTTTAGTGGATCGCCGTGGTGGCAAAACTAAATGAGAAAAAGAGAGACAGAGATAAAGAGCGAGACAGAAAGGATAACAGATGAGAAAGGAAGTCTTTAATCCTCGCTGAAGTGCTGTGTATTGCTATCTCCGTGCCGACTGCATTGCTGCCATACCGCACCGCCTGCCACAAACCTCCGTGAGCCACAGTGGGGTTGTTGTCATGGACACTAGAGACAACTGCAGCAAACTGAGGGTCGGTCTCAAACAATCTGGTCACATTTCATTGCGCTCTCTTATTCTTGACCACAACCACACTAGCTTTCTCTCAAACTCATGGGGTTTTTAGTTTCAGATGTTGTGCTTGAGTTTACAGTGCTGATGTGGTTATTGCGGTAGTGTGTCAATTATATTCTGACCAATTTAGTTCCAATGAAGGAGGTTTAATATTCATATCCCATGTATGTATTTCTTCTCCCTGTTGCAGTTCACTCAAAGGCATTGTGAGTGCCAATGGTTCTACTGTCTAGCTTACCATGCTTTTGAGAAACACAGCCCTGGTCAGTTTTTCAGTTCAAATAGACATGGTAGTGAACACAGATAAAGCTTTAGCACCAGGTCATGGTCTACGGGTGTAGTGTTTAAACCATGTCGTTATGCCCAGCATTATGGTTAAATCCGTTGCGCGCTGGTCAGCCGTTTGCATTTCTGGCGTGTGACTCAGCGCTGTTTCTCAAAGCTGGTATGTTTATGAGGTGTTGCTCGTAAAGACCCAAATGCTGTATTAACAATAATTTTCTTGCACAGGCGTTGCGTGTGGTTTGGAAGCACATCCAAAAGCAAACAAACATAGAGAGACCTTCTACTGGAAAATTCAGTTTAAACACTACAAAAATGGTTTATTTCCTATCGTTCTTGCACCTCTGCTGATAAATAGCGCAAATAGGTTTTTCTTGGACTTGCGAGCCTCGTTTTTGGAAATTAACCCAGAGTTTCCACTGTGGACTGTGACATTTTGTGTTTATTTATATGCAACACTACCGAGGCTCATAAAGATACTGTAGATAATTGCTAATTGGCAGGGTAGCTAAAATTGGTAAGTAGCCTGAAAAATTTGGTCGGCAAGATTATTTTTGAAAAAAAGGCTGCATTTATTTGATAAAAATACTGTACAAAACGGTGATGTTATAAAAGCTTATTACCTTAAAATACATTTTACATAAAAAAATATCTATTTTAAATTTTCAACCACCATTACTCCAGTCTTCAGTGTCACATGATCGTTCAGAAATCATTGCAATTTTCTGATTTGGTTCTCAAGAAATCATGCCTTATCTTTTAATGTTAAAAATAGTTATGGTATTTAATATTGTTTGGAAACAATGACACTTTTTTGGATTCTTTAAAGAATTTCACTTTTCATCAATTTAAAGGGGTCATGAACTGAGAAACCAACTTTTCCTTGAGCTTTTGGCATATAAGAGGTCTTCATAGAATATCTTTTAAGTTTCAGAACTGAAAACTTGTTAGTTCAAAAGCAGCTTTTATTGTAACCAAGCCCAGCAAAAGATGCGTTGTGAGATGTGCCTGTCATAGATAGATGAAAGACCGCCTCTGCAGAAGAAGATCAACGCCTACTTCATCATGTGGCCCCACCCACTGGCGTGTTAGTGAGATGACGAGGACAGAAAAGCAATACAGAACTAACAAATAACATTCCCATCCAAAGGATCCTAACGCTAGGAATGTGCTTATTTATTTTCAACAATGTGAATGTCTCAGTTGAGCATTATTTATTTTTATTCGGTACATTTCACTGTGGATTCTTTAGTAAATCAGTCGCAATATCAGCGCAGGCTTTGCAAACAGACTTTTACTATATGGGCTCAACAGTAATGCCACATCATGTCAGTAACCGTGTTAATTCTATTGTCTGATCTGTGACCAGTGATTTCTGATATCTAATGATTCATGTACAGTCAAACCAGTGACTAAACAGTCAACATTGTTTCTCCTAGTATGATGAAAATAATCTGTTATTTAAACTGTGATTAAATTATACACAGAATGCGATCAAAGAACACTCCCTTTACAATCGCTGGAGCTGTCAATCAAACAGGGTTATCAGTTCTGGGCTCGTGCCAAAACTCCCGTAATAATCAACGAATCTCTTCATGGTGTTTGCACTGTTAGTTATGATGGAACTAACATTCGTTAGTGTGCAGAAATCGAGTTGCAATGATGAGATCGCAGCATTCATGAGCTCAACATGTCTGTGATCGGCTACAATGCTCATCACTCCAACCTTTCATGCTACGATATAAATATAATGCTATAATCAACACTTTTCACAATTAGTTAACCTTGAGAGCTGTAATAGTATGAACATGCTAAACGTTTTTTAAATCCACATCATGATACTAACTATGCAAAGATTTCAGCCAATCACAGCAGTGGGTGTTTACACTGAAGTCTCAGAGCAGACACGCCCCTTCAAACAGAGCGTTCAAATCAGAGGCTAAAATCCGGGTAGGAAAAATGCCATTTACTTCTAAATTATGACAATTTTTAATGTAAAAACTAACATTATAAGTGCACCACATGAAACATTATAAAACAATAAAACAAAGTTCATGAACCCTTTAATGCATCCTTGCTGAATACGTGATCAATTCTGGCCTAAACGGTATTGCTGATGTTTTAATAACCACAGCATGAAAAACACTAACAGAGTTATCGCAGATAACTTACAGAGTAAAAACATTAGCTTTGTTTTTGACAAATTCCGCCCGTTTACTTTAGAATGATTAAGCAGCACGTGTGGCCAAGAAGGCCAGAGCGAAGTGAACACTATTGACTATGTGCTGTCCTAATAAGGAGATGGGGGGATGCGGGATTGGCTGCGGGATCGGAGACTCAGCACTGCATTGGCTAGCAGTGTTTAAGTGATCCACTGGGAATAGAGCAGCTTTCCAAATATGGAAGAGAGAGTCCAGAACAGGCCATCTCAATAAAAAAAAATTGTCACTGGATGACTGCTGAGAAAAATGAAGTACAAGTTATCAGTACAAGTTCGGAAGTATAGCGGTAGTTTACATTTATAGATAAAATGATCATATTCATAGATGAATAGTTTGATATGAAACAGAATTTAAAGGGATAGTTCACCCAAAAATTTTAATCTGGGCTCACCTTCATGACATTCAAAAGTTGAATGACATACTTTCTTCTACACAACACATAAGAAGACACATTTGGGAACATTTTGAAAAAAACAATCTGATTTTGTCCATTCAATTAAAGTCAATGGGGTCCAAAACAACATTCAGTGTATAGATAGAAATATCTTCTTTTGTCTTTATTATTATTATTGTTATTATTTTGGATGAACTATCCCTTGAATGTGTGTGAGAGAGTTGTTCACTTGTGTGTTGACAATATGGAAAGTTAGAACTCTAACTGATGGTCTGTTCAAGAGATGATGTTTGGCAAATGAGACATATAGTGTGTGTTTCTCTCACAAACACTGACACATTCTTTCTCACAGTCTCGGACATTCTGGGAATTACATTGTTTGTGGGTGGGGTTATTTAGGATTATTTTTCAGTTCAAAAGTTGTGAAAATTTTTGAGTGAACTGTCCCTTTATCCTGAGAAGGGTTTTAGTATAAAAAGACAGATATACATGATTTACTTTAAAAACGGTTTCTAAAACAATTGATGACTATTGTAGAGATTGACATCAGCAGATATCGACTAGCTCTTTACTGGATGTTATGAGTCACTCCTGAGGATTAGCATGAGCGTTGAAGGAGCGACTCATCTGCTTCCCTGACACAAGCACACAAGTGAGCAAGGAGAGGAACTTCGAAGAATACAGAACACTTCTGAAAATAGACATTACTCACCCGCACAGAAATGATAACTGCACCCATACTCCCATTAGTCTAAAATAAGTCAGAATGCATTCACACACATAGTCAAATAAAACAGCAGAAGACAATTGTCAAGTACAGAAAGTGAATTGCACGGGGGATGAAGAGGCTGGAAAATGTTCCAGAACATTTTATCTACTGCAGATGTAGAAATGATCCAAGAATCGTCAGTAATCTGCGTCTACAGCGCGAAATATACAGATTTATCTGAGTAAACAATCTGGGATTAAAAATATCTCTTGAAATTCAAACAGAGACTGACTGATGGGGAAAGTCCATCAAAAGTAATTATAAGGTTTAGACAGTGTTTTGGTTCTTATACTTGTTTAATTTGAAGTGTACAACAAAAACACACTGTGAAATGATGAAATAGTCGATTTTTGCCTGCCCATTGTGTGCGTGTTCAGTTTACATGGTTTAGAGGATGTTTTTCAAACAAACTCATATCATTTCCAAGAGCGAGATGTTATCTGAGGTTTAGATTTGAAGGTTTAAACAGCGGAGGAGCAACACAAGGCATGGATTAGGAGTGATGTAAGTGGCTTAAATTTCACTTTGGTTGTTTTATATTAAACATTCTGGATTTATTTTATTATAATGTTTATTATAACGTTGTGATAAAGAATAATTTCTGTTTTAGTTTTTTATGGTTGGTTTTCTAATTATAAATCTGTACCGATTAGAAATGAAATTATGACCACCCCCTACTGAAGTAAGAGAAGTTTTTCTATGTAAAAATATAAATGATTTACAGGACGTGAAACAAATACATTTCTCATCTAGTTTATGATTTGATTTGCAGTCTTGTTATTGAATGATAAATGACAGAAGAGCACAAATAATAAATTAATCAAAATAAAAAAAATGAAAAAATATACATAATAAAAAAAGAATATTATATAGCCTACATTATTGTATTTAAATAAAGTTGAGCATGTCATAATTATTTTTCAAAAAATAAATACAATTTTTTGGTTAAGTTAGATGTTTAAATAACTTTAATTGTAGCAGATGGATTTGGAAATATTTGAATAGGCCTATAGAAATATTTTATCAAAGTTATATCAAACCTAAAAAAAACCCTGCCCTAGCTTAAATAATAAATTCATCAAAAAATGTATTTAAAATATTATGTATAAATAAATATACATAATATATAAAGAATATTATACATATCCTGCATTGTTGTATTTAAATAAAGTTAAGCATGAAAAAAAAATCAATGCTTGTTTTATGGAGAAGTTATAAATATAAAATATATTTTTATGAAATAAATATCTTTATTTGTTTTCAAATATGGATTTGGAAATATTTTAATTTAGAAATATCAAATATGAAATAAAAAAACTGTTAAATTAAGCAAAGAATCAATAATCACTTAATAAAAAATATGATTATTATATAGCCTACATTAATATATTTAAATAAAGTTGAGCATGGGGGACTTTTATTCTGGAAGCTGTTGTCGCAGGACTCTTATTGTGTCAGACAAGCACGCAGGCTGCCGTCGGTGAGTCAGAGCAGAGCTACAGCCAGACGCCGCGTCACTCAGCGCGTGTCTGCGCGTTCTAGTATAAAGACAAGAGCAGCTGACTGAGCGCCGCAGTCCTCATACACACTCTCACACACACCTGTAAGGAATTATCTACATGCAACGGGAATAACTTTAACCAAGTGAAAAACAAGGTACAAACTTTTCCTTTTTTTCTTTTGAGTAACTTACATGAATGGGGGTCATTTTAAAAATAAGTAACTTATTTTAGTCCATTGATGCAAATCTGATATATGTGAGAGAACATGTTGATATGTAACCAATTAACAAGTTATATTTACTTACTTGTATTTTTTATTTAGTTTTATGCAGGATTTTTATTTTTAGGGCAAGTTGTTTAACATGCAACAGAATGCCATTGGGAAAAGACAGGGATGAATCAAAGCTCTACAGAAAAAAAGAATAAAGAGGGAGATGCAAACAGAGAACACTAATGTGATGTGGTTACGTATAAGAGAATAAAACAAGTAGTAGATGAGATATCTGAGAGTAAAGTGAGATACTTGAATCTACAGAATAGAATAAATTAAAAGAGGTGCAGAAAACATTTCAGAAATTCTCTGCTCTGTAAAAATGATGTTAGTCACTAATTTTGCACAGGGAAAAGTAGGTTATTCAAACTCAAAGCCTCCAAAATATCTGGAAAAGATGTTATGTTGGTGGCTTTTTCTTTTGCACTGTTCCAAGTTTGAACAGTTTAGCACTTTAATTTGTGTGTACGGGCAGGCACTCGGCTCATGGCAGCAGTCGTGGAGTAGTGGTTCATAAAGGCCGTTTTATTACCAGTAGAGAACGGTTTGGACTCGATTTCTCTTTGTCTCTCATTTTGTCTTGTTTACGGCTTATTTCTCTTCTGCTCGTACCCCTTTACTCTCTCTCTCTCCCTCACTACTTTCCCTTTCCCTGCTGGTAATCCCATTTGATGGTGATGGGTGATGTCTTTTCAGCCAATCCGGAGAGGAATGTCTTCAGCTCACATTCCTACAATCCAGGCATATACCCATTTTGTGATAGAGGGAGAGAGGGATGCAATGAGACATTGTATGTGAAAAGAAAACAGTCTGGTTCTGTTTTATGTGCTGTGCATGCAATTAGAGGCAAACATACGGGGGAGGGGTCGGAGAGAGAGATGGTGAAAGCAAAAGGGAATAATGGACTGTGCAGGTCAAGACTTTTTGACTAGATAAATAGAGTGGAAGAGAACGAAACAGCAGTGAATGGGTCTGAAAATGAAGTGCTTTAACTTTTACTGCAACTGCTGTGACCAAAGGTTTCATTCATGCCTTTCAAACTACAGTAGTCCTCCAAAAAAACAACTAAACAGGAATGTCTGCCTCTCCAAGAGTAATACGCACAGGATTCACAATATATTGCTTCTATTTTTGTTATTGTAAAGGTTTTTCTTTATGTATGTATGTGTATTAGTGCTATCAATCGGTTTAAAAAAACAACGAATGAATCGCTTTTTTTTTTTTCTGTAATTAATCACAATGAAAAACAATTTTTAAAAAATATTTCACAGGTACTCTTTAAATTAATGTAGAAACAACTTAAATATTTTTGTAATGGCATCTTTTTATGAATGAAGGCCAGTATCACTGATACTGATGTCTCGATAAAAATGACACAGGATAAAGATGTCGCCGTCTTCTCAGCAGAGAGTAGCTAGTGCTCTGTAGAGAAGTTTGTCCATTTAGGGCTACTGTAGAAACATGGCAGTGCAAAATGGTGACTTCACTGTAAGGGGACCCGCGGTGAATGGAGATGGAAATGTCTCATTCTAACTGTGCGTTCACAGGCGGCGAGAGTGGTGCATCGTGGGCGATTTGAGCGTCGAGGAGAGTTGACATCAGCTCAAATTTATGGTAATGAGCTATGACGCGGCTCGGCGGCAACCAATTGGAATGTAGAAGTGCATTTGCTCGAGAGAAATCCAGAGAACGCAGTCCTGTAAACTTTGGTTCCAACCTCATTAGTTCCCAAGCAAAATGGAGAAGTTGATCATTGCTGTGCGGGTTTTCCCTATAATTTATGACGTGATCATTCATAGTGATGTGAAATTTGCTAAGAAGGCACGCAACACTATTTTATAGGCGCTAGAAAGCTTGTTTTTCAGCGGGAATGCAATGCATTTTTACTTTCACATTTAAACGGTTGCATGAGGTTAACCCTACTTGTGGTCAGTCTGCCAGTCAACGTGCTTGTTTGCTTTGCGGCCTCTTTAAATACAATTTTAAAAAATCTATGTCAGAGCGGCAGCACGTCCACGAATCTTTCTACATCGTCGTTGGCAGAGCGGCAAGAGCGAATTTTGACTCTCTCGCCGACGGCGGTGTGAACGCACAGTAAGGCAATAAAAACAACGGTTCATTATGTAAGGTTTTTATACACCACTGAAAACATAGTTATATGTATATTAAATTGCATTTTTTTCAATAGATCCTAAATATTATAAATACTGCACCTTTAAAGATTGTACGCTTTGACTTGTCTTGTTTAAAAAGTTAGTTAGCGACTCTGTACCTACAGGCCTCAGAAGGACATGAAAAAACGTATAAGTGAACCTCAAAGAATATATTAAAATAACAGAAAGTCACAGCCCCTATTTAAAGAAATACATTAAATTGATCAATAGTGACAGTGAGTAAATTGATATTGTTACAAAATATATATATTTTTTAATTAATGCAACATGCTTTGCAAGGATCGTTGCAAACTCTGGCAAATCCAAAGATTATTTCCTCAAAAGTGTTCATTGTGTCAAGTCCCAATACCTTATAAACATGACTTTGTTTTCAGGGACACTGGAAAAAAAACTCGATTGCATAAAGTCAGCCAATCAGATTAGAGCTTGACAGTTTGAGAAAGTGCTTTCCAGTTTTGTATTTCAGGTCGACGAAAGACTGTGGGGGGACGGAAGGGATGGCGACTGAGTAAAAAGGATGGAGAGCAGACAGACCATGAGAGAGAGAGAGAGAGAGAGTCTGAGACTTAGAGAATGCAAGATGGTGAAAATAGAGAATATAGAAAAAGAGAGGGAGGAAAAAGAAAGCATGAAAGTGAGAGTGTGGGAGCTGTAGAAGAGAAAGAGCCTTTTTATTTTGGCCTGACGTCTTTATGGAAAGTTGGACATTTCCTCTAGGAGTCTGGTTGGGAGTGCAGTGCATGTAGAGCCGCTTGGCTTGGGTGGGAGCCGCATTGTGAGATCAGATCTGGGTCAAACTGCTCCTAAAGCTGGAACACACTCTACTATACACATGTAATCTGAGAAAGGGCTTGAAAACTTGCACTTTGTGTGTGCGTGTGTGTGTGTGTGTGTGCGCATATGCGGCCCTCTTAATGCACTCTGTTGACCTCTAGAAAAGAGCCAAAATTACTGTTGGACATTTCTGGAGGTTTTGTTCACAGGGACATGGCAAGAATCCAATGATTTTATGCACATTAGTGGTGAGAGAACGAGTGTCCGGTTTGGTTGTGTGAGTGACAGCACTGCTATTACGTTCAGATATAATGGAACGATCAGATGCGGTCTTCTACTCTGTGAGTTTCGGAGGGTGTGCGTGTGTAAGAGCATCCACAGGGAATGAGAGAGACACTAGGCCGATACTGCAACATGATGAGATACTTTTTCTTCCTGACACACGATTCTTGATGCAATTTAAGAACTTTAAACTCTGGATTATTGTAGGGCTTGTCTGTAGATTGCAGCTAAAAAGAACAAGATCTGTTGCCGTTTCAATGCGTGACTGTGGGGTGTATTTGGATCATGGTGAAGTGGAACTATAAAAGAAAGCTGAAGTCAGTGTACATGAGCGGACAGAGTTTGGGTGTGGTTATAATTCAGATCTTAATGTGCATAAAAGTGCTTTTAAAGATTGAGAGGTTGGGTATAATGCATGGACAGATAACAAATAAATAAGCAACAAACTTTTATTGCACAAAACTATCATAGTCCTAAAACACAAGATCTGAAGTCAAGTGATTTTTAAAAAGCTGTGATATTTGTTGCTGCATTCATAGATGCAACTTTTCACAGAGGTTTAATTGTTAAGCCAGGAACACCCCATGCAAACACAGGCTCGGATACTTTAGCCAACGCATTGTTAGTGAGTGGTTGAACATAATTAACATGAGTTAACAAACTAAAGGATGGCAAGTTGTGTTGAAAACACTTGCTTCATAATTTTGTCGAAATCATGATAATTTTTTATTTGAAATTATTATTATTATTATTATTATTATTATTATTATTTACTTATTGTATTTCAATGAAATGATTGCACTTTACATTTTGATAATGTTTTTATTTTATTTAATATGTTGTATTTTTAGGGGATTTTATGTTACTAAACTATATTTATGCAGTAGTTATAATCCATTTATTCACTTTTTGAGCATGGAGCTAAAAATGAAATTTCCAATTTAAACAAATAAATCTTGAATTCTGTGAAGCACTGACTTAAATTTGGTCTCTTTTTAAAGATGACTTTGCAGATTATTGCTGAAGTGAAAAAAGTTACATTTATTATGAAAAAATTCATATTTTTTATAAGAAATATATATTTTCCAAAACTCATTTTAGTCTAAAATCAAAGCCATAAATCTAAACAAGTTGTGTTCCAAATGTGAGGTTGATGTATCAAAAAATGAGCTTTTAGTAAGAATTCGCTTGTGTGCAGTACCAAACGTTTCCAATAGATGAAATTAATCTCCCATTCATTTCCCATGCGGTCATTTTTGACAAGTGTGACTATATTTCAGGACCATTCAAATCATGTCCATATTTTTTTGTGTGTTCACACAGCAAGTGCCAAAACATTTACCTAGTTTTCAATAAAGTAAAAAATTCCCAAAAAACAAAAATGACCGAACCGCACCAGAGGATTAAAAAATGGGAGGTTGTTTCAGTCTCAGGCATTCACCCATTGGTCCGGCACTCCAGCTGTCTCATTGGCTGCAAGCTTGCTAAATTACTGTGTAGTCAGACAGCCAATGATTCATTTATTTCTTCAGACACTGACATGGAATCAATCATATTTCAGCATTGAATCCGTTAGTTAGCTAGGACTAATCATTGGTTAGAGGGTTGTCCAGAGGCGTAATGATGCAATGATGACATGACGGGTGTGGTTCTAGCTGAAATAAGGTGTGCTGCTCAACATTGTGTTGTGTATGTGTCCACATGTTTTTTTTCAGTATCTTCCCACAAGCTCCTTAATCTCAGTTTGTGTACACTGTTGGATATACACATTTAAGCTTGAGCACATTATCATCAATGTTACCATAGTAGTGTTGTAGTCAGCAGTTTTAAGATCAATCTTTCTTAATTGACAGGACAGTCCTCTTCCGTAGCCTAATACAATTTTTATTCAATACCACATGTTTTTCTCAGTATTAGTCTTTAGTCATTATTTTCTCATTGCATGTCTTGCGCACACACAGGCTCGCACCGACATGCACAATGCAGGACGTGCTCTGTAAACACTGAGAGTCCTCTAATTGGCAAATATTTAAACTCAACAACTTCCTGTCCTCTTGAAGCTTCTTCCTGTGAAAGCAACTGGTTAAAAACCGTAGAAACCCTGTGCACAGCCAAAACAAAGATGGTTACCCTGACTGCAAGAGACACACATTATTATCATAAAATCGCTTGTATTAGTCCTAGAAACATATTTAACAAACTTTCGGTGAACGTAAACACACGAAAATCTGTTTACAGGATGTATTCTCAGCTTGTATGTTTAGAGGAGTAGACTTGAAATGTTCAGAAGATACAGAGAAGAGAACACACTGACCTCATTATGTTTAGTAAGGCTAACACCGGCCCTTGTCTGATGCAGTGACAGTAAACGTATGAACCGAAGCTGCGTGGTGGACTCATTAAACCACAATTCGCACTGACCCATATCTTGCCATTATTTCGTAAAGGGCACATTCACTTTATGTGGTAGATTTCACTGTTTTATTGGGGCACAAATGCCACTTCAAAGCTAATTAGTGTATGTCTGACCTTCATGTGACGATTGTTTTTATGGTACAACAAATTGTAATGTGTAATGCAGCGTGAACATCGTCTGCTCTGGATTGTACATTATGGTGTGGAGGAGAGAAGGAAAGACTAACTCCTGTCTTGCCTGCATATGATTCAGATAAAATGCAACCGGCTTCATGAGATAAGAACATTTGTTTGATGTTTGTGATCTTATGAAGTTAATTCTAAAGAAAAGAAAAGGCTTTGTAGTCAACATATAGCTAAACAGTTTACTTAGAGACAACTTGTAGATTATTTGGGACATTTGGGAGTTTTGTTGATCTAACATCTTTAATTCAAACTAATTTACATTTATTTAGTGTCTGTAATTTTAAAAGCCATGCTGCATATTTATTCGCTTATTTTAGTTTTAGTTTTTATATAGAATTACTTGCAATTAATAGTTTCAAATTATTCAATTTATTTTTTACTACTTTTAAACAGTTTCTCTGAACAGTTTTTTTTTTTATTCAAAACAGACAACTTTGATGATTGTGTGTGTGATTTTTATGCAAGGTCAAGCGCTTCTCTGGAGTTCCCATAAAACAGTAGGAAGCTGGCTTTGTTTAAGTGCGTTTTATAGACATGTAGCTAATTTAGACAGGAATGTGTGTAAGTGCAGGAATATGAGAGAGTGTTTTGTGTCTGCTGAGGGGTCTGCTTCATCTCCACTATTAACAAACCTTGTAATATGGCAGAAAATTGATTGGGTTACTTCATGTAACCTTTGACAGAAGGCTGTTATTATATAAGCTGTGCTGTGTGCTATCACCGCTCCACATGCACCTCTCTTCCATTGGCATCTCTAAATCACTCAAACTATGACAGAGCTGACCCTGAGTCCAGCAGTGCTATAGGTTCAAAACACACACATGTGGTTGGAGCCGTGCATCCCTTCCATTGTTAAAAAAAGAAGCAAAAATGTCTTGTCTAGATCTGCCGTGATTTTATTAAAATGTTGGAGAACCTACTTTAAACCTGTACAGTAGCTTTATAAAGTATAAGTTGACAACATTTTCTTAGTAGTGTAGTGAACTACTTTAGCTACTTAAGGGCTACATTTTTATCAGAGATCTAGCACTAAAGCATTGAGGGTTTTTGATTAGTTTAAAGTTTAATGATATTATTTTATTCAAATACTACAAAACACAAAAAGTCTTTGCATCCTGATTTATATAACATAATTTAAAAGCACAATATGTAAGATTTCTAGATTAAAATATCCAAAAACAACTAGAACAATGAACACCTGTGTTCTTCCATTATCCCAAACGTTTCCAACAATGTTTAAATCCAGAGAAATCAGCTATTTTAACCACACATTCACTCATTCATGAACATGATTTCTGCCCAAATCTGTCGATTATTTTCCATCGACTGTGGAGGTGAAGTCATCCCATGATTCCTTGCTCATTCAAGGCGTCATCAAGCTACACCTTTGTTTTGAATAAGCGACCTCTAGCGGCAAAACTTACATACTGTGCCTTTATGTAAATACATACTGTGCCTTTTAATCTTTGCTATCATAAGATTAAAAATGCTACAAAAGGACTGAATCGTTTTTGAATCGATTCACTTACATGAAACACAAGCTGCTTTTCCACCAAAGGGCAGAACTGTTCTAAGAATGGTAAGGAAATGGTGTATATATTATATTAATTATATTAATTATATTTCCACTTGAGCTTGGTTCGGCCTGGGATTCTGCTGGTAGAAGTGCTGGTAGAAGGCATGTAGTGCCGTCGCTACTCAGGATTGGTCATTTGTCTTTTGCCTGCCTACCAGTTTCTCTGTAGCTGACTAATTACGCTGATCCCATTCTTTGCCTTCCATTGTTAAAAAAAAAAGAAGCAAAAAAAGACAACCTACTTTGAAACTATACAGTAGCTTTTCAAGTCAAACATATTTAGCAACATTTTGTTAGTAGTGTAGTTAACTCATTTATAGCAACTTAAGGGGCGTGATGTGTTAAGATCAGAGATATAGCACTAAAGCATTGAGAGTTTTTGATTTGAATGAAAGAACAAAAAACAATGAACTTGATCAGAAGATGCAAAAAAAGTAAAATTTTATTTTTATTAAAATAATTTTTTTGTATAGTTGTGGGGAAAAAGTAGCATTTTATTGAAAAAAAATGGCACATAAATAACGAAAACTACTCTCACTAAATTGAAAAATGTATTTAAGTTGGTGTCACTACATTTGGAAACTTTTGCTGCTTATTTTGTACTCTCATCCCTCATCCTTTTTTTTTTAATGAATGAACATGATTTTAAAGCAGGAACATACCTTAGCATTTTCTATTTGCAGACTCAGTGCCTTTTAAGGCGAACTGATTATGTCCTACCGGGTGACCTCTCTCCATCAACTCAGGTTTACTTGTGAGGAATTCCAGAAATGCAAAAGGAAAAAATAAGTGGAGAAACCTGCAAGAGCTATTTTTAGAAAATGGCTGCCTGTGATTGAACATGATATTCCTTGCCTGCTGGAAACTATTAAGTTGGATATTAAGAGTCAGAGCGGTATTTCTGGAGGGGCTTGTAATGCCAGACCTTCACCGGCTGTTAACCAGCAGCTTTCACTCACGGGAAGAGGTGGAGGAGAGAAGAAGTGCAGATGGACGGAGAAAAGGACAAGATTAGATTTGAAACCTTTCTTGTTCTTTAATTAGATTTGAAACCTTTCTTGTTCTTTCTGATGTTAAAAATGAGAGAATACATTGGGAGACATGGTGATGGAATTTGGAAAAGTGTGAAGGGATTGAAAGAAAGGGAGGGAGGGAGGGAAAGCATGACCCAAAGACAGAAAGAAGAGAAGTGAGAGTCTAGCTGCTGGTGCTTCGGACTCATAACAGAGCCAAAAAAGGCATGAAAGCAAAGCAGCACAGGCAGTTGAGTCCAAGAGCCTTTCACCAGCTGCCAAAGTATTCCTGTAAAAGTGCTCTTTTGACGGATACTACGAACATACGGACTGGGAAAAAGAGGACAAAGGGAAAAAGGATGGTTTTAGGTGCTCATTTATGCCTTTGATGTGGCCCAAATCACTGTTTGTGCAGCCAAAACAAAGTTTCATCATTTAATCTATTATTTTCTTCAATGAATCCTTTTAAAAAACTTGCGCTCTAGGTTTTAGGTTAAGGCTTGGCGAAGTATTAACAACACAAACTCTGAGGATTTATCAGTTGGATGGAGGGAGGGCTTCCACCTCCATTACAAAAAATGAATAGAAGGAGGGAAAACACAGTGACTCATTAGTCAACATCTGGAAATAATTAGGTTAAATGGGGCTTGGAGTGTGGCTGGCCTACCACACAGATCCCCTTGTGAAATACACACAAACACACACACTGAAATTACACATTTTGCGATTATTAACAGAGTGACTAGCAGAAAAGCATTGAATGCCGCTATGAATGGGCCTGTAGGAGACCAATGATACAATTTCAATGAAAAGCATCTGGACTTGGTTATTGGTCCGTTTAAGGTTATCCATTTGCTAGGCTCACAAAAAGTGTCTAGGAGTTGCCAAAAAAAAGTGGGGGGTGAGTCTGCAAAAGAAGAGACAAATTGTGCTTTGAACAAAACATGTCTTCCAAGGACACAAGAATTCCGATGATGGAAAACTGTGGGCTGTAGGCAGCAAATATCTGATGTTTAGCAGAGAAAGGACAGTGTGGACGTCACTCCAGTGTTTTTGTATATGTGGGTGAACCATGACATTTGACAGATATAATGCTTAATCATCAACCCACAGCCATATTAGCACAACACAACGCTGAGATCTCCGTTTCTTCCTTTTCTCGCTGTTTATGCTGTTGACAGAATAGTTGAAACTTTACCCAAGATAGCATATCACTCGCTTTTCAGTGGGCTTTAGTTTCCTTCGCAGAAACTCAACACAAAAACACACACGCATTCTGCAAGCTCTGGAGTTAATTTCCAGCCGTGTGATGGGCTGTCTATTCTGTGAGGATGATACACTGACCCTGAGAGGGCTCTTATGACATCACTTGTTGAACTCTGTGTGTGGCTTTCCATCTGTAATTAATCCGTAAAGAAATAAACATATAAAGCTCAACATCATAAGAATAATCTTTGCAGTACAATAGGCTGCTGATTTCTTGCTGGTCCAAATGGGTAATTTAGCTGATCCAAGCTGGTAGACCATTTTGGACCAGCATCAAACCAGCTGTCAAACCATCTTCAACCAGCTGTGGAAGCTAGTTTACGCCACAGAATTAAAAAAAAGAAAGTTATTTGCGACTTTTCATCTCACAATTATATAAATTGTGATTTATAACTCATGTTTTTTGTTCGAGTTTATTCTGACTTGTATCTCACAATTCTCAGAGTAAAAGTCAGAATTGCGAGAAGTTAAAATTGCAAGTTTTTAATCTCCCAATTCTGACTTTATAGCTCGCAATTTCTGTTTTTAAAAAACTTTACTGCATAATGGAAAATTAAGGACACCAATTTCAATTTAAAACCTTAATTTATTAAGCAGATCCATTAATTATGTGGTTAACTATAGAAGCTTGTTTCCACCACAGTTTTTTTTTCCCTTGCAATTGCGAGTTTGCATCTCACAATTCTGATATTTTATCACAATTGCATGTTATAAAGTCAGAATTGTAAGATATAGGCCTAAACTCACAATTGCGTGGAAAAAAGTCAATTTTAAGAAAAAAAGGTAGAATTGTGAGTTCATATCTCACAATTCTCAGAATTGTGACATAACTCGCAATTCTGACTTTATAACACAATTGTGAGTTGAAAAAGTCGCAATTACCTTTTAAAATGTTTCCACAGCTTCTACAGTAAACCAGTGTTTGCTGTCTGTTTTTCTAAAGTATGCTATGGATTTTGACAGGATTGATCTATTGAGTAATCCAGGACCATAACTGTCAGTTTTATGATTGTGTACACTCTATATTTAGCCAGGTTTAGTCTCTGCAAACATGCTCTCTAAACATTATCTTAAGATGTATTGACGTTAGTTCTGCTAATGTTTGTCAGGTTGTGCAATTGTACAGTTAGATGGTCCTATTATCTGACAGATTCTTGTTGTAAAATTTGGTGTAATGCCTAACAGTCCTTTTGTTTGTAATTTTTTTCCCCTTGCAGAAACGCAGCACAACTGAAGCAGCTTCAAGATCAGATCCTTCTAGAGCAACAACAGCTTCCCCCTCCTCAGGAAGACCCGCCTCCATCTCCGCCTCTCCCACCTCCTCCCTCCTTCCAGGAGCTGGAGAGTAGCACCATGCAGACAAGCACCTTCAACTATGCCCGACCCAAGCAGTTCATTGCTGCCCAGAGTCCCACAAGCAGCGGTGGACCAATCGCATACAGCACGCAGTCCTCAACCTCCTCTAGCTCCAGTCCACTATCCCCCACAACGGCCCACAGGCCCTTTAGCCGTGTCACTCTTCCGCCCTTCCAACAGCAGCTGTCCAAAGGAAGCAGCGTGGAGTCTCCCAGCTCACCTTCCTTCCCGCCACCCCCTCCACCTTTTCTCAGCTCCAGCACTCTGTCCTCTCCTTCCGGCTTGCCACAAGACTTCCCTCCACCCCCTCCGCCACCGCCGCCACCTGTCACATCAAGCCCCACCCGCTCAGACACCTCTTCGCCCTTCACATCCACTCCCCATTCACCAGCTGGATTTCTGGTATCGGTGCTCCCGGCCACACCTCCTCCGCCACCAATGAACGCGCTTGGGCTACCCAAGGGTAATGGCACAGTGTGAGTACCCACAATCCTCTGTTAAAGTTTTAACACATCTCAAAGGCTTCTAAGGTGTGCATTCATTCTCTATACTAGACTAAACACTTAATCAAGAGCTCCAGTAGAGCACTATAAAGGGCACATAGTGTGAACACTTGGGCTAATAAGTAATTTGGAGTGCAGCTCCTGCTTTGCTGCAGCTGCATGGAAAACCTGTATGCATTCTTACGTGGCATGTTTATGGAGACACAGGGATCAATGGGAGCTGAGGAACCTTGAGGGTCAGGCCTGTGTATTACAGAGGTTTCCTCTCTCATTCTCAATCCTACAGAAATATACAGCACATTAGTTCACAGTTGAGAATGAATGCTTTGGTATCACTAATGGTCATTAGTTAACATTAGTTAACTACATTAGTTAACATGAACTAATAATGAACTGCACTTATAAAGCATTTATTTATCTTTGTTAATGTTAATTTCAACATTTACTAATGCAGATTATTAAAATCTTGTTAACATTACTTAATGCACTGTGAACTAACATTAACAAACCATGAACAGCTGGATTTTTATTAACTAACGTTAACAAAGAATAACAAATACAGTAACACATGCCCTGCTCATAGTTATTTCATGTTAGTTAATACATCTAATGTTGATTAATGACCATTATTTTAAACTGTTACCAGTGCTTTTAAAGGAATAACAAATTCATTTACTCACCCTCATGTGGTTTCAAACTTGTATGACCGTCTTTCTTCTGTGCAACACAAAAAGAGGATTTTTTTTACTAAATGTCCAGACTTCTTTTTGTTTCTTTCAAAACGTAGAATGCGACCAGTAACCATAGAGCTCCAAAAAGGTCAATCATTGATTCGTGCATGTGTTGCGACAGATCACAACACACTGGATGAATGAGATTGGTGGTGGGAAACCTTTTGAGATTATAATGACTTTTATATTACCTCAACGCTATTTAATGGCTTCAGTCTACTTTGTCTATAATTTTGTCATTACGGAGCTTGACTTGTTGTTATACCTAAAACTATTTGAAATAAAGTTAATTGAAATAAAGCTGAACTAAACTAAAATATTTATATTAAATGAAAACTTTAACTTTTGTAATTCAAAGTTCTTGTACTAAAATAAACAAAAAATAAACAAAAATTAAAAATGTAAGCTAAATAGGAATATAAAAAAGGACAAATGACAAAACCACTAAAACTAAAAGGTTTTTTTTGTTGTTCCATATAAGAAAGTATGTTATTCAAGACATGGTGAGTAAAAAATGTCAGTGTGTGAGATTTTTAGATTTTAAAATATCCACTAGAACGATGTTATATGTTTTGTTGACCTGTGTATTTGCATTATCCCAAACGTTTCCAACAATGTTTAAATCCAGAGAAATCCGCTATCTTAACCAGTGTCACTGAGCGTGTCCCTGCGTCGCCTGTCAATGACGTCATATCCGTGTTTTCCTAGATTTCTTTAGAAACCATTGTGGCGAGGTGGACGAACGAGAGACGTGGGAGGAGCGAGCGAGACCGGTGCGTGTCTGAGAATGACGGGAGCTCGGAGGCATATAAGGATGAGTGACACCAGTGAACAATGGATGTATGACGCTGATACATTGTCTCGGTCACACACTGGTCTCACTCGCTCCTCACACGTCTCTCGCTCGTCCACCTCGCCACAACCATAAACATAATAAAAAATAAATCCATTAATATAGTATGTATTTTATTAGACAGATGAGCAACGGTTTGGTTATACATATACCAACAAAAAACGAATCGTTGTGATACAGGTTAGTCTTATTTTTTTAATTGTTTGTTTTCTCGAGTTACCGTGTTTTTACCATGCCTCAGAGACAACACTATATCAGCTTTCTCATCATACAGTATATTTTAAAATTAATCACAATAATGGTCCACTTCTCCTTTATAGACACAAACTCCACCTGGCATATTCAAAAATGATTTATGCATTTAATCATCTGCAAGTGATGCAGATACAAGCTGATCAAGTACCGAATCTCTGAGAGCGTTTCCAGAGCTTGATTTAATGTTACCATGATGTATGATTAGATCTTCAGTGAAGATGGTCTGATGAAACTTGAGTTTATAGCACTCATCCAGGGTGTGTGAGAAAGTTTTTCTTCCAAGCTGCTGCTCCTGTCCTCAACCTCTTCATCTCTATTTTCTCCGTTATCTCCCACTAGTTCATTTCTCTCTCTCTTCCTGGCATTCCAGAGCCAGAGGGGGGAAAGATAAGAGACCGCTGTGGAATTTTAAAACGCATGCTCACAAACAGATAACAAATTATTCTTGCTTCCCAGTGCATATGCAAAAATATTTCCCACATTCCTGTCGTCAATGTCAACTTTTATAATGCGGTGTATTATGAAAGCTGACGTTTTGTCCAATTGTTTTGTGTATGTGCTTTAATTCTGGAAAGTATTTATGGACAGGTAAATATAACCCTGTAACCACAGTGTCTTGTAATCTGTTGCTTTTTTTTCAGTATATTCTGATTGTGTTTTAACAGGGCTTTGCCACGCAAGACTACACCCCGTACGCCACGCATAATCTCTGATTCGGATATCCAGGGCTCCAAAGACGCTGTCATACAAGACCTGGAGAGGAAACTACGTTTCAAAGAGGAAAGACTCAGCAACGGACAGCAGGTACTATATGCTCTTCTGTTTGGATTACTAAAGAATTACAGTAGATCATTAATAGCACTACCATACTAGCCTTACTAGCATTTCCATATTGGTTCTAATGTTTATGTACACCACCATTCTAACTGATAACACAAGCAGTCATGTTTGAGTTTATTTGGTAATTAATTTTATTTATTAAAGGGTTCATTCACCACAAAAATGTAAAATGTCATAAATAACTCGCCTTCATGTTCTGTCGGGCACAAAAAGGAATTGAATTTAACACTGTTCTCTTCCACACAAAGAAAATAAATTGGAACCAGTATTTTTTATATACTATTATAGTATTTCTTTTTTAATATATATTTTCAGTTATTTTCATTTAATTAGCTCCAAAAGTGACAACAATCATAAGATGAGTGAACAGATGACCTGTAAGGCCTTCGTTCATCTTTGGAAAACACAAATTAAGATATTTTTGATGAAATCTGAGAGCTCGCTCACCCCTCCATAGACAGCAATTTAATTAACACTTTTAAGGCCCAGAAAGATAGTAAAGACATTGTTAAAATAGTCAATGTGACTCCAGTGGTCTTAATTTTATGACAACAAAAATGACAACTTTATTCAACAATTTCTTCTTTTCTGTCTCCTCCTGTCTCCTAGCGTAGCGTAGGAGACTGACACAGAAGAGAAGAAATTGTTGAATAATGTTTTTTTTTTCTTTCGCACAAAAAGTATTCTCGTCACTTTATAACATTTAAGGTTGAACCACTGTAGTCACATGGACTTTTTTTAACAATGTCTTTACTATCTTTCTTGGCCTTGAAAGTGGTAATCACTTTGCTGTCTGTGTGGGGTCAGATCTTGGATTTCATCAAAAATATCTTAATTTGTGTTCCGAAGATGAACGAAGGTCTTACGGGTTTGAAACGACATTATGGTGAGTAATTAATGACAGAATTTTCATTTTTGGGTGAACAAATCCTTTAACCCTTATTTGCACTTCCAAAGTAAAAAAAACATTACATAAGAATGTTAAATCTTGTATAACGTTTCATATAAATGTAAAATTAAATATCTAGCTATATGTGCGAGTGTAAACTGTTCTGTTAAGTTAATTGGAATTTTTTCCCCCCAATATACTGTATACTGTTCACTGTAACCTTTCATTATGTTTCATTACAAAATATACTTAAATAATGGAGAAAATTACCTTCCATCACCAGTTCCTCCGATTGAAATTGTCACTCACTCACTGTAGAAGCCCTAAAATCAATCCCACCACGTGTTCAAAACAACTAATAGCTTTGAATTCACGAGTACAGGAGACGACCAAATAATCATAATGCTTTTGCATGTGTGAGTGTTTTCTCTCACACACTAACCTAGGCTCTGATAGATTAATCCTGCTTGCTTTCAGAGGTTAACCTATGAGGAGAAGATGGCTCGCAGGCTGCTGGGCGCTGACAATGCTGCCACAGTGTTTAACACACAACAGGTGGAGGAGGAGCCAGTTACACAGGTATACACACACAAAAGATTCACATATACTCATGAGCACAACACACAAACCCATCCACACAATGTCCCCACTATGTCACAGTAAACAAAGCAGTTGTTTATAATTGTCTGGCTTTTTTTAAGCATGGGTTATAAACAAAATCCATTCATTAGAAATTTGTACGCACACTTTTTCCAGTGTACCACTTGGCGTTTGTATGTCGTTTAGAGCATTGTGGTTTGCCTGTGTGCTTGTAAATGCGTCTTAATTCAGCTAATTGCTAAAAGCTACTGCATGTGCTTGTACATATGCATTGGGTACTTAGTAAAGTGATGTAATTTTGGCAAGGAGAGTGTGCCGGTGAGGCATTTCGGAGGTGTGCGTGAGCAGGTACGTTCATAAAAACAGGATTAGCAGCACAACACAAACACGCATTGAAAGTAATGTGTATGACTATGCACTTTTGAGCAATAGGTATGTATTTGGTCCGGATGTGACATCCTCCTCAACTCCCCTGCCTGTTTTCTGATCTCTCTCTACAGGAAGGCAGCTCAGCTGACTCAGAGTCTGTCCCTCAAAAGGTTATTCATTCTCATCCTGTCTATTATAAACATCACGCAGCGGCCTGTCTGTCCTCCTCCTTATGATTTGCTCTTCTCTGAGTCTGTCTCACCGTTGTATTTCCCTTCACCTCATGAGACCACCCCCGATTGTTTAATTGTCTCACCCCTCTGTGTGTGTGGCCACCCCCATGTTTTGGCCAGTCACTACTGTATGTGATTGTGTGTTTACTCAGTCCACTATGTTTTCTTATGTCTCTGTTTATGGAATATCTGAGTCCTGAGTAAGCATCGCGGTAAAGTCTTTGACTGCGATATGATAGTGATGACTATTGCAGTCTCTGGGAAAAAAATATGGAGATTTACGCAATATTTCTGATCAAATAAGCAGTGTTTAAATTACAACTCCTGGGGGGTCCAATGTTTGGAAGAAAGTAAGGTTGCATGACCTCAGCATATTGTTCTATAATGAAATATTTTATCCACAGGCTTCATTGTATTTTACCAATGAAGATGCATTTTGATTTAGCCTATATTTTAAATTTAATGGAGCCATATATGGCACTTTCATTTGTTGGAAACAACAAATATATTGTTTATTTATCACAAATGTTATATTAATAGAACTGAATTGTGAGAAGCCACATTTATTATTTATTATGTTTTCCTAGTAAAAATACCCATCTATTAAAGGTTGCTTTTCATTTTCCCCATAGAAATGAAATGGGTAACTAATATGGTAGCCAGGATTTGTTCTAAACCAGGGGTCCGTTCTTCGTACCTCGCTTAATACATCGGAGATGATTTGACAGATCCCAGATCTTTTATTTGTGATCACTGCTCTCTGGCTAATTTAATTCTTATTCAAGAATTTGCAGATTGGGTTAAAATATCTGGATTAAGTTATCTAAGATTACTGCGCGTTCTTGTGTTCACTGAAGAAGTTATCTGCATCTCCTGCGCTGCAACAAACCATAATATCCGTAATCACGCAAATGAATGCACGGCTTAGAATAACGTTAGCTACAGCATGTGTGTAAGACTCCAATAAAATTATAAAGTAATTATTCCATCACAAATAAATCACTCAATCAAGTGGCTGCGTCTATATTATACACAACATTATAATATTATTTTCAAATACATTTTGATATTAATATTATTATTATTTTAAATTATTATTGCCTGCCTGGTTCAGTAAGGAACTCTTGTAATAAAGTAGCAGTGGCTGGGACAGATGTTAAGCATCAACGCTCCTTAAAAATATGCAGTCTAATCCTGTTTACATTAAATAAGATGCTCCCGAGAAGGTTTAAGCTGACGGACCTGTTGCTATGACAGCAAGTCCAGGATGAGCGTCGAAGAACCAAACAATCCGAGATCATGCCAAATCGAAAAACGGACCTAATATACCATGCATTACTCAATATATCAGTGATGGAAAGAACTGTCGGCCTGATTTTAGAGATATTAAGGCATGCTTTAACTGGGACTAGGGGGTTCCTTAAAGCACCCCTGTAAGTCATGCACTGTGTAAAGAAGTCTCTTATGCTGTATTTATTTGATTCAAAAAATAAAAAAAGTAGAAACAGAAATATTGTGAACTATTATAGTTTAAAAATATATTGTGAAATATTAATTAATTTTAAAATTATATTTTTTCTTGCGATGCAAAGCTGAGTTTTCAACTTCAGAGTCACATGATCCTTCAGAATTCATTCTTAAATGATTTGCTGATCAGGAAACATTCCTTGTAATTGTAAGGTTCTGTCTTGCAAAACATTAATTGAAGCAATCATTTTCAAGAAACAAACAATTTGTTTTCAAACTTAAAATTAGTGTAACAATGTGTTGACATATATGAGAAAGTGAAATGTAATGCTTTTTATGACATTTATTTCCTATTTTAGGACAAATTATTTTCTGGTTCAAGTTAAGCATAAAAGGCAGTGCTAAATATTTTGTCCCGTGCAGATGTTTAATTAATTACCCACCATATTCCTACCTAAAATAAACACATTATTGCAGGAACCGTTAGTTTAAGGTTGTTTTGGTGAGTCAGAAAGCAGCTCCTGTAATACATCTGACCAGGATTTCTTTATTCCACAGAAAGTGGGACATGTAAAATGGCTTTCTCTCTACATCAGTATAGATAGAAAAGTTTGCAGACAACCCTTGATGTTGGCTTGAGTAAGCCTAGCCAGTAGTTTTAACAGCTTTAAGTTTGAGTTTCAGTTAAGCTGTTAAGTTAGGGTTAGTAGAATAAGTTTACTTGTACTTTAAAATGTTCTTCTAGTCATTAGAATGTCATATTAGATATTAAGCAGACAGTCTACTAATACTCTAATGACTGCTAGTTTACATGTAGTTGCATAGCTAGTAGAATGTCTAAAGTGGACTAGCGAAATAGTGTTACCATTTCTAAATATAATAAAATAATTCATACAGTAATTTGCTTTTTACAGCAGCCAGTTATGCAGTTTAGCGATAGTGATCATTATACAAAAGCATTGGGCCACTGAACTTCTCAATCATCATCATATGTTCCAGTGAGTTGTGTAACCGTATTGAATAATCCATGATTTAAAAATGTGCAAAAAACTGTGCTAGGTGCCTAACATCATCATGTGTCATCATGTTATTGCTAACCGATCAGGCACTGGAGACCGCATGCGTCTGCTTCGCACATTTCCTACCCTCGAGTGGAGACACTAAAATGCACATGCTTCTCATCCTCTGAATTGTGGGAAGTGGATATGCTGTTAATGTTGTGCCATAAATTTAAAGTGTGCTTAGAGCTCAACACACGTCCTTGGGCAAATAGCGGTTGTCTGTGTGTTTGCATAGGAAATGTGCATGTGTGTGCGTTTTTGAGAGGATGTGGCTGGACGTGCAAGAGAACAAGATGGAGAGGGTGCGTTCGTTGTCTACATATGTAGTTATGATGGGTGTGTGTGTGTGTTTCTGCAGCTGTGTCTTAAACCTGCAATTACTGTTGTGATGTGTCATCAGCACACACTTTTCTCCAGATGTTCCTTCTGGCTGCAGAGTGAAATAAGAAACAGAAGACAAGAAACAGACCAGATGAAAGGGCAAAAAGAGTGAAATAAGAGTTGGATATGAGACTGAATAGATTATAGGGCAGAGTGATGAGAGGATGTGTGCTTGAATGAGTTGAGAAGATCATAAATTAAAGTCTTTGTGTTTGTATGTGACAGGAGTATAAAGTGTCCAGTTTCGAGCAGCGGTTGATCAGCGAGATTGAGTTCCGTCTGGAGCGCTCGCCTGTCGAGGAATCCGACGATGATGTTCAACACGATGAAGACGCACCCGGAGAGGTTGCGCCGTTCTTCGATCAGAAGCTCAAGCACTACAAGGTCTTCGAGGGCATGCCTGTGACCTTCAGCTGTAAGGTCATCGGAGACCCAAAGCCGAAGGTGAGAGGTCATCACGTGCATTTTTACATTTCATGATTCTTATCAAAGTGACTTTCTCATCAGCTAGTTAAGTGTTAAAGCTTATTACATTGTAGGTTATAATCAAGATATCTCCAATATTTTAGTTTAAATAGACACTCTGTTAATAATATGCTAAGTGTAAATAGCCTGTCTTATTGGAAAGGCAATTTACACTAACTCCGCCCACCAATATCTGGTTTTGCCACACAAAATGTAAAAGGATGCATGCCATTCGACATATGCAGTGGCCGTAAGGAGTATGGCTTGTGATCGACCTGAGTTTGAATCCACCTTTTCCTAAACTCGCTTTTTCTCCCTTTTCCCATCACATATTGGATCAGAAAGGCATTTATTTTCAATAAAAATTAGGAAAATATTTGAAAAGTGGAAATAAAGTGCCTTCTGAGTGTTTAATAATAGTGTTTATCGGGTAGATGTAGGGAGGGCATATTGTCCCAATAAGTCGTCATCCATTTAATAATTTTAAAGGTGCGGTATGCAGAATTAAAATGGGTGCTGCAGGCCAAATTCTAAATATTGGAATATTTAATTTTTTTTTAAAAAATTCTAAACATTTCCTTCGGCCCTCCTCCTTTAACTCAGCGCTCACATTAGCATGTTTCCTACATATCTTCAAGCATATTATGGTATTTTTATGCTTTAGTAAAGTGAAAAACTTACATACATTACCTTTTAATAAACATAATCATTTACACTGTTATTATTGCATCTTGTTAATGTACAACAATACTGAGATGCACATAGTATCAGCCACTATAAGTATAAATAGCACCTAACAACCAGGCCATTTGCACTTATTGCAAAGAACTGCTACTTTTATTTAGTGTAAATAGAAAATATCGCCATTTTCTCTTCGTGTAAATAGCATATTGCCAAGAAAATGCTGCTATTGTAACTTAGTGTAAATAGCCGCTGCCTATTATTCAATTTCTGATATGCCATTGCAGGAAAAAAATATATACCGTATATAAGTATACCGAAGAGACTTCTTTCAAGAACATAAAACAAATCTTGCACACCAGTTACTTGATTCTTTTTCATAATATAACTTGTATAATATAGTCTTTTTTACTATAGTCTATAGCCTTATCATGAATATTGTTCTGCAGATTAATTAGTAGTTCACAGTATGGCAGTTTATTTTACAGTTAATGGTGCTTTACAAAGCGGCATGTTCTGTATGTTGTGTTAAGGGTTTGTAGGAGAGGAGACTGGAATGCTCCTTTATCATCTGTGACTAGGCTGGTTTCATCAGAAGCTCTGCTCTGCTTCACTTCTGAGATTCCTGCCATATATGGCTGTCTCGCGTTCATTGTGTGTCTCTTTCTGACTACCATGAGACCACTGTAATGACTGTGTGATGACAGCAGACTTAGTAACGAGCCATGAGGAAGAGAAAAAGAAAGGAACAACGGTACAGGCTTTGGCGTGTTACATAATCATGTTTATATCTGTGTGTGTTTGTAGGTGTACTGGTTTAAGGACGGAAAGCAGATTTCGAAGCGCAGTGAACACTACCGTATCAGCCGTGATCCGGACGGCACATGCTCCCTGCACACAGCTGCTGCCTCTCTAGATGATGATGGGAACTACACCATCATGGCAGGCAACCCAGCGGTGAGATATACACTCTTAATATATAATACGCAACACATGATTATATTGGCATAGGTAAACAATGTTGAAAAGATTGATCTTCTTTTATTTTAAAAGTATGCTCCATGTGCAAAGTTAACTTACCACTGTTCATTTTAATTATACACTTTTTTTTTCTTCTTCAAACATTTGGAACTGATTCAAACTGATTTTTTTTTTTTTTTTCATGCAACACAAGAACATGTATTTCTCAGAAAACCGGAGACTAGTCATCCTCCCAAATTGCAAAAGGCAATATTTGTGCAATATTTAGTTTTATTTCCTTGCAGTAAAAATTAACTTAATTTGTTAGTGTTAGTTTTGCTACGGAAAATGATACATTTAATTCATTTGATAGCTCTCTCACGTGTACACGCACGCACAAGTGGCTAGTCAGCTTGACCAGTGTTTTGGTGGAGACTGATAAACAAAAAATAGTACAGCCTTTAGAGGGATCAAGAGTTCTCTCACAGACTCACGCATTCATCTGTCTTTGTGGGGACATTCATTGACACAATGCACTCTCTAGCTACTTAACCCTACCCATCACAACTAACTGCCAAACCCAAACCCTGACCCTAAACCTAGCCTTAACCCAATTATAACCTGATCCCTAAAACCAAGTCTTGACCCTCAAACAGGCCTTTAAAAGGGTTTTAGAAAGTGTGGACCTCACTTTACTCTTTGTCCGCATGCCGCTGGCCTCACTCAAACCAGTCCTCACAAAGATACACACACACATGCGTCTGGTTCACTATCTCTGTAGGGGACTCTCCATAGACGTAATGGTTTTTATATTGTACAAACTGTATATTCAAACTGTAACATGAGTTCCCATGAATCTGTGTGCATTCAGGTTAAAGTTCCCACCGGGATAGAAAAACATGAACACACACATACACGAACATCACAGATCTTTTACAACTATGGATTTCTTTACTTATCTCTCTCTATATCTTTCTCTCTTAGGGGCGAGTGAGCTGTACTGGAAGGATGATGGTTCAGGCTGTGAACCAAAGGGGGAGAAGTCAGCGCTCCACACCTGGACACATCCGCAGGTATACAAGTAATGCTGTTTCTAAAAATAAACAGCTAGTGGATTACAGCAGGTCCAGGATCAGGTTTGCTTAATGGGACTTGCACTAATAGAGGGTGTGCCCCATGTACAGGACACCTGTGTATTTTGGACAATGATGCAGGGACAAGTTAAGAAGTCTTTTGTGCAGAATAGAAGATGTGAATCTTTGTCAAAGGGTGGGGTTTCCTCTGGATTAGATATAATATACCAGGCCATTCAGGCCTTTTATATATTTGATTGACAGTCAATAGTGTCTGAAGGCAATGCAATGTGCCAACCTATCATTCATTCATAAAAGGAGATATGAATCCCTAGACATGAAGTTATCAGAGCTGCTCTTCATGGAATTTTTTTTAAATATTTATATTTCCCACAAATATAGTGCACTTTGGTGTTCTAGTGCTTTTTATATTATATTATAGGCAAATTTATATCACCATAACACCTATAAGGCATGTTAGATAACCTTTTAATTCCCCCTTCCTCTTAAGTTGGTCATTTTGGCCATTCTCACTACGCAATGAATAGAATCAGTAGTATAATCTCTCTGTTTTTTTTCTTTCTCCCAGACCACGCTCAAGGTCCAGAGACAGTGGCGATGAGAATGAAAACATTCAGGAACGTCACTTCCGCCCTCATTTCCTGCAGGCCCCCGGTGACCTTATTGTGCAAGAGGGCAAACTCTGCCGCATGGACTGCAAGGTGTGCGTCTGCACAAACACTGCCACACTCACTTCAACACAATTAATGACCATAGTGACCTATTACTGTACATGGTTACTTTACAAGTAAATAAATGTGGGCATTTTTAGAGGCTGGAGGAAACATTCTGTGTGTGATTATCTGGGAAAAGTTTTCCCCCTCTGCATTCTGAAGGAAAGAAAAAAGCTTAAAGTTGATGTTTCATCACCTCTACAATGATGAATACCCTCTCTTTCTCCTATTATTGAGTTTTCTTCTTTCTCTCAGATGTGTTTCCATTGGCTTACCGGCTTAGTCTCTGAAGACTGTGCGCTCTATTCTTCCTTCCCTCCCTCTGTCTCTGCCGCTGTTTTGTCTGTCCCGTATTTATTTGTTTCTCTTCATTTGCAGCCTTTCTCATGACAATCCCCCCTCCACACACACATACCTGTCTTTATTTTTATTTTTTATTTAAAGGCACAATATGTAAGATTTTTGGATTAAAATATCTAAAAACCACTAGAACAATGTTATATATTTTGTTGACTTGTGTACTTGCATTATCCCAAATGTGTCCAAGAATGTTTAAATCCAGAGAAATCGGCTATTTTAACCAGGACACAGTTGAGCTATATAACAATGATTAGTCTTATTGTTTAAATCTGGTTTTCTTGATTTACCGTGAGTACCATGTTTTACCATGCCTAATATTGATCTCTTACTGCAGTGTGAAACAAGTGTCTCATAGTAGCCGCCGATCGAACGCACAGAGTAGCATTATAACATAACTTTCAAAACACTCACATGTACCTAATATGATAAAACAACACTGCGTTCCACCACATTCGCATGAGTGGAAGAAGCGTTTGTCTGTGGCATAATAAAAGCTCCGCAAAAACAAGGCCTTATCAAGCTACGCCTTTGTTTGGAATAAGCAAACTATAACTTGTCAACTAACTCTCAGAGTATAATTATACTGTTAGTAGACTTTTTTAAGGTTAGTTGTTAGAGTTCGGGTAGAGTTTGAGTAGAATAAGTTGACATGTTGCAAAGTTACTTATAGTCAGTAGAATGTCTACAGTACCTCTACCTCTTATCTGGTCTATTTCTTTCTCTCATGGTGTCGTCTGACTGTAGTATTACATTCTCTTTCTGTACCGCCACCCATGTCTGGCCGCGAACTGCATATGTCAGAATAAAGGCTCACTGTGCCATAGATGGATTCACACGCTATAAAAAGACCCTGATCAGTAATTCACTCATGCACAGAACCCTGAATGTCAATGGTATTTATAGAGCAGATTTTTTTTTAACTCTGTCTATGAGGCTTTCTAAACTTTCCAGGCCACAAATGTCCCTAGATGCAGTTCAGGAGGTCTAAAATCAAAGTGCCTTTTTTCCAGTTTGCGTTTTCTGCTTTTTCACTTACACAGCCTGTTCTTTCAATAAAAGTCATGAGCACACTGAAGTTGGCTGTAGTGTGATGCATGATGGACATTGTAACCATCACGCAGGGAATATGCACACCCAGGGGAACGGCACTTGAACAGCGTGTTCACAATTTCATGAGCGTTCTCAGGGACATCACGATAAATGCAGATGGATAAACAAGCATCTCAGTCCACCCCGCTCAGCCCCGTGCGTGTAAACACAAACACACGCACACACTCATAAACACACAGGCACATTCACTGGTGGTCTGATGCTGGCACACCTTCAGGTGAGGCAGGTGTTGTGTTTCTCAGGAATGTGAGAGTTGTTGAAAACAGATCCCAGGCATTGTGCACAGACCCATTTCCCATGAGAACCACACACATACAGATGCCACAGTTCAGGCGCACAGGGACAAACAGGCATTGATGAAAGCACAAACACATAAACACTAGCTTCATGTTTAAAAGTGCTTTAATTGCACTTTAACTGACATTTTATAGCAAAGATAATGCAGGAAAGAATACAGTAAATTATACTGAAAACATTTGATTTGATTTGTTTTTTGTTTTTTTTTAAACATAGGTAAGTGGTCTGCCAACTCCTGACCTCATCTGGCAGCTGAATGGCCAGACCATCCGTCCAGACTCCTTCCACAAGATGCTGGTGAGGGAGAACGGAGTTCACTCATTGGTCATCGAGCCTGTCACTAACAGAGATGCAGGAGTTTACACGTGCATCGCCAGCAACAGGGCTGGACAGAACTCATTCAACCTAGAGCTTATTGTTGCAGGTACACCACCAACATCTTCTACACAACCATAGAGTTCAACTAGGAATAAAACGCACGGTAACACTTCAGTATGGGGAACACCTATTCACTGTTAACTATGACTCAATAAACTCCTAATTTACTGCTTATTAATAGTTAGTACGGTAGTTTTTGTAGCGTTTGAGTTTAGGGATTGGGTAGGATTAAGGATGTAGAATATTAATATGTGATTTAATATAAGTACTAATAAATAGCCATTATCCTAGTAATATGCATGCTAATAAGAAACTAATTAATAACGAGTTTTGAACCCTAAAATAAATTGTTACCAAAGACACTATACTAAGATGTATACTACTGGTCGGTAAGATTTTTTTCTTAATGTTTTTGTAAGAAGTCTCTTATGCTCACCAAGGCTGGATTTAAAAAAAAATAAATAAAAAAATACAGTAATACAGTATTATTGAAGAAATTAGCAATTTTATCACGGACCGTGTGCGTGCATCACCTATTAATGACATCATACCCGCGTTACCCTCGATTTTTTATTTTGTAGACACCATGGAAACACCAAAGACGCTTTAATATATGATGTGTTTTATTAGACAGGGGAGCAACTGTCTGGATACATTCATCAACAGAAAACTGATCATTGTTATACAGCTCAACACAGTTAGTCTTATTGTTTAAATCTGCTTTTTTTTATTTACCGCGAGTACCATGTTTTACCATGCCTAAAACTGCAATGAACAGCAAGTGTTTCATAGTAGCTGCCGAGCGAGCAGCATAACATAACTTTCAACACTCTCAAATGTGTGTAATATGATAAAACAGCGCTGCGTTCCCCTACATTTGCATGAGCTGAAGAAGAGGAAGCGCTTGTCTGCGGCAGAATAAAAGCTCCACGGCACTCGAGCAGTGTGCCGTGTGTCCACTCGTCTCTCATTAGCAATCGCTCCAGCGCATCGTTCAGCCTCACCCTGCTTCATACTACAGTAACACTAATACATCTTTAATACTTTAGCTCATCCATAAATATGATTTCTGCCCGAGTCCCATCCCAATTCTTTTCCATCGGCTGTTGAGTTGAAGACAACAACTCCCATGATTCTGCAAAATCAAGGCGTCAAGCTACGGGTTTTGTTTTGAATAAGCGACCTCTAGCGGCAAAAAAACTTGCTAAATATAACTACAAAATTTATATAATGCAACTAAGAACGTATAACGCGTATAATTTGAATATGTATAAATATATTTTTATATACAAATTTTATTTTATATAAAATTGTTTTTGTGAATGCTACATGAATACTTCATGTTTTTTCTTGTTGCCTTAATACATTTTTTAGCCAAAGAGATGCATAAAGCCCCGTGTTTCATTGAGAAACTCCAGAACACAAGTGTCGGTGAGGGTCAACCTGTGCGTCTAGAGTGCCGTGTGTCTGGAGTCCCATTCCCACAGATCTTCTGGAAGAAAGAGAACGAGTCCTTCACTCACAACACAGACAGGATAAGGTAGGAAATCTTGGCCAATCACAGCCCTCCTGCAGCCATTCCACCAATCAAACTGCAGAATCTCCATGTAAATATAAATGAGAACATATTTTTAAGTAATCATTTTTGTGTTTTATATTGCATAAACCGGAACAGAAAGTATAATCGCTTTCAGGAGTTAATCATAATCAACAAAGTTCTCTTAATTTTAATAAGTAGCTTTAATGAGCTCCCCTCTTGAATACTATTGACCTCATAGATTCACAACTTTCTACTCACTGTGCACAGCAGTTGAGAGGCTGGTGTTTAAAGTTGCTACATGTGTTTGTGTGTATACAGTATACATGTAAATATATATACACACACACACTCACAGACGAAAGGGCCTTGTAAAAGAAACATACACACAGTAACCCCACCACAGACGCTACTGTCTACACCACCTCAGAGGGACGAGAACAGTTAGTCACAAGCTGTAAAGTGTCTAGACACAATGTTTGTGGATGCGGTTTACTCATAAGGATTGAAATCAAATTAATATGCTTGCTCATGCAGCATAAATAAACAATCCTGGCATGAATTGATCTCATAATCTTTTGATTGAAGGCAAACTATGTTGCTACTTGCTCATTCTGATGTTCAATTCCATTTCCCAGCATGCACCAGGACAACTTCGGTTACCTCTGTATGATCATCCAGCCGGCTCTGAAAGAAGACGCGGGCTGGTACACGGTTTCAGCTAAGAATGAAGCTGGCATCATCTCTAGTACAGCACGTCTCGATGTACATGGTAAGTTTGAACACAGTGGAAACGGATCTTATGAATGCATGTAACAATGCTGAGTGAGTTATGATTGGTAAAGGACCAAAATACAGACTAAGTGGTTTATATGATCAATGTTCTTGCATAAATTGCTTCAGATTAAAGAAGAAACCGTATTTAATCTGTCCAATAAAAGCACACTCCCTTCCTCCGCCCAGTTTTGTTTCCATAGCAATTCCATCTGCCAGCGCTGTGTGTTTGCCATCATCAACAGGTTTAACAAAACGGATGCATTACCTAAGGTTAAACCAACAATGGGCTGGCAGCCTGTGTACTAGAATCACAGAAGGGGTGTGATTTAGCACACAATGTTATATTCTCCATCATACCATGATTACGATTTAAAATGTATCCAGTCTAGAATGAATAAATATTAAATAAATGTATTTCAAATACATTTTGGTATAAGTATACTACTAATACATATTTATTTACTTAATATAAATGCCCTTCAGTTGTACTGTTGGTATGCTAAATTGCTATACTTAAGTATATCTTGAGTTGGACCTCAGCACTATTTCCAGATAACTAAAGTTCATTAAGTACAAAATTACTGCTTCCAATTTAGCAGACTTTAAGTATATTTGATTGTGATTGAAGTGGAACTACTGCAAGTACACTTAAAATATCTCGCATTTAAAGACTAATATCATAGAGATCATACTAACCTTGCTAATAGTGATATTAAACACATTTTCGGCTTAATATTAATAAATGTGCATGGTGCAATAAAGAAGTACTCCAAATAAAGTTTAATTATAATTTTTAAACCAGTAAGTGATATGTCAGTACATATGTTAATGGATTTGTAGTATACTTACTATGAAATAAATGCATTTTAAATTTCCACTAGGGTAGAGTTTTGGCTCAACATTTTTGGCTTTGATACAATACCAGCTCTGATACCCCAATATTACATCAAATTACCAATATTAAAACTAGCTGAAAATTAGTATATAGTGAATATATTTGTATATATTATCAATATTTTGTATTAATAAATTAACATATAAATACTAAAAGCTAAAATTATTCATTTTAAATGCAACAAGTGAAAAACTCTTTTCAGCCACTAATATGATTTAACTTATATGATTGATATATCAAACATATTGACAGTTGAATATGCATTACAGATAAATAAATCAAATCAAATGCGTCAGAGGTGCATGTTTCAGCATATTTTCCAAATGTATTCTCCAAATATTTCAGACAATAAGCTTTTTATATATTGTGATTAAGAAAGAAAATAACATGTTGCTTTGCTCCAGTGGACATGAATATGAATAACTCCTTTCAAATAATTTTTTTTTATACCGTTACACCATGTAACCCTAAATGAAACATTCTATCCTATGCAGGAAAGTCTCCATATGTTTTTGTAATTGAGCAACTACATTGATTACGTAGATATCAATTTGACATCCTGTGATTTCTTCTGAGAAATGGTGTTAATCCTCGCCCTTTCCTTCCTTCAGCCCAGTGGCAGCAAACTCACACCCCGAAGCTCAAGAAGGTGCGTCCATCGACGAGCCGCTACGCCGCTCTGACAGAACGGGGTCTGGACGTGAAGGCGGCCTTCTTCCCAGACGCCAATCCTCTTCCTCCCGGCGCCCTAGTGGAGAGTGACGACCTGTAGAGACTAGCATGGAGGATCTGACCTTCAGACCTTGATCCATCGTACTCCATAATCCCCACCCATTTCCCAACACAAACCTCTTGCTCTTCAAGAACCTTTCTCTAAGGGGGTCGGATGAAAAAGTGATGGAAAGACTTTGAATGGTAAGGGAGGAAGCTGCTCAGCGTCTTAGTATTATCACTTCTCTGCCCGAGGAAGACTAGACCATTCACTATGCTTTTATTTCAATTGTTTCCTGAGGGGAAGTGATGTGGGTGCTTAAGTGAGGTCATAAACAGACTTGATGGTTCGCTGGCACACTTAACATACACACACAAACAAACAAATACACACACACACACCAGCACGGCTTTGAGGAAGGAGGTAGTTTACCGATGATCACCTTGTTTTTCATCTCTAGATTTTCACAAGTGCCTAATAAATATTTAATATTAAATTAACTTTTAAAAAAATAATAATAATAATAAAAAAACATTTATTCAAATAACTAGCATCTAGCTGTGCATGTTACTACAGTGCCAACATGTAACACTTTTTATGTATTTAGTTATAATACCTTAGCTTAGATATATTTATGAAACGCTGGAGGAAATGTCTTCCTCTCCAGCACAGGAAATAGGACTTTTTTGGGTGGTTGGGCAGGTTCTCTGGAAGTAGGGAACAGTGCTCTAGAAAGATGGACACCGCTGAAACTCCATGGACCCCATCGTCCCGGGAGCTTCAGGGTCCTTGAGATCCCACACATTGATCAGATGCACACTGCCATAGATGTAAGCTGCGTCTGGATCTACAATCCAGAGATGTCTCACAAGGCCGGGCCTTAATGACCTTTTCCCACCCTGTCTTTTTGTTCGTTGTTTTAGGAGAGAGTAAAAGCGGAGACTGATATGTCATTAACATGAGTGATGAGATTTTTGCAAGTTTTGGCTGACTGACAGATTTGGACAGATGTTTGTTGTGTTTCTGTGGAAGCGAGAGGGAGGAGGAATGCTTAAGATGGAAGTACAGGAAGCAGAATCGCCACATGTTTGGGAAGGACGGGCTGATTGTGGATGAAGATGAGATGTACACGTACGAGTATTGATTTTAATGATGGTGGTGCAGATGGTAATTCTTTGACAGATAGGCTTTAGTTTTCAGGTTTGGAATTACAGAAACAACACAATGTGATATTGGCAGCACAGATTTGTTCATTTATTTCATTTTCAAGAAAAAAAAACTCAGAAAGCATTATATTGTGTCTTATTAATGCACATTAGTAATGATATTAGTGTTCTCTCAACATTTGCTCTGATCAGTTGAGTATCAAATACTCAGTTGCAGTACTGAAATGTAAAAAAATGTGACGATACTAGCATTTGAGCGTTGTTGAACGGATTCGTAAACTCCTCTGATTGGCCATTGTGGTCATGCGCTCTACATTTTTGTCTTTGATTGGCTACAATGATCAACGCTCTTCACCGAGTCCTTGAATGACGATTGCTCTTCACCGAGCGCCTACACAGATACACACGGGAGTGTTTGAAAGGGAGGTCTATCAACGGCTCCCTAAAATATCCACTGATAGACGGATCCGCTGACAGACGCCTGCTTTCAAACACTCCCGTGTGTATCTGTGTATTGTCACATTTTTAAAATTTCAGTACCGAAGTCGGTACTTTTGACAACTCTACTCAGTTGGGAGTTCAAGTTTAGCCATCATCTCACACACACACTTGCAACATATATACAAAAAAATATAGCATAATGTATACATGTAAGCCTGTGATTGCATATGTTCTTTCTTACACGGCTGTTTTTTCCTTCAAATTAGTCAGATTTTTGAAGGCTCTTATTCTGCAATGTTTTAATACGTTTTCCAAGCCAACCTGTGCCTGTATACGGACTGTTCTCCTTATTCTCTTCTGGTTTATGAATAGTACAATAAATAAATGTCTCTGAAAGTATTGAGTCAGGGTCGAGTCCAATTACTCTTGGCAAAAACATCTCTCAGTAAAGCTGAGTGAGCTTTTTGGGGATCTGTGGTGAGGCCAGATTTTACATTTTAATTATTTTCTTCTCTAAACAGAATTGTTTAAAGGGGTTTAACTCATTTGTGTGTGTAATGTAGCATAGCTTATTTGGATGATGAAAAACATCACAAAGTTAGTTGTATCCTTCAAACACTGACCTTGTCATCCCAAGAATGGAACATGCAACCATAACCCAAAAACTCCAATGTGCTAAAAATAGAATTAATCCAATCCAGATGGGCCAAAACTACTCTCAAACAGTTTTGTGAGAAATACAGATATTATGCTTTATCTGCAAAACAAAAATGTACACTTCAATGACTCAGTCAGCTCATAAGTTTTGCTGGCAGGAATCACAATGCCAGTCGTAGTCCTCCGTCCACGAGCAGAACCTGTCCTGTGATGTATGGAGACTCCAGGAGGAAAAGGACAGCCTGTGCTGCCTCTGCAGGTTCCCCAAAACGTCCCAGTGGAATTCTCCTCGCTGCTTCTTCCTTCTCTAGCCCTGCCGTCATGTCCGTCCAAATGAATCCTGAGAGGGGAGAGTGAGATGAATTATCAGTGCCACTCATATGAACGCTAATATGCAAGAGGATTAGTAGGCGAAAGATGTAGTAGAAGTGAGAAAAGAGAGGACAAACAACCTGGAGCCACCAAGTTCACTCGTATATTCCGGGAAGCGACTTCCTTTGCTAGGGAGCGTGTGAAGCCCTCCAGTCCAGCTTTACTGGCACTGTACACACACTGTCCGGAGTTTCCCTTCACACCCACCACAGAGCCTGAAGAAACATCATTCACCCCATAAAGCCTTTGTATCATACTTAAGGAACACATTTCTAAGGAAAAACAATCTACCATGTCTTCAGTAAAAGGCCTTTTAGTATAATTCTAAAAATGTCTCCTTAAGAATAGCTTTTATAATGTTAGTAGTTCATCAAGATAAACACTTACAAGACTAAAGCAACTTATGTGTATCATATCTGACACATTTTAACATCAGGGGCCAGTTGTTCAAAAGTTCTGATCAAATCGGATTGGATCAAATAGAAGTGGCTTTTTCTAAAGAAAAAAAGGATTCTAAAATCAAATTAGATCGCCAATACTATTTTGTGTTGTTCAAAGCTTTTTAGTAAGATTGTGATATATTTGATCCAAAAACAAATCAGGATTATACTGATCCCATCAGAATTGGATTTCAGGAAGAAAAATGAATACAACTTTAAAACATTTTTAGGCTACCTATTAAGCCTTTGGGTAGTCTAGAGTACGGAAACAAAAGAGATGTCACCATAAAATAATCCCCAAACAGCTGAAAAGATCAAACTAATATATATATAATTTAAAGTGTTTTTTTTTATTTTATTTTTTTTATCACGGATTGTAAACTACATTGGCACAATAAGAGATGAATCAGTCAAAAGTTCTTTGTGAGGGAACACAGTTGCTCGGGTAAACGTGAAACTTTTCTGAGAGAATGCAATTAAGCATTGAAAGCATTTTTCCCCCATCTCATATCTTTTCCATCCCATGTCCCTTTAGGGGCTCCGTAGAGCAGTAATCTGAAAAGGTGTGTATCTGGATCAGGGTGATCCAATTCAATTTTGCTTTGAAAAACCAGCACAAAAGTACAATGGATTACCTGATCCTGGATAGCAAAACATGGGATTTCCAAATCCAGATCATTCTGATCCAGATTAAACTTTTTGAACAAATGTTCCCAGGCTTTTGAGATGTCAACATTTATTTGTACGTCTCTCAATCATCATTGTATAGCACTGCATTTTGCCCACAACAATTAAAACTACAGAGCTTTGATTAAAAAAAAAATGTTTTGACTATATAGTTTTATGCCGCAGGATTTACGGGGTGCTGAATAAACACTCTTACTTTATCATGTAAAACATTTTTTTAATTCAGATTACACCCATTCGAAATTCTAGTTTACCATATTACATAATATGAAGAGAAAACGGGACTAATTCAGACAGTTACTCTCCGAATTTGACGTGTATAAAGGCCCGTTCACACCAAGAATGATAACTGTAAAGATAAACTAACGGATACGGTTCTGTTTATTCTAAGAACGTGCTTGTCTGTCGGTTTAAATGCTCGAGCTCGTTACAGCAGAATGGATTCTGATTGGCTGTCAATGTTTTTTTTTTATCGTTTAATCAACTGGATAAAATCGTTCTGGAAGTGGTTCCAACGATTTCGTTTTTCTGTGCCGTTATCGTTATAGCTGTGGTGTGAACTGCTATTCTTTAATATTGAGAACGATTTTTAGAACTATCTTTATCGCTGTCTTTATAGTTATCGTCCTTGGTGTGAACGGGCCTTCAGACCTGCCTTATGATGCTGAACTAGCGATATTTCAAATCTGGAGTTTTGGCGCCATCTAGTGGTGATTAAATGAACATAAATTGTCCAGTTGCTAATACAGGGTGAATGTTCCCCTTTTCTCCAGGTTAATCTTCGTGACACTTCTGAACTGAAACAATATACAGTATAAGAAGATCGTAAGGTAGTGGGACATAGAGAAATATGGCTCACCAATGTTGACAATAGCTCCTCCGTGGCTGAGCATGCTGCGTAGAGCACCTCTGCACGTGAGCATTGAGCCCAGTAGGTTTGTGTGCAGAACAGACATCATGTCTTCAGATTTACTCCTCAGTAACAATGCATCTCTATAAAATACACATTAGAATGCAGCAGTCTTTTATTTTTATATAAAAATCTGCTTTTTTTTGTTTTGTTTGTTTGTTTTGGCCATGGAAACAAATCTATTATTCAGTAAACACATTATACATTTTCTGCATCATTGCTGACCTGTTGATGCCAGCCGCATTAACCAGGTATCCCACAGTGCCACAGTTCTTACTGATGGTCTCAAATGCTCTCTGAACATCTTCTTCTTTAGAAACATCACAGCTAAGACCCAAATGTTTTTCTGAAATTAAATATCTCCAGAATTATAATATCTATTTCAATCCAAGATTAAGACTTTTTAATTGCGTCCACCTGGTTAAAAATAGTTTTTGATCATGCTCTTTGATAGATGAATGCTGAACATTTAAAGGGATAGTTCATCCAAAAAATTTAATTAACCCATGATTTGCTCACCCTCATGCCATCCTAGGTGAATATGATTTTCTTACTTCAGATTAATACAGTCGGAGCTTTATAATGGCAGTGAATGGGGGTCGAGATTTTGAAGCCTAAAAAAGTGCATCCATCCATCATAAAAGTGCTCCACACAGCCCCGGAGGGTTAATAAAGTCCCTTTGAAGTGAAGCGATGCTTTTGTGTAAGAAAAATAACCATATTTAGAACTTTATAAGCTAAAATAACTAGCTTTCGGCAGACACCTTATGCAAGTTGACTAACGGCAAAAGAGTAACCCCTGACACATGCCTTTTCTTTCTCTTTCCCTGTAAATCAGTCCGTATGGCTGTCTGTTGGAAGCTAGTTATTTTAGTTTATAAAGTTTGACATTTTTATATTTTTCGTATACAAACGCATCGCTTCACTTCTCTTCAGAAGGCCTTTATTAACCCCGAAGCCATGTGGAGTACTTTTATGATGGATGCACTTTTTTGGGATTTAAAATCTCAACCCCATTCACTGCCATTATAAAGCTTGGAAGAGCCAGAATTTTTTTATATATATCTCTGATTGTATTCGTCTGAAATAAGAAAGTCATGACCACCTAGGATGGCCCGAGGTGTAATTTTCATCCCTGTAAGTAAAACAGGCCTGAAGGTGTATGATGTCTACACTGCCAAACTGAAGTGATATAATTTTCACCACTGCCAGTAATTCAAAAGGATTCATTGTATTCAGTGACTCACCTCCAGGGAGAGATTCAGCAGTATCCTGAGCAGCCTCCTTATCCCTGGACAGCACCACAACCCTATGACCCCTCTGTGCCAGCAGCTGAGAAACTGCCCGGCCAATGCCACGTGACCCTCCAAACACTACGGCCAGTCTGGACATCACGACCCTACAGCGCTGACTGACCACTGCTGGCCAGTAATCAGATATTGAATGAGTAAAGGTGAAAATAAAACTGAAAATAGTGTCTGTGTCTTAGTAAAAATAAATGGATATAAAGAAACCATACATTTTTGCTTGACATTGATTGATTGGCACATCCAAGAAATGTTATTATCTGTATCTGTAAATTTATTTACTTATCACTTAATTATCATCATACTGTGGTATTCAAAAGTAATTCTTTATGTATAACGCCACAGTCTTTGTAAGACAGTAAAGTTATTTGTCATTCAAGAACAGCAAGATGTAAAGCAGAGATTAATTAGTTCACTGAAGAGTTATGATTGCCACTGTTAATGAGCAACATCTCTTAGCGCTAATACGAGACTTCTTGGTTTATTGAAATTATTTAGAAATTGATAACTAATGCAACCAGCATTTATTTCATCCAATATGAATGGCGACATTGTTAAATGATTGTACAATTATAGCTTGGATTTAGGACTTTAGACGACAAGATCTCGAACTCACGTTAAATATCGATAAGACCATACACTCGTTCTTTCTCATTCAGGTCAAATTGTGTCGTTAAATGTGAAACTCGGGTGCAGAAGGAATGGGTGCCGCCATGTTGACTGCCCCGCGCGCGAGCAGCCGATAGGTGGAGCCAAACGCACTGCTAAAGCCAGAAGTGTTCAGAAAGAAGCTAAAATAGTAAAGAAATAGACTTAAAGGGATAGTTCATCCAAAAATGATCCCATGACTCACCCTCAAGCCATCTCAAGTGTGTATGACTATCTTCTTTCAGACGAACACAATCGGATAGTATTCGAGTATTCGTATATAAGACCTTTTAAATGTTTTTGTTTTTTTGTAGGAAAAAATATCCATATTTAAACTTTATTAACTATTACAGATTACTTTTATGATGTATTGATGCATTTTTGGGGAGCTTTAAAATATTGTCCCCCATTATCTTCCATTAAAGCTACGCAGAGCCAGGATATAGAAAAAAGTCCTAGGATGGCTTGACGGTGAGTAAATCATGGGATAAATTTGATTTTTGGATGAACTATCCCTTTATAGTAGAAATCGGTTGAAGAGTGCTCACCTTTTTGGTCTTTTAATCAGCGTGTTTAATATTAAAAGTAAACAGACATGTTAGACACTTTATATCCACTTTTCTATTATGTTCTTCCTTGTTATTGAAAATAAATTCCTTCTCGATCTGATATGTGGTGGGAAAAGGGAGAAGAGCGAGTTTGGCAAAAGGCGGATTCGAATAGATTTGCTTCAAAACTCAATGCTGTGCATTTACACCACTGTCGCTCTATAATTCAGCGATTTCTGCAATTTTATCTTTCTTAACCAGATGTTTAGTAAACAATGCAGTAATAAACGGCATACTCCAGTAAAAATTTTCAGAGAGGACCCACCCACATTTTTTTTGCTTCCGACACCCATGATCTCTCTGGGTCCAATATCAGTGGTCGTAAAAAGTGGGTGGGTCTTGTGTCCCACCCACACACAATGGTTCGGACGCCCATGCTTGAGATTAAAAAAAGATTTGAAAATAACCATATCTAAAAAAATCTACAAAATACACATAATTATTATTATAAATATTATAATGACTATAGAAAATAAATATTAATAATACAAATAATGTGGAGTTTTGTTTCTTCTTCTAAACTTAAAAAAAAAATACAACATGCTTTGTACATCACAAAATGCTGTGCATCCGTTAATCCTTTTGTCTGTTCATTTTCAAAAAGTTAAAAGCGGGCCAAAGACTGTCACTGTAGTGGCTCCATTACCGTGTAGTGCGTGTACCAACCGGTGACGGTTGCTAGGGGGGAATTTTGCGCCAAACATTGACAGACAAACCTAACGGCCATGAGTACTGACCGACATGTTTTTCACCCTATCATCTGAGACGCGACGTGAGAGCGGACCAATCAAATCGATCCTCTCAGTCAGCGTGTGGCGTCTGCACAAAATAGCCCGCCCACAATAGAAGATCTTCATGTGAGCTGCTCTGATGCTGCCAATGCTCGCCGACTATTCTGAATATAGAAGGTAAGAACTGATTTATTTGGCCAAATTCTGTCTTTTATCTTGAACATACTGCAGCGCCCTGCTTTAAAGTGACTGTCAGTGTCATTTCGCGGATTGTCAGTGAGACTACTGATTTCTCTTCGCAGTTTTCATTAGCACGCTTTGGTAGCTTATTATCATTAGTTTGGACAGCGACCCTTTCAAGGCCCCGCTAGATGAGACCATCAGCTGATGCTGGAGAAACTTTGCAATGTAATGTTCATTTGGTGATGCTTTTATTCACATAACCCAAAGCAACATCCCTAATCTGGATGCTAAAGGACTAATATTGTAAATGGTAAACTGTAAGTCAGTCTTGGTCTGTTATTTAAATGAACACCTTGTAAGTTTCTCTGCTTTGTCAGCTTTGCTTCACTATTATTGTACGACAGAGCTTTCATCAGGTTGTTAATGTAATTTATTGCTATCTTAAGGTCTTTCTCTTTCCATCTGTCTGCTTCTTTGTTTTATCCTATCTCTTTGGACAATCTCTTTCTTGCCCCCTTTAAAGGGTGGTGGGTAATTCCTCCTGACATGTCATATTTAATTCATAAGCTCTGGTACAGTGTCTGGCTTTTGCTTTTAGATTGGCTTAGTTTTTGCATTTGTCCAAAGCTGAGCTGCTCTTATGTTTTATTTGTGTCCCACTAATGTCTAAAATGCATGTCTGCCTTTGCTTCATGGACGCCAGGTGGCAGTTGTGGTGATTCCCAGCATGCTGCTGGATTCTGTGTGGGAAAAAAACCACTAAATGCAATAATTTGCCTGGGAGGGTCTAAAGGTTAAAAGGAGATTAAAATGCTACACTTGTCAGTTGGTTGCTCTAGTGCTATCAAATATATTTGGTTAGGTAAGGTTATATAACTATACTATAATTCTACATATTATTTCAAAATCCTAATAGTGTTTTACTGATCTTATTTTCATGTGTTTTGTTCCCTCTGCCTCAGCATGAGAAGTCATTTGCACAGACATGGATAAATATGAGAGGTTGAAGAAGATTGGGGAGGGATCTTTTGGGAAAGCTATCCTGGTCAAGTCAAGGACAGATGGCCGACAATATGTTATCAAGGAGATTGGCATCTCCAGGGTGAGTTGATCACTTCTCTCTCTCTCATGGCAACATTAATGGGTATTTCCTGAGGGGATGGGGGGGATTTCCCCCCTTTCTGGTCTATGTATCCCTGCCTCTGCTGAATCATTTTTATCCCCCAGGGGTATTTTTATATATACTCCACAAACCACCAACAGAGCAAATAATATACCCCAAAATTATAATTTCAACATCGCCAAGTAAAACGCTGCAACATGACAATACAAATAACAATAAAATCAGAAATGGACTTTTTCTGTTAGCGCTCCCACTTAGAGACTATATCAGAGACTATTATTTGATTTCATTATTTGATTGATTTTTATTATAAAAATAAATAAATAAAAAAAACTTTAAAACATCCCCTCTTCGTTTTTTTTTTTTTTTTTTTCACAATTTGCATTTTGGGTATTTCAAATTATTCAAATTAAATATTTAAAAACCTAAATATGAGATGTGATATTTGGTGGACTATTTTCCTTGTGTGTATGTATGTATATGCCTATGTGTTTTCTTATTAGATGTCTAACAAAGAAAGACAAGAATCACGTAAAGAGGTGGCAGTTCTGGCTAACATGAGCCATCCAAACATCGTCCAGTACAAGGAATCATTTGAAGGTAATCCTCATTCAGAAATCTGTTTTAAGTGATATTGGATTATGATGCTTTGCTGCCCAGCTTTGCCGTTCTGTTGACAGACACAAGGGCATAGTTTTAGTTTGAACATTGGGGGGGTTGAAGTGTGAACCATTTTAGCGCATCCTCCCTTGTGAGATAGGGAGTTGTTTGTTTATTTATTTTTCCCAATAGTCTTTTGTCATTATCCACATATGCAACGTTGGTTGATAACTGCAATAAAGTAATAGCCTAGTTTTTTTTTTTACATAGGATTTTGATTGTATTTTATATTGTTTAACCACCTGGAACCGTATCTGTATGACAGAATTGTCTACAAATTGCCATTAACTTTACTTAACATTTTCTGATATTGAAATTGTTTATTTCATACTCCTTAACAGGCTCTCAATGATTTTTGGCTGTCATCTCTTAATATCTGAAGGCTTTTACTGGTGTGCATGTTCACTCAAAACAATGGTACTGACATATTTTAAGATTTATCAGTGCTAGTTGCTTTCAGTCAAAACTGCTCAAACATGTATTTTAGCCTGGGACTAACTTAAGCCTTGTCTGTGAAACCGGGGGTTATTTATTATAAATTCTTCAAGATAGTCAAAATGTACCACAATAAATACATTAAAATATGTGAAATTCTAGTATGGGTACTTTGGGTAGTATAGTTTAGTATTGTTATATTTCTAATTTATGTTGCTGCAAAATGTTTTCTCCTTTTTAGGTTTTAGTTTCTTGTCTTTTTAGTTTATGTGGCTGTTTTAGATCATGTTTGACTTTCTCTATAGCATTTCAAAGTTCTCAATTCTCAATTAAATTAAAACGGGTCGAACATTTCTGAATAGCATTTTTGAAGCCCAAAAGTGGGCGGAGCCGGCCGTCGCCATCTTGGCAGTTGCAAGCATCACTCCTAGATAACCGAAAATGGCCAAAGAGGCGGGACATGGGAGGACTTAATTATGCTTAATATAATTTAAACGGCTGAGTTTAAAAAAATTGTCTCAGTTGTCATGAAGGGCAAAATTAGCTATATCAACTAAAACCAATTTTTGTACCAGGCTGTAAACATATTTTTTATGCTCTGTCTCTAGCGGCTGGTTGATGAATTGCAGTTTAAGTCACTTCCATGTTGGATTCAAGAGAGAGAACAGATGGTTGCAGCTCGGTTTGAATGGGAACTTAGCGCTTAAATAAGCTCTGAACTTGCAATGTATATAATTAATTAAACCTGCCTATTTTTCCATTAAGCATGGTATAAATATTGAGGGGGTTGTACTTGACAGTTTTTGTTACCGCCCTCTCCCCACAAACTTCGCCCCTGGACAGGCATGACAAACTGTCTACGAGTGAGCATTCGGTCTTTGGTCTCTAGTTGACTGATCTTGATTAATCTGAGAACATTAGTTCCGGCACAAACTAAACCCACTGAATTTCTGTTGTAAAGGTTTGTGTCTGATTGATAGATCGGGACGGTTCACATGATCTGGAGGAGCTCCAAGCTTTTGAATTAAATTACAGTGAGGATGTTGTTGAGCTAATGATAGTTTCGGATCATGCGGTATCTCTGACATCCGGATGACTGGCTAATTAATGACATAAATCTGGGGTGGTGAATGAATGTTAATGATATTACCAACAGACGGCAAAATGTTAGCTTGATTCCATTTTAAATTTACAGTGAAACTAAATCTGATTACATCAGATACTGTACAGATGCATTACTGTCCCAAACATTGGATTCTGTAAGATTATTTCATGTTTTTGAAGGTTTCTTATGGTCACCAGTTCAATCAAAAATACAGTAATATTGTGAAATATTATTACTATTTAAAATAACTGTTCTTTTTATTTATATATTTTAATATCCCTGTGATGGCAAAGCTGAATTTTCAGCATCATTACTCCAGTCTTCATTGTCACATGATTGTTCAGAAATCATTATATATGCTGATTTGCTGCTTTCTGATTATTATCAATGTTGAAAACAGTGCTGCTTAATATTTTTTGTGGAAAATGTAACATGATTTTGCAGGATTCTTTGATGAGAATATAAAGTTTAGAAGAACAGCTTTTATGAATATAAATATTTTAGCATTATTTACTGTCATTTTTCAATTAAATGTGTCCTTGCTGAATATATGTATACATTTCTTTAAAAAAAAAAAAATGGGACTGACTCCAGACTTTTGAACGATAGTCTGTTTAAAATTCAAGAAGCCACCCAGGCTGTGAGTTGAAGCATTGTTGTTACTTTGTCATTAAAAAAAAGTAATGTTTCTTTCTCTTTTTTTCAGAAAGTGGTTGTTTGTACATAGTAATGGACTACTGTGAGGGAGGAGACCTGTTTAAGAAGATCAATAATCAGAGAGGGACTCTATTCCCTGAGGAACAGGTAAGAGGAACAATATAAAGAAATCAAGTTAAGCGCTCCAAGCAACAACAGACTGCACTTAGTGTTTGTTTCACTCCTACAAAAGTAAATAATACCTTTTGAAAAATCTGTTTAAAGACATGTACACTCATGGGATGATGAATCCAGTCATATAAGCTGCTTTACATGGAGTGGGTGTCCTCATGGGGGCAGCGTATTTCTACAATGCCATACTGTAAAAAAAAAAAATGAGTACACCTTTAAATAAAACACAAAATATTAGTCAAGTCAAGTCTTACTTTACATAGCGCTTTTTACAGATTCTTTCAAAGCAGCTTTACAGTGATAATAGGAAATTAATGCAACAAAGATTGTTTTGGCTGTACAGCAGCTCTAGTCCAGCTTAAGTACGTTTTTGATTGATTAATTTCCGTTGTAAAAATCAGTAGTTATTAACTTAGAGGCCGCTTTCACAACACGGTTTTCAACTGAAAACAGAAAACTTTGAATGCGTTCTGATGCATTGTCTTTCTTTAGAAAGTGTCATCGCCAAATTGGGTGTTTTTGTCTGTGTCTGTAAATAACGTGTAAAATAATGTACATTTTGAATTCCTTTTGTCATATCAGAAAAAAGTTATTCTTACTTGGTAGGTTCATCTTGATTGCAAGATTCATCTTTCAGTGTTATAATCTGTGATACTGAGTGTTGTCTGTTGTTTTCTGGAAGATTCTTGACTGGCTTGTGCAGATCTGCCTGGCTCTGAAACACGTACATGACCGCAAAATCCTACACAGGGACATAAAATCACAGGTACACCCCCTCTCTCTCTCTCTCTCTCTCTCTCTATGTACATTATATTGCCAAAGCATTTATATGAGCATGAAAAAATTTATAAATAAATACATACAAAAATGAACAAAGTAGAAGTATTGAACAAGTGTGGAAAAACGGGGTGGAAGGAGAAAAAAAAGTGTGTGTGTGTGTGTGTTTGCAATGTGTGTGTGTGAGTAAATTAGCGCATCACTGTTTGGTCGACTCTTTGTGGCAGGAACTGATGTAACCTCTTGGAACCCCCTCTCTCTCTCTCTCTCTCTCTCTCTCTCTTACACTCTCTCAATCCTTCAACATTTCTATGGAAGTACAGCATAATGTACAAGATCCTTATCCTTATACTTGCTTTACATAACTGCCTAATACATGATTTCTGCTTTTGTTTTCTGTCTAGAATATTTTTCTGACCAAAGATGGTACTGTACAGCTGGGTGACTTTGGAATCGCTAGAGTTTTGAACAGGTAAGATATTTTTTGATTTTAGAACGCCACATTGATGTTTTATTAACAAAGTTAAAAAAGAGCATCTTCAAATGATCTATCCAATCAACTCATCATCAGCAATTACCATGTCTGTCCTATCAACAAGAGAGGAGGCATATATATATATATATACATATATATATATATATATACATACAGTATATATATATACAGCTGACTCGCCTACATTCCTCGACAGTTTTCAGCATCCCTCCACCTCCCCGACTTCTAACTCTAGGCTTGTTCCTACCACAGCCAGGAATATTGGGTAATACTCCGGGTTCGGGACACATGCCGAGCTCAGTGCCCTCTCCTCGGACAGCATGCCAAATACGCATACTATTTATTCTATCTGACTTATATGTAACTCGTGAAAAGGAATGTGATGAGAATGACCTTCATAGATGATATGGTTGTGTGTGCAGCACTGTGGAGTTGGCGAGGACCTGTATCGGCACTCCTTACTACCTGTCACCAGAGATTTGTGAAAATAAACCATACAACAACAAGAGGTAAAGTACTTCCTGTTATGAGCCAGTGGGGTATATATGGGCAGTACAGTAGCTACAGAACACCCAGTGGCTCTTGTACTGTTTGCTGAATCATTAGAGAGGGGATGTCAGTTTATACAAGTATCTCTGATCCCAGCAGCTACATATTGATCCCAAATCATTGTTCCTGGACTGATTGTAACGTGATCAGTCTGAATATTCTTAGCCACTATTGATGAACACCAGCTGTATAGGGTAACATTCATACTGCAAGCCTTAGTGTTCATTTCTGATTTATTGATCAGATCTGATTTTGTCACATTATTTTTTAAATGTTGCCTGTATCAGATTTGAATTTGAATGGTCCTGAACTAACCCGCATGCATTAAAGAAAAATCAGTGTTGGGGAAAGTTACTTTGTAAAGTAATGCATTATAATATTGCATTACTCTCTTAAAAAGTAACTAATTGTGTTACTTACTGTAGTTACCTTTTAGTTTTACCGTTTTTTTTTCTTACCTGGTCTGGGCTTGTTTTTTTGTTTTGTTTTTAATAACAAATAAGTTATCCAGCGTATAGCGTTAGTTTTGGCAGGGCACGTTAGTCAAGCTCGCATCAGTGATGTCAGCTGACCTCATCTGCCTATAGGAATACGGTGCCTATCACAGCATGCATATTTAAGCTTCTTCAGTATTATCAGCTGCGATCACGTTCTCGAGAGCTAATTACCCTCCTCCATCCCCAGCTCCTCCTCTCATCAGTCAGGATTTTGCATCTGATTTCCCCTGAATCAGACCAAATTCCCCAATTAGGTTGTACATTTTAATATTGACATTAATGCTATCTGCAATACATCATTGCTTCTGTCCAGTTTACCCAGGGGGGTTTATCACTGCTCTACCTGCTCTTATTCGTGCTAGGCTGCATGGATGCGCAGGGAGTTCTTGCCCAGAACAGAACCATACCGCCAATCTAAAATATGCTAATTGTCTATCAGTTTGACGATAGTGATCCTGACAGAACTATTTTTGAGCAAATATAAAGACCCTTTCACACCAAAATTTTAAATAATAAAGGCTAAAAGAAATGCAAATTCATGTACAGTAAAAGCTGCAGCTTAAACAAACCTTTCAGCTATGCTGCCATTCTGGACTGCTGAAGGATAGGATGCAGGAGAAGAAAATTTAACATTTACTTCACCCATTAAAACAAACAATCTGAAGTAAGTTTTGCTTAAATCAGCAGCAAGTACATTGGTCAATAAAGTGAGATTAAATGCATAAAAATATTTGTTTTATTTACCATATTTAATTATTGTAGGTTTGCGTAGTATCCATTTCACTTATTTTATTAATTTTGAGGAATACTGAAAAAAAATCTTTAAATGCAGTAAATATTCACATACAGTGTAGAACTACAATAATCATCATTTTTACACACAATGCATTTACACTTACTCCCAATTTTTGTCAACATGGGGCAGGAGAGATATTAGTCAATAAATAGGAACTTGCGTTACTTATTTGAAAAAGTAACTCAGGTATTTTGTTGTAAATTTAAAAGTAATGTGTTACTTTACTAGTTACTTGATAATTGTAATCTGATTACGTAACTCAAGTTACTTGTAATGTGTTACCTCGAACACTGAGAATAATAACAATATGGTGCTCAGCAGCACGCTGTCATTCAGACATAAGCATGGAGGACACTGAAATCAGTGTTTAACATGTTCATTTATAAGCTGATGAGCCATAGAAGCCCACAAATTTGTGCAATAAGGAGGGCGAAGATGAGGATGAGGAGAAAGAGAGCTAAATCTTTCTAGTTTCATATAGTTTTCCCTAGAGTTTTGCTTGTATAGATCTGTCATCGTGATACTTAGACCTCACTGTCCCTCCACTGACTACCATCTCAGCTGTCTTCCAAATTAACCGAGTGACCTAAGAAATACCAGTATGTAAAATCATTGGAGTGACTCCGGTCAATGAAGAATTGTGACAAATGTCGATCTAGAGTGATTTAAAAGTTACATGAATGTGGTCGCATTGCAAAACATCCCACCTGTATCTGATTTAGTGGTACATTTGGAAGTGGCCCAGATCAGAATCTAAAAAATCAGATTCCATGTGGTTTGTGCTTTTTCGCACTGTAATGAAAAAAACAACAGAGCTGACTCGCATATGAGCAAAAAAAAATTGGGCATTACCGTTCAAATTTGTTTAACAAGTGAGTTTCTTAAGCTCACCAAGGCTTCCGAATGTGATCATTCAGACTAAGATGCATTAATTGAATTTCAAATGGATGTGGATTGTAAACATTGTATGGTTATTTGCCAAAAAAAAAAAAAATTGTACCATAGTACCAAAAGCCGTATTGTTTAAAATTCAAGATCACTTTAGAAGATTTTATATGCTGTTTGTGTATTCTCTATATGTTTGTTTGCACACATGAGAATAATCCACATGTGCTACCCCAAAATTGACCCATTTGTCCCACTTTTTCCCTTTCTGTCTGCTTTCCTTTTTGTCTTCTCTCTTTTTTTCTCTGTCATTCTGTCGGGTCCAACCCTAGTGATATCTGGGCCCTGGGATGTGTCCTGTATGAAATGTGCACGCTTAAGCATGCAGTAAGTACCTCATGTTCTCAGTAGTAACTTCTGTGTGTGCTAGAGATTTTTTTTGTGCTTATTTTTTTGATGTGAATGATAAAACAGAACCAGTCCTTTTTTTATATCTGTCTCAGAATGTAGGTCTCATCGTCCTCTCCCTCTTCCTGTCTCACTTTCCTTCTTTCATTATTTACACCATGAATATTCTGAGGAGACTTAATATTTTACAGTGGAGAGGCACAAAAGCTGTAACAGCTTTGAAGAGAAATTCCACTGTTGATTGATTTCGAAGTCTTTTTTCCCCACTGTATTATTTGATATAATTGTAGGTTTCCAGGATTTATGAATGAATATGCTGTAATCATTTTATTTTCAAGTACCACCAATCTTATTATCTTTCACTCAGTTTGAGGCCGGAAACATGAAGAACCTAGTGCTGAAAATCATCCGTGGTTCGTACCCGCCTGTTTCCGTGCATTACTCCCAAGACTTGCGCTCTCTCTTGGCCCAGCTGTTCAAGCGCAACCCTCGGGAGAGACCTTCCGTCTCGGCCATTTTGGGCAAGCCTTTTCTTGCTCGCAGGATTCATAAGTTTCTCAGCCCTCAGGTGACAAAACTTGATTATCATTATGATGAAAGTCAGTCTGTGCATTGTGACTCAGATATAACTCAGATGTTATATAACGCTCAGGTCTAATTCCAGAGCCCCTCCAGCGTGTTGCAGAATTTCTTTGTCTATTATGTCTCTTTGTATGTTGCAGCTTATTGCTCAGGAATTCAGCCACTCACTTCACCTTGATCCACCTAAAATGAGTATGGCCCAGGGAGCACCAGGTAAACACATTCATTAAAAACGAATCATTGTGTTCAAGTGCGCAGAAAAGATTGTCACTCAAAATTTCCACCAGAATCAGTCTGCATATGCATATTAATTTGTTGTTTCCCTCTGTCTAATTTTAATGGGATCGTTCACTCAAAAAGTTTTAATTCTGTAATTTTCTCACCCTCAAGTTGTTCCAAACTTGTATGAAATTCTTTCTTCTGCTGAACACAAAAGAATGTCAGTAACCAGACAGTTGATGGACTCCATTGACTATTTTTCCCCAACACTATGGAAGTCGATGCAGTCCAATAACTGTTTGGTTACCCAGGTGAGTAAATGATGACAGAATTTCCATTTTTGGGTGAACTATCCCTTCAAGTCTGGATTATTCTAAACAAAAGAATGCTTTTATTAATTACCACATATATGTATACACTGATCAGGCATAACATTATGACCACTAAGAACTGAAGTGAGTAACACTGATCATCTCTTCATCACAGCACCTGTTAGTGGGTGTGATATATTAGGCAGCAATTGATATTTTGTCCTTAAAGTCGATGTGCTAGAAGCAGGAAACATGGTAAGCGTAAGGATTTGAGCGAGTTTGACATGGGCCAAATTGTGATGGCTAGACGATCTCCAAAACTAGCTCTTGTGGGGTGTTCGGGGTCTGCAGTGGTCAGTATCTATCAAAAGTGCTCCAAGGAAGGAACAGTTGTGAACCGGTGACAGGGCCATGGGCGGCCAAGGCTCATTGATGCATGTGAAGAGTGAAGGCTGGCCCGTGTGGTCCGATCAAACAGGTGAGCTACTGAAGCTCAAATTTCTCAAGAAGTTAATGCTGGTTCTGATAGAAAGGTGTCAGAATACACAGTGCATCGCAGTTTGTGCCCATGCTGACCCCTGTCCACCACCACTCACTCCAATCGAAGATCCGTGGGATGTGCTGAACAAACAAGTCCGATCCATGGAGGCCCCACTTTGCAACTTACAGGACTTAAAGGATCTGCTGCTAACATCTTGGTGCCAGATACCGCAGCACACCTTCAGGGTCTAGTGGAGTCCCCTTTTGCATGGCAGCAAAAGGGGGACCAACACAATATTAGGAAGGTAGTCATAATGCCTGATCAGTGCATATTCCTATTATAATAAAACTCTTCACATGTTTTGTAATTATTACATTTTAAAACAACTGTTATCTCATTTTCAGCAGCCATTACTCCAGTCATCAGTGTCACATGATCCTTTAGAAATATAACATGCTGATTACAACAGAATAAGAAAATAATATGTTTTTGTGTATGTGTTATGAGTTGGTTTTAAATATTATCCAACATTTATGAGTTATGATTTTCACGGACACGTTTAATGGTTAATCAGTGAGTAGGAATGACTTATTGAGATGTGCATGGAGTAAAAACCAAATTATTCTTTTCTTCCTCCACTCCCCAGCCAAACGCCCTGCTCCAGGCCCCATCCCCATTTCCCCAGCTCAGAAAATTACCAAGCCAGCAGCCAAATATGGAGTGCCTTTAACAGTCCGGAGACCATCTGATGCTGTCAGGAAGGTCCCAGATGCATCAAAGAAACCAGTCAAACTCAAGCAGGTGAGAACCATGGGAAATATTTCATTGGCTAATCGACTCCCATGTTTTACCCATGCATTACCACCCAGTATGTCTTAATATTAGGAGGGGCATTGAGGATCACTGTGTATCATTCAGATATTTGTTGATGTTGTCCCGCTGTGTGCTATATATGAGAGCGAGAGACCTATTGATCCTCGCCCCGGTGTCATGTGTTGTCCAGGCTCCCCCTCCTGCAGCAGCTCAGAGGAGAGTGAGTCGAGTGGAGGAGGAGAGGAGGAAGCGTGAGGTAGTGACCGCCCCCTATCTACAGACCCTTGTGCTAACACCCAGCCCTGCTCCTTATTATTAACCCACATAGCTCTGTACAAATACACTGTCCTCTAGCAAAATCTCTTTTTTTTCCTGTAAGCCTTAAACCGTTTAACCCTTTATATCACCAATAAGTCCCATTTATTAGTCTACTCCACTGGTTAAAGATCTGGGTTGCTAACTCAGAGGTTGTAAGTTCAAAGAATGATACGTCAATGATCAGTATTGTGCCTTTGAGCACTTATCTACAGGTTGGTCCATAGCCGCGTCAACATATTTTATCAACCCTTAATTGCTCAGGAGTAAAGCTGAATTGAATGCTTAGTTTAATCAATACCTCTATATCCAGTTTTTCCAGTGATGTCTGGGTGAACATGTATAAGTATTAGATGAGTTCTGAGACATGCTGCTCCTTAACCAGCGTAGTCACGTCACTCACGCCGTGTGAGATTGGCTTTTGAAATATATTATTTTCTCAAAATCACAAACCACATTTGACAACATATAAAAACAGTAATTTTATGAATAAAGGTAGAAAATCATAAACCGGTTGAAAAACAACTTTATTTCGTGTCATCTTAAATTCCAATACAGTGGAGTAGTTCCCTAGCTCCCGCCGCCATGGGTTGATCCAGCAGCACTACCGCTGTGTGTGCTTATAGTTGCTTTGGATAAAATTTTCAGCTATATTAATGTTTTTTTAATTATTTATGTAAAATGAGAAAGATTAGACTTAGGTTAAGTTATCACCTACTGCTTCAGTATTACAATCTATTATTCTAAACAAACACGTTCTGATGTTTTTCTCTTATTTGAAATTTTTTTTTTTTATCTTTTCCCCTCTTTCCTCCTTTTTGTTGGTGTCTTCCTGGTTCTCTCCAACTGCCGTCATCCATATGGTGGGCATCGACATTTCTGTTTCCTTTCCATCCCTTTCTGTATTAACCCTTTCATCAGTACAGTGTTCATACTGTAAAGGGCTTTTCACACTGCGCTTAACCCTGGATTATCGTTGTTCTAAACACTGTTTTTAACCCTGAGTAAAGTAACATTTCACACTTATTATCCCGAGTTATGAAACCTTGTACAGTAAAACGATGCGTCGTTAGCATGTTAAAGCTAGACGGTTAGCAACAGACAACCAGTCGCTCATACTTGTGTGTTGCGTTTATCCAATCAATGACACTGACCCTGCAAATATGCAAATAAGAACATTAACCAAGAGTTTATCAATGTACAGTGTGAAACCTCAGCCTATAAATACCCAGGACTAATTGTTTATGGGTAAGTTATGAGCAGTGTGAAAAGTAAAGCAAGATAACCCAGGATTCAGTTTACCCAGGGTTTAGCATGACCCAGGCTTAAATATTTCAGGTGTGAAAGCCCTTACATGTGTTTAGACCTACTGTATCTTCTGAGCCCCAATGTGTGCTAAACGGTTAATAAATGTTCAACAACTGATTCATTTTTGGAACAACTTTTCTTTAAATATTCTATGACTATGTGAAAGTGAAGTTTTTTACATATATGGACATTTGACTGTTCTTGCCTCTCTTCGGTCACATGGACAGAGTTTTACAAACAAATATTTACAACAGTTATGCTATTACTAGTGCAAATAAGTCATTGAAAATAAATATCACACACTGTTTGTGGTGTTTGACTCATGTCTAAAAGCATCTTGATCATGTTCTGTTTCAGGAAGGAGTGAGGAAGAAACGGATGGAGATGATGGAGAGGGAAAGGAAACAAAGAGAACAGGTGAGCTTTTAATGACATCATGGCATGACATTTCTTTTGATTTTTATTTCAAATCATTTCATCAAAGAAAGTTTCAAAATGTATAATGGTTTACAGATTTTTATATTTTTTTTAATCAATTAGCCATGGTGAGCATAATAGACCAAACCCACATTTTTGAAAGATATTGTATATTTAAAATAACTCATGCCATATGTTTCTTAAATTCTAAACACTATTTTGATGTTAAAAGAAAATGTTAACATTGTAATTTTTGAGACCATAGCATTACTGATTGAACGAGTTCACATCAAGTTCAACAGATGGCTGCTCTGGTTTCATTAGATGGATGGATGCTATTTATAATATGTCTCTTGGGTAGAAAGACGTTTAAAAGCCTCTTGATTGAGTCAGTTACCCTGGGTAATTATGTTTCTCTCTGTAGATGTTGTTACTGAAGGCTGCTCAGATGAAGAGATTTGAGAGAGAAAAGGTGAACTGATCAGTGCGAATGGTTATTTACAATAAATTGATGTTGGTTTGATTTGTTTGTGTTAACTTTGACCTTTTTCATCTCAGCTGAACCGGATAAACCGGGCTCGGGAGCAGGGCTGGAGACATGTGCTCAGCTCTAGTGGAGGCAGCAGTCCTGAGCGAAAGGTGCAATGGTCTTCCTTGTCTGCAACTGGTCATTCGATAAAAGCAGCTAATACAGTTGTCATTCTTACTGTTTCTCTTTCTATGCTTGTTTTGCACAGTTTTTTGGAGGTGGTGGCATTGGAGCACCACATTCTCCTGGAATAGGCCCCTCCCCTGTGCCTGGTCCCACCCATGCCACACCTTATCACTTTGGCCCCACCCCTATTCCTTCCTCAGCTCCTTCTTTAGCTCCAAGCAGAGCCTCATATGACCACATCCACCCATCAGCTGAAAAACCATCCAAACCTACGCCTAAAGAGGGTGCTGGAGAAGGAGTCAAGTCTTCAGGGGACAATGGCAGGTGAATCAGATACAGCACAGAGTGACCCTGTTTTTCTTTTTTTTTTTTTCTGTCTCAAGAATTATTCATTTAACATGCTGCAATATTCAATATGTCATTATCATTAAAGGACTGTTACAGACTCAGGGACGACGAATGGTCATGCTGCTATCCCTGTAATGGATGTTGTCAGGAAAGAACCACGCAAAACAAGTTTACATAATGAGCAGATTTCAAAGAACGACTATGCCAATAGGTCAGATGTTTCTCATCAGTAATGTCTGTCAGATTTTTAGCATGCCTTCATGTCAATAGAGTTGAAATCACTACTTTTGTCTGTAGGTTTCGAGGTCAGCTGGCGGTAGAGAGGCATAAGCAGGTGGAAGAGTTTCTACAGAGGAAAAGAGAAGCCATGCTGAATAAAGTCCGTGCAGAAGGACAGCTGGTACGAGTCTTTTACCTCAACCTCTTCTGGTGAAAGGAATGATCTGGGTTCAGTACTTTGTCAAAACAGTTTGTGGCAGAATTTCATTTTCCATTGAAAATAATTTAGACTCATCCCCTTAGTTTTAAAGTCATGATGAAATTAATATTCACCCTATCTATTTTCTAGAAAAAAAATGTTTGTAAAAAAAGATTTTTTTAAATAAAAAAACCATAACCAGTCTTCCAGTAAAACAACAGATTTCTTTCTGGTGACATGTGACACTTCTTCAATCATTCATTTTGCTTAGACTCGCCTGTTTTTGCATTCAGATCTGCCTCAGTTCTATCCATCATTTGTTGATCAGACAAAGTCCCCACACTTCTCCTTTCGATAATCCATTACACTCTAATATACATCACAATATAGAAGAAATGATCTGTCTGATAAAAAAAAAGCCAAAAATGGATTTTGTTGATGTAATGAAGCTAAAACATTTCTTTAAAGGCCCCGATATACAGTACTTCAAGAAATTGAAGAATAAACTGATATTACATAATTTCGAACAAAATCAGGTTCGTTTTGGGGAGTTTTCGAAACAGCTTGCCAAAGATAACTTTCCAGAAAAGTTTGCTACGGCTGGTGAACAACTTTGTACTACCATTGACTTTACTAGAGTGCAGCATTACAGAGCTTGTGCAAACATATCCACGTTGCTATGATGATCAGATGCTTTATGATTTATTTAAAAAATGCTTGCTGTTTATTTTGTTATTGAGAAGAGTGTGCAGCGCATATTTACATATTCATCTAACCGTCGCTCTTAGTAATGTGGTTGGTGTTGGATGTTCGCTTACAGTATATCGCTGGTCACATATTTAGTTTTTAGTGAACAACAAAAAATACATTTTGCTGTGAGTATATCGGGGCCTTAACTCCCAGTTTAGTGGCTTAGTCTAGAAAAAAATGAAATGTTGAAGATCTTGATTACTTCAGAGTGTTTGGGTGTTGAGGTCAGTGATGGGATTGATATTACATTACATTATGTGGCTTTTGTAATATCGGTTTAACCAATGGGTGAATAGGGGGCTCGGCAAAACCTGGCCGCCATCTTTGCAAGCTGGACAAACTCCTCCCGATGCAGAAGACCACAAGTGAACAAAGAGGAGGAGGTAGGAGTCCTGCCTGGGACCAAACATCGCTCCTCACTCATCACATCACTTGATCCCCCCATTGCTCGGTTCCTTATTTTAAGTTGTTGTGTCCACCTGAAGTTGCTGCAGCCACTCACCTGCATCTGTTAACCCGTCCCTGCACAGTGTTCGAAAACCTCCAGTTCATCGTTTAATTTTGTCCTCATTCATTCAGAATAACCTATTTGGTTTTTATCTATTTTTGTTTGTGGATGTTGTTCTGCTTCAGCACCCCTTGTTTTGGATCCTTTGTTATTTGTACTACTTTTGATGAGGTGTAACTTCAGGATTCCAGCTGACGACCATCTAACTTCTGCTTTTTATGGTCCTCGTCAATGGGTTCAATGAATTTGATTTCTGCTGTAACTGCTTGAGTTTGCTATTCCCATATTACAGCTTGAATGTTTAATGTTTTTCTTTTCCAGTATATTTCACCAATTCATGTACAGTATGTGACTTGTCCATATTCTTGTGTGTACATATTTGTTGCAAGGAGACAATAGGAAAAGAACAAAGAGATGATATGCTATCTGTGTTTTTCTCAGGAGTATTTGACGAGATTACGACAGATCCGACTACAGAACTTTAATGAACGTCAGCAGATCAAAGCTCGCCTCAGAGGAGAAAAGGTATATACACCCACATGTACACACATTTACAGTATTGTCAGCTGTATCATTATATGGTAATCATCTTTCTAATACCCATATTAATGTTTAATATTATATATTTGCATCAGTTTCAGTGTTTTTGTTATTTTTGGTCCATCTCTATCAGTGTGACAGTGACTCAGACAGTCAGGAGTCATGTGAAGAGGCAGTACTCAGGAGGAAGAAGATTGAGGCTTTGAAGGTTATACATAAAAAAAAAATATATATATATATATATATATTCATATTTTGAATTAACAAACTGAATGACATACTCTACCATTAAAAAGATAAAAAATACAGTAAAACAGTGTTATTTTGAAATAATATTACAAATAAACTAATTAACTCATTTTGTGAAAGGCCCAGTCAAAGGCTCGTGCTGCTGTACTTAAAGAACAGCTGGAAAAGAAGAGAAGAGAAGCATATGAGAGAGAGAAGAAAGCGTGGGAGGATCATGTATGTCATTTTCTTTCCTAATCTTTTTCTTTCTCATCTCTGCTCATCCATGTCTTTGTGTTGTATTCTAACTTATCTTTTGTGTTAAAGCAGCTTGTTGCACGGGGAGTGAAGGCTGCTGTTGGAGCCATAGGTGGAGCTCCTCCTTCCTTAGCTGCTCCCGCTCAGACACCTGACTCCACCCCTCAGGAAGCTGCTTCCAAAGCCACACCCTCCTCTAGACCCACCACTCCAGCCATCTCTATGACTGCTGCTCTGAAGGATGTGGGCACGGTTAGTCATCCATCACACCTCTTCTTTTATTTGCTAGAACAGCCATCTCATGGTTATCTGTCTTTTCTCTTTTGGTAGATTTCATCAGGGCAGAGTTCTCCTATGAAAGAGGACTCCCTTAAAGCAGAAACATCAAGTGTACAGGTGGGAAATGCGTAATTGGATCTGAGAAATACTATTAATATGAGAGAGCAGTTTATTGAATAATTGTCAATAGTGGTGGGCGATATACCGGTAAACACGATTAACCGGTAGAAATTTGTCAACCAGTAGAGATTTTGGACGATCGTCTCTATCGCGGTTACTCTCACGTGGCGTTGCTGTGCTACATGGTCACGGAAGCTTATCGTTTGCATGCGTTTTTAAGTATTGCAGTTTACAAGCAAGTGATTTTAAACCGTTGAAGCGATTAGCAGCGAAAGACAACTCATTTCGCTATATGCATGCACTCTCTGAGTGACTGTTTCTCAGTGCTGTCTGAGAGACGCGTGACATGAAGCCGCTGCTCATAGAGCGCCTGAGAACTGAACTGAGTGCTTTTTGCCAACAATTTGGGCTTTTGTGTCAAAGTGACCATGTATTTGCAAATAAACAAATTTATTTATGTCTTAAAAATGGGGATCCCTACTAAAATGGGGGAAATCAAATTTTGATATAACCTTTTTATTTAATTTTTTTTATAAAGCAAAAATAAATATATTGTGATTTTTATATATATCGTTATCACAAAATAAAATAGCTTATATTGTGATATCGGGTCATATCGCCCACCCCAAATTGTTGATGAACACTTGGACTTTCACTTAGATTTTTATATGTAGATTGTTATTATTATGTTTTTATTATCGATAATCCATTTCACATCACAATATGTACACCACAATATGGGAAAAATTATTTGTCACTACTCACTACGCCAAAATTGTAAATGCCTTATAACTGCAATGTAAATACACAATTACGGGCTATAAACATTGAAATACACATGGTTTTAAAAGTATAGCAATGAGACTGAAACATTTATACATGTTAACAAAGCATAGTGTGTGTGAAATTGCTTTGTGCAAAGTTATATTTAATATTTAAACCAGAAAGGGGCACAGGTATTACGTTGCTAACACAACCAAATGTTTGTCCACCTACATATTCCTACCTCAAAAAGAATATATGAGTCTTCACTTTTCTCAATTTTTGCTTTGTAAAAAAAACATTTTACTTTGTTTTTGTTATTATAATATCAATTTAATTTGTTATTATAATATATAATACTAATATAAATGTATATTTTTAGAGTGACAAGAAGGAGATTCTACGCAGACTCAACCAGAAGGTCCAGACCACTGAGGATGATGCTGAGAAAGATCCTACACCTTGCAGCAATGCACCATGCCCCACTCCTCAACCAATCCAGCCTTCAATCACAGAGGAAAGGCCACCCACAGCTGGTGATAGGAAAAAATGGGACGCTATAGCTCCACCCTTACTGTCTGTAGCTGAACAAACTCTGGAGGAGACCTGTGCAACTCTGGCAGGTACCGTATAAACACAACAATCTCATCCATATGGTTTATTATTACGGCTGTAAAACACATGTATATTTAAATTTGTTTATAGGGTATTTGTAGATTTTTTTTTTAGAAAGACTTTTTAGGACCTATGCACAAATGAAATTCTGTATGTCCATTCAGAGCAATCCCATACAGTCTCAAAATAATCTATCGCAGAGTCTTTTAACTAATTAAATAGGCTGAGGCACACGTTTACATTTGACTTAAAATGGGGTAACAGTTTAAAATGCTAATTTAAAGTTTAAAATGCTCAAGACTTGTAAGAAGCGTGCAAGAAGTGTTTTATTCAGTATATACATGTTTGAAATTGGTTTATGTACCAATGTATCATTCACAACATAGGAATTAGAACAATATTGGAATTCTACTTTGAAATGTGCAGCACATTTATTTAATTAAACCATAGCTTTTTGAAGTTTAATAATCATATTAGGTCATTTTTGATTTGTTTTTAAATTGTTGTTTTCCCATCCCCAAAGTTAAGGCTTAAATTTATAATTAAGACTTTTGACCTTTTAAGATATTTAAGACATTTTTTTAAGTAATGGTTTGTGGGATCTGTGTGCTAGTGCAGGTTATTATCTCACCGTTTATAGCTCCTAACTTGATAAAACAGGCTGTTTGACTATGAGGAATGATTATCTCAAAATGTACATCCATATGCAAGTTTAAATTAAATACATACACCTCTGTGGCTATTGTCACGTATGCCATAGGTTGCCAACGCTTATTTTAGAGATTCATTTCACATGAGCACCACACACATTCACTCATATTTTTCCTCTCTATTGTCCCATCTCAGTTTCTCAGGTGGCATCTCCAGAGACGAATGCTCCCTCTGGTGGAGACCGGAAGAAATGGGAGACTGAGGGTGCACCTCTTCTGTCTGTGGCTCAGCAGACACTGGAAGAAACCAGCCTTACAACAGCAGGTCAACTAGCAGGTAAACTTCCTCACCCTGAGATTCTGTAGATTTTACAGCTGAACTATTTGACAAATAAGTATTTGCTGAAGCAATGGTGAAAAACAAATGGGGAAAGTCAACTTCTTAGCCCACTTAGAAAATGTGCTATGCTGCACAAGTTGCAGAGACTCACAGATATCGACCAGACAAGTGACTGAGTTTGTTGTAGCACTTGGCATTTGCATGAATCTAACGAGAAGCAAATGTACCAACACAAATCACTGCAGCACTTGGATGCATCTGAAAGCACACGCCATCAGCTCTCATTACATCAGCATCACATATTCATGGTGCCATCCAATGTATTCAGTTATGAAGATTTAGATGAGCTTCAATTGGTGGCTACAGCAGGCTTTGATGCAAATTTTAAAAGTGTTTTCGCTAGTCGACTACATGCAGAATAAGACAAGTCAAATATATGTACACACCACTAGTATTTCCAGAGTGAATAGATTATGCACTGGTGTGTGTTTTGTTTTGTAACCATGGAGGGTGTGTTGGGGACTCCAGCCACTCTATAGCAACCGCTTAATAACAACAGAGTTTTAGTTTATTTTCTAGATCTCTAGTCTTCTTTGTCTGGAAAGCCAAAAATCATGTTTTTGTTTCATATTGTAAAATAGGTGTCTTATTTATATGCAGTAAAATCTCTTTTGATTTATTTGTTTCAGAGAAAACAGCCGGTGAAGTCATTTGCATGGATGCTTGGCAGGGGGAGGGGCTAAGGAAGGCTTGGGCACAGAGTCCAGACTCAGAGGTTCTGAAGGTGTTGGAAGCGGCAGAGCTCCAGTCCCTTACTCAGAATCTAGATCCCAGCAGCACCTGTGAACTCACACTGACTGGTGAGTCTTTTATCAGTGTTTTTTGCCTGTGTTACGTGTCAGTAGCTTCCTGTTAATCCTGTACTTATATGTATTTTTATCAGAAAGCCTTAATCCCATTGAAGAGACATCAGATGCCACTAATGAAGCCATACAAGTGCCTCTCCCTCAACAATTCCAGCCTGCCAGTGACCATACCAAACAAGAAGTGACATGTCAGGAGACCGTGCCAGTCATAGCAGAGGTTAAAAGTCAGGAACTAATCCCCCCAACACCAGAAGAGATGCAATTGTCTCAATCTAGAGAAAGTGAGGCAGAGGGTGAGAATATTACACTGAATATGACTGCATTCGATCTAGGTACATAGATTGAAATATGTATTTTGCATTTAATGTTTTTAACTTAATTACTTTGCTCTGTCCTCTCAGTTGTGGATGACATGGAGTCAGTAGTTCTGGATGACGTCACACAGAAAACCTCACAACAGCCCCCAACAGAAGTAATGCAGGCATGGACAAATGACACTCCAGTTTCTCTGTAAGCATTTTTTCCCCCCTGAAATTCTACAGTAATAGCACACAGGTTTAGGACATACAGTACCATTCAAAAGTTTGGGGTTAGTAAGATGTTTAAAATGTTTTTGAAATAGCTTTCTTATGCTCACCAAGGCTCCAGAATAAAAATAACAATATTGTGTCGGAGCTGATCCGACCTATAGCGCAACTATGCCTCCAACGACCCCAGTATGATTCCTGGCTCAAGGTCCTTTGCCGATCCCACTCCCCTCCCTTCCGCCCTGTGCCATGATTTGGTGCTCAGAAACATTTCCAACTATTATACGTGTTAAAAATATATAAAACTGTTTCATATATTTGTTGAATCTGTGATTAAAAAAATGTCCCCCTGTATTCTTTGATGAAAAAACATTTGAAATTGAAATCTTGTACCATTATACATTTCTTAACTGTCACTTTTTATCAAATAATGCATCCTTGCTGAATAAATTTATTAATCTCTTACAAAAAATGTTAACTCCAAACCTTTGAATGGTAGTGAACATAACATTTGAAAAAACTATCCCTCTAATCGTTGTTGTTGTTGTTTTTTGTTTGTTAGGCCAGCAGAGGGCAGAGTAATACAAGCAGAATGCACAGAGATACCACAAAGAGAGGAGAAACATCCTGAACCTGCAGGTAGTCTCAAGTGCAATGCTAAGACACCTTATCTCCCTCTCACACAAGCATGTCTCATTATAAACCATATCAAAAAGCTCCAGGCTTCCACTTTACACATCATTTCACTTTTAACAATGTTAATCCGCAGGAGCTTTATGAAGTCCTGTTTAAATGTAGCTCCACTGTAAAAAACAAAAAACAAATAAAGTTTTTGTGTTGACCTCTTTCTTTCTTTTTCCAATAGATGAATCTCTGTTTGTGAAGCTAAGTAGTAGTCCAGCTCACAGACGTACAGTAGCATTGGCCATCCTGTCTGCCCAATCCTCATTGGATGACACTTCCTCCGTCACCTCACGTTCCCGCTCTGTCTCTCCGCTGCGTTCCCACCGCCATGACGACGCACTCCTCATCGGCCTCTCCACTGGCCTCTTCGATGCAAACAACCCAAAGGTGAGCATCACAATTGGAACAGCACTGTACTTAGTGTGGGTCTCTGTCTGTTGCATTTGTCATATAATCCTATCTATTTTCTTTCTCTTGCATGTTAAAACAGACTGCAAAACAGTAAAGCTAAACTCTGGCCAAATCTTCTAGTACTGAAGGCTAGAATGCACTACACAACTCTAGAATCTGTAAATCTGAACTAATTTTAAAACACTAGGAATCATACATTTGGCGACTTTGTAATTGGTTATAGATGGAAAAACTGGTTATCACACACTAAATGTCTCACTCTATTAATCAATCAATCAGACTTTCCGAACAAAACAAGCTTGCACTAAAAAAAAAATTCTTTCTAAAATCAGCTCAAGATATGTTTGATATCCTCCGACTGGATGGAATCATAATCTTTAACCAAAAAATGAGTCTGTGCCTGTCATACACTGCGATTTTCTGTGAAATCTGTCGACTTTGACTGCCCAAAATCTGCAGACAGGCTTTGACTTTTGGCAAATAGCACCAACACATCCAAACTTTGAATTGGGACAAAGATCTGGGTAAAAAGTAGCCTGACAAGCCATTGGCAGGGCTCAATCTAAGGAGCGGGATAAGCGATTGTCTTTCAAATTCCCTCTGCACGCAATTGGTTAGCGCTACAACCAATCAGAGCAACGTGAAGCGGAGCTAGTTGATAGATTAAATTTCGCCATATCCGGTCAGCAAAACTCTGAACACATCTTCCCTTTTGAAGAACGACTTCAGTGCCGTTCTTTGTTCTTTTCTCAAAGAAAAGGTTAACAACAAGTCTTCCAGATTCTTGGCCAAAGCCGATTCAAAAGAGCGCCGCTTGCCAGCTTCTTTGTTTACAAGTAGCACGCGGAACCTCCGCAACTCTGCCATCATTATGTTAAGCCCGCCCACCAACTCTATACATGATGTGATTGGCCTGACCAGAGTTTGGTTTTTCCAGCTCGCAGGTCTATCGAGAGTTGCTTGACTACACTCACGGCAGATTAGACTTGCTGCCGCTAGGGTGCATCTAGATTTCTAGGCTAGGGCAAAAGTTGTGTAGTGTACAAAAATGTAGGTGCCTTGAACTTGATGAGTGCAGCAACTGGCTGCCAGTGGAGTGGGACAAAGAGAGGAGTAATGTCCACTCTCTTGGGTTCATTGAAGACCAAATGTGCTGCTGCATGCTGGATCATTTGGAGAGGTTTGAATGCACATGCATGAAGGACAGATACAAGCTTTACAGTACAGTCTAGAAATGACATGCCTGGACAAGGAGTTGTGTAGAATACACCAAAATTATGGGTGTAATTTTCCTGATCTTGTATATCTGCAAGAAGTGGACTTTCACGACCAAATTAACTTCAAGGACAATATTGCAAATGGTATTCCCAGGTTATTTGATGGGTAGACAAGGATGTTCAGTTGAGTTAGAAGTAGGGATGCACCGATATGTATATTTTGGGCGATACTGATACAATGACCGATAAATCAAAATCAAAATCTTTATATAATTTCTGAGACCCTGATTACAGAAACAAAAGTCTTACCATTAAAAGCCACGTCCCAAGCACACAATTATGATGTTTTCATAACGCAATAAGCCCCAAGAAGCCGTGGTTTACAGTGAAATTATATCAGCTAAGGGTCGTTGTTAGGTACGACGCAGAGCTAAAACCCCCACACAATACAAATATACAAGTCAAAACATGGGAATCGGAAGCCAATAAAATGTGGGTGGGTCCTCTCTTAGTATTTTTTTTTTTACTGGAGTAATAATATTAAGAGACCATTTACATTAAATACAAATATACTGCTGTTTACTAAACGATTGATTGGGATAGACAAAATTATGGAAATCACTAAATTCATTCACTGCAGCCATGATGTAGGGGTAAGACGCATGGCGTCGAGTTTTGACGCAAATCGATCCGAGTTTCGAATCCGGCTTTTGCCGAACTCGCTCTACTCCCTTTTACCATCACATATCAGATCGGAAAGGCATTTATTTTCAATAAAACTTAAGAAAATATTAGAAAAGTGGAAATAAAGCGTCTAACATGTGTTTACTATTAGTGTTTATCAGTTATTGGTATGGGTAAACAGACGTGCTGAATTAGAGACGATAAAAGTGAGTGGGTACATTATCATTGTGTGTGGGTGGGACAAGACCCACCCACTTTTTACGACCAATGGTTCCGACGCCCATGAGTCAAAATATATGTATCAATGCAACTTTCATTAAGTAAAGTCACTAAAAGCCTTCCTTCCACAGGAAAAAATAGTCCCTGACTGTAAACAGCAACTGAAGTTACATTATTACGCTATTAGATGATGTCAAAGAATGAGTTGAGAGTTGAGTGAGTGCGTCAGTCAGTAGCAAAGACTTTTATATTTAAAGCTAAACTTAAACTTTAATCCAAAACCATCATGGGAAACTTAGCTTGATTAACACATTTTATCGGGCCGATAACAATAACATTATAAATGAATACATTTATAAAAACATATATCGGCCTATACCGATATGGTGGCCGATATATTGTGCGTCTCTAGTAAGTGGTGTTCTTTAATACAGGCTAAGATGCCTATAGAGCAAGCTGAGATTTGTGCGGATGTTGTGCCAAGAAGAGGAGGGGGCCGAGCAGCAAACCCTGAGGTACCCCGTTAGTTAGCTGACATGACATCTCTGCCCTCCAAGATCTCCTTGTGTGGTAGGACTCTATCCAGCACAGATCCAATAACAGTGAAAAATCCTGCAGAATAGTCCAGCTAAAGGAAACCGGACAATCTTAAAGAAGCTCTTACCAGCCGCAGGGCTTCAGTGACAGACAGACCTGTGAATGTCAGCTCTTAAAACCTGACTGATTATAGTCTGGCAAGTTGTTCTGTGAGAAGAAAGAAGAACCCTGAACAGGAGGAGAGAGACCAGAGGGTTACCCAAGTTTATTTTCGATGTGTTGAGCAAATGCCAGTGCTGAGTGATGAAATCACATATGAACTTGTAGAAAAACGGCGGGAATAGGGCCAAGGGGGCAGGTGGTAGGATAGTTCAAGAAAGTTTATAGACCTCAGCCTAGAGAGTGGGGCATTGTGGGTGGGTCGTTGTTGTTTATGAAATTGTGGTGTTAAGAACTGACTGACTTTTATTAAGTCAGGGGGGAAAGTGTCATCTGCCATATAAATCATACAGTGGGGTGTAACATCTGAACTACCAGATGATAAACCAAAAAGGCCTGTAGGAATTATCAAAGACAAATATTTATAATATATAATATACATATAATATAATATACATCTTTTTTTAATCAGTTTTAGTATTTTTTTGGTACTTCAACTAATTCATTTCAGTTAGTTGTCAAGGCAATACATTTAAGTTTTTCATCAAATTTTAATTTTAATTTTACATCAGTTTTGTTTTAATTAGAGAAAACAATTTTGGGAACACTACAATAAGGTTCCATTAGTTACAACTATGTAAACGTACATGAAGTATCAATAAAAGTATTGATTAGTTTTAGTTAATGTTAAGGTCAACATTTACTAATAAATTATTAACATCAAAAGTTCGATCTGTTAATATTAATCAATAAACCTGAGTGTAACACATGTGGCTGTACAAAGTGCACAACAAAGATGGAGCAATCAGCCAATCCAAAAACAAAACCTCATCAAGCTGAGCAAAATCCGATATCACCCCCTATTAGCAAATCAGGAACAGCTTAACGGAATGAGTAACTAATGAGTTACCAAGGAAAAAAACTACAAACTCAGGCAGGCAAACCAAAACACAATGAGACTCAGGGTGTGTTTACATGACAACAGTGTACTAAAAACAGACAACATTGTCAAAATGATCCCCGTTCACACAGATCTCTGAAAATTACTAAAAAGGCTGTATTATTCATGTCAGGCCTGTAGTCAGGCGATGTCACTTTAAGAAACACCCAGTGAACATGAAATATGCATGCGCACAACGTCACAGTTTTCACAAAATCACGTTTTTGTTGTTTACATGGAGATGGTATGGTATGGTATGGTATCGTTTTCGTAAATAAATGGTCAAAACGCACAAAAAGTTTTCAGTTGTAAATGGTGTCGGGTAAACATAATCTCAACAGAACAGAACGTACGTGAGCTAACAATGAGCAATTGTATTTTTATTAACTAACAATGACAAATATTAAGCACTGGAACAAATGTATTGCTCGTTGTTAGTCAGTGTTAGTTAATGCATTAACTATTATCTAACGTGACCTTATTATAAAGTGTTACCACAATTTCGAATAGTTTTAGTTTACAATAAACACTGTAAAGGACTGAAGAAATGTAGGTGTGTGTGTTTGTTTTAATTGAAAGATATGAGACTATTACAGAGCATAGTAATGTAGGACCCGACTGCTGCCATTCATCACACTGATTAGAGCAGAATCTCTTACACTAGACAAGGCGAGAGACGAAGAGAGGTCTGGAAAGAGCTAGAGAAAGACTATGAGGAAGAAAGAGATGGCACTATAGCAGGAGAAACAGATGGTAGTCTTCGATAATGCATGGCACTTAGCACAGAATGATAGAGGAGCTCAGATTTGTATCTCAGAGTTTTTGTTTGGGGTGATTTGTTTTCCACAGACTAAATTTGTGTTTGTGTGCACATAATGGTGTGTGCATGCAGGGAGAGGCATATGTATGAGTGTGGATGTGCCTCGGGGCATAACTGTGCTGGAAGGACTGCTGAATGTGTGTGTGCGTGTGTGTTTGAGTTCCTGAGTGGAGCGTTATTAATGCGATTCTTCCACATCCTTGATGTGCCAGTAAACCAAAAGGACTTTGCGCTGGCCTGTGTACTTTTTTCGCCCACCCCACAGGCGCACATACACAAATGCTTTTCTTTGCCCTCACAAAAGCACATTAACATTCACACCCACGCCCACACTTTCGCAAACACGCACTCACATTTGGCCTTTTGGCTTGCTTGCACCCAATCCTCTGGACAACTGGACAGGCAGATCACACACACGCACACACTAAATGCTGCCTTTCTCAGTACAGGCTGTCAGTCTGTTTAATCAGTAGTTTAGCACTCCTCTCCTCTCCCTGTGCAAGTGCGAGAACACAGTGCGTCTCTGTTCTGACGACTGTAGTGGAGATGGATGACTGCGCCGATATTAAAGCCCTCCTCTGCTTTGTGGAGACAATTTTAAGTCCCTGCTGTGTGTTAAATAGCCAAGTTGTTTCATTCCTGTGCACGATTCAGATTGAACAACTTCAAACTGCAGCTTAGAGACTGCTTGTGCATTTTTTAATCCAATTCAAGTTGACTAACTATTTGTAGTCCATTTAAAATGTTGGTTTGTTGCACCAAAAGTTAATTTAATTTAATTTAATGACAATTTCCACCTATAGCCGACCCTTATAACTAATGCTTGCATGATAAAACGATGCACGATAACAGTAGGCAATTATTCATAATAATGTCTGCGGATGCTGATAGTTTGATTTTCTTAAGGACAAAAACTCTCTCCCAACTCATGCTGTAAACTATACAGGAAACCCTCTCATTTTGTACATTTCTATAATATTAGAGGTTAAAATGAAAAACAAAGCCTACTATTATATTCTATTATATTCATAGTTTGGGGGTGGGCCTATCTGTTTGGAAACCTTTCTAAAACAAACATTATACACTTATGTACCACGCAACACATGCACAACATACGCCGGTATCTTGACGGAAGTTTGGGGATTTCATGTGTTGTGTGATATCTCTGCGCCCAAGTAGCAGTGCTTTGTCTGTGCTTCCCCATAATATAGTCCCAAGTCAATATCTGCCTAGGAAATCGCCTAGTCTTAATCTGCATCGCTATTTGTATTCGTTGTGAATATGCAGGCCACAAGAAGTAATTAGGTGGGGTTTTTGGGGGGTTTTTTGGATCACTTTTACTTGGGACATGCTAGCTGGCAACATAGGATTTCATTCATTATGCTAAGCTAAGCTAGCAGTGACCCTGCCAAACTAAAACAATGCATGCACTGAGACAAAAAAGCATTTGGCCACATATCTAAATGTAGTAAAGAGGTTGAATAAGCCCTATTTCTAAAAACAGTGGAGTGTTCCTTTAAACAGGACACCTTTTGACACTGCCTCTAAAGACTTCCATGTGAATGCCCTCTTCGCATGTGAAATTAAATAAAAAACAATGTTTATTTTAAGATGGTGTTGGGTGTGATTATAGTTGGTTCTGCCTCATTGTTCAATGACAACCTCTTTGCAAAGCCTGCATTGCATTGTGACAGGTTCACAAAACAATCTGCACTGAAATGTGCTGCACAAACTGTGAAGGTCAGACTGAAACAATCAGCGATGTTGTTAAAAATAAACTTCAAATGCTTGTTTCTAACATTAGGATCCTTCTGTCTATGCAGGGACACAGGTGCTACAGCACAGTACAGCACAATGAGTAAACTTCCTGCACCTCCTAGATTCAAAATGGTACTTTGAACGTGTGCATATTTTGACATGCTCATGGCTGTGACTACACAACCATGAAGTTTGCAGGATGAGCCATTTTTTGCACCTTATTTTTAATAAACAATCTGAGATTTGCATTTGTACATTTAAAGTTTTTTGCTTCAAAAGAACATGAATATTTCTGTTTTCAATTTCTTGTGTGGGTATCTTGTTTATGATGTTTGAAATCGTGTGTGTTTGTTTTGTATCAGATGTTGAGGACGTGCTCCTTACCAGACCTCAGTAAAGTGTTCAGCGATGCTGCAGAACCTGAGGGTGCCGGCGTTCCTAATAACAACCTGGAGATTGAGGATCTGGAGGATAAAGCGGATGAGGAGTCTGACCCTGAGGAGTAAGACACAAAAAACTTGGTGCAAGTGTACCTACTCACATAAACACACCCTTACTTAAGTCTGTCTCTATCTCAGTGTGTATGAGGATGAAGATTTGAGGGAGCTCAGAGCATCTATGGAGAGGCTTCTCCAAGAGCAGCGCAGTGAAGATGAGGATGATGATGAAGAGGAGGACGATGGTGGTGGATCCAATGGCAGCCCGGCCGATGAAGAGGCAGCTGGTCTTAATGGTCTGGCTAGTGCTGGTGATGACAAATGCAGTCCAGAGGAGGAGTGTTTTAATATAATGGCTGAGGAAGAGGATGATGTTAGCCATGGTGAGGAAGAGCCAGGAGGGCCAGTTACTAATGGAATGGAGGTTGAGGAAGATGAAGAGCAGAACAGCAGTGAAGGCCAGATCAATGAGGAGTGGCAATCAGGTAATATAATCACGACTGCATCCATAAACAACTATAGCAGCATATCCACAAACAGAGCACAAAGGCTGAACACATCCCACAAAACAGGGAAACAGCTATCTTTATCCGCAAACACAGCGCAACAGCTAGACACAACCACTAAAATAGCACAACAGCTAACTATATCTGCTAAAACAGCACAACAGCTAGATACAGCCACTAACAGAGCAATACAGCTAGACACAACAGCTAACCATATCTGATTAAACAGCACAATAGCTAGACATAACTAACACCACACAATAGTGAACACAGCATAACTGCCAAATGCATCCGCAAAAGTAGGACATTGGCTATTGAGTTGCATTTGAGGATTTTGTTAGCTGGTCATGTTCACAAACACAACACAACAGCTAACCACATCTATGAACACAACACAGATGCTGACACCATCCACAAAACACAAATAACTGTCTGTAAATGCTCAAAACAACCCATAAAAACTGCTGACTGCATCCACCTACACAATAGAACTGTGCCCTAAATACATCACAAACACATATTATGTTCAAAACTTTGTTTCTAAGCACATTAAACAACTGAAAGCCAATATTTATTCAGCTAAATATATTGTTCTGGCTAATTAAATCTGCTGATTGATTTACATTGTGTATTACTACAGTGTGTGGAGGGATATTGGCAAATAACACTTTCAATACTGAGTCAGCATAGTAGCAGCCAATATTTCACAACAATACACTTTGTAATAGATTGTAGCATGTGTTAATACCTGTGCATGGGTATGATTGCAGACGGCAGCGAGGAAGAGGACGATGAAGAACTGGAGCAGCAGGACAGTATCTTCAGTCGTCTGGAGGAGCTGCGGTTCCATCTAGAGCAGGCCATGGGCTTTGAGAACTTCATCCAAGCCTACAACAAGATCAAGGTCTGAGTTTGTCCGTTTTGCATTAAATGTCAACTCTCACCATGTCTCCAGTGAGATTCCGTGGTTTTGTGCCCAGTTGAATGCATTGCGGAAATTCTGCACATCTAAGAGGTCTTTAGTGGTCAAACACCACCAATAACAATGCAGCCATGTACTTCTGAGATGAGGACACTCATCTAAGTTTTGTTTTTAGCCTTTGGGAATTGGATACAGATGTTATCCTTGACCTATAAGAATGTTAAATGTGCTGCTTTATGATGCTTTTTATATATAGTTTGTCACACTGGAAGTGCAATAAACTAGTAATTTACTGAAATTTTTTGATGCCATTCTGTAGTCAAAATGACCTTATAATTCATAACTGAAATGGTTGATTCACCCAAGCCTGAACATTCTGTCTTCATTTACTCATCCTCATGTTGCTCCAAACCTGTATGATTTTCTGTGGATCAGATATTGTTTGGACTCAAGTGTACTTCAAAATATCTTTTATTGTTTGCCTCAGAAGAATGGAAGTCATACAGGTTTGTAATAGTGAGTAAATGATGAAAGAATTTCATCTTTGGGTGAATGATCTATTTAAAGGTGCAGTGTGTAATATTTATAAGGATCTTTTGACAGAAATGCAATATAATATACATAACTATGTCTTCAGTGGTGTATAAAGACCTTACATAATGACTGTTATGTTTTTATTACCTTAGAATGAGACATTTCGATCTCCATTCACCCCTTACAGTGAAGTCTGCGTTTTTCTGCGTCATGTTTCTACAGTGGCCCTAAACGGACAAACTGCTCTTCAGAGCGCTAGCTACTCTCTGCTGTCTCTTGACGACATCTTTGTCCTGTGTCGGGCCACCGTAGCTTCTCTATGTGCTTCGAAAGCGAGGGGTGAGCGGTGGGTGGTTGCAATTTGCAGCCTCACGCCGGCTTCACACCGCACGCGAAAGCAGCGCGTATTTTTTTCGGCGCTCATGTTAACAGATTAGTGCATTCACACCCGGCAGCGCCGCAGCGCGTAGCAGGAGCAGAGCAGAAGCGTCAGTGCCGCGATCGTTTCGGTGCCGGGTCTATTTTTGACGCGCTGCTCACGCTGAATTAAAGCCACAGTGCATTGTTCTGATCAAAACTGACCTGATTAACATGCAAACTAACTAATTTCACCTTGAAATCATGTAGTGACGTGTTCTGTGTGTTTCACAAACACCATATGACATCCGGCGCTGTGATTTAAAAAAAAAAATTAATTACTCGAAAACACATCACTGACAGTTTTTGCTCAAACTTCAAAGGCCTGTTTAAATGATTAAAACTAGAGGCTTATTTTAACTTTAAGGTTACTTTTATCACGTTAAATACTTTTATACAGCATGTTATGCATGTGTGTTTGGGACAGAGGGGAACACAGTCGCATTTGCAGCAGATATATGCTGCCCATCATTAATCAAAGCACGAGACAGACAGGGGTCGGAGGAGAACACCGGGAAAGTGACAGAATGGACAATATTCGTCTGTATTTGCAATATACGAGCTGTGGTTCCGCTGCGCGAGACAAACGCTGCCAGTGTGAAAGTACAACTGACGCGCACGGCTCCCGCTCTCCATACGCACCGCTTCTGCCCTGCCAAAACACACTGCTAGCGCGTGCGGTGTGAAGCCGGAGTCACCGCTAGATGTTGCTCAAATTTACACAGTCCACCTTTAAGTACTTAAATTGGTTTGCATGACTTTATCCAATATTAGATTGTTATTTGTATGAATTTTTTTTCTTTATTTAGGCGATTCATGAGGATGAAGATGAGAACATTGCAATGGGCTCCAGTATGGTGCAATGCATTCTGGGAACTGAGCACCAGCACTTGTATCCTAAAATCCTCCATTTGGTGATGGCTGATGGAGCTTACCAGGAAGGTAAAGTGTTTACACGCACGTTCTTTCTGATCCATTCATGTACCATTTCTGATGTTCTTACACTAGTTAATTCAGTCGGATGCTTGCAGAAATAGAGCAATGTGACATGGATGGGTGTAGAAGAGTGCAATTATCATTCAGTGCAGTTATTTAAGCACTTTAGAGAATGGCCAGAGAACATAAACACATTCATAAAGAGATGCATTGACTATGGTTTTTATTCAGACCGAGTCTGTCTGAATGTGTACTCATTTAATGTATACCTTCCCCAGTTATTTATTAATTTCTTACAGATACAAGACAGTAATACAATTTTTATTATTAAATTAAATGCATGTCAATTATAAATATAATTTATTGTTAGTATTAATAATAATGTGATGTATCAGGATGTGGAACTAAACTCTGCAGGACAGTTTTCCGCCAGGGCTGAAGTTGTCCATCCCTGTATTATATGTTTATTAAATTATTGTTATCGCTAACAAAATATTATTATACATATTTATGCTCCATTAATATACACATGTATACAGTACATATATTTAAGGTATGTGAGCATCTACCTCACCCAGTTATTTTTGCAGTTTTTATTCCCTAGATTTTCAGATACAATACAATAATATCAAAAAGAATATATAAATTGATAATAATAATAGTAGTAATAGTAAAAACACAATAATAAATAATAATAATAAAACAATCACACAACAATGTGAGAAAACAGAGGGTGCTTCTCAATATCCCTCCTCGTTTCCTCGCTCCTCCGTCCTCCATCCTATGACCCGGAAACCGACCGAGCTCAGCCATCTTGTAGGACATCTCAATTCTCTAATCGCACCGTGAGGAGGCGAGGATCGAGGAGAGAGGAAGCTTCCTGAGGAGTCATGAGCGAGGATACACAGGTGTATCCTTTGCGTAAGTGTTTCATTGACTAAACGTGACGCACGTATTAATTCTCCTCCCCCTTCACATATTGCCACAGTTTATTCATTATTATTATAATGTTTACATGTACAAGACACAAATGTATGTCAAACAACAACAACTGTAGGACATTTGCAGAATTATCAAAGCACAAGAAAATGAAAGAAACAAACTGTAATCCTATACAACAAATAAAAAGCCTTTAATAACTGGGAATAATTAGTTGTTAATAAAAACTGGTAATATTAAATAAAATATGGACAAATGTGGTATTTTGTGGTGGTTTAAACTATTACAATATAAATAGTTATCTAATGTTCAAGAATCCCGACATGCAAATTAAATCCAGCGGTGTAGAGTCATCATTAATTGATGACCCTTTGAAGTTACGCTAAAGGGAACGAGGATATTTCACTTCACTTGATTCAATTCCTATGTCCTCGTGTCTTTTCCTTGCGTCCTTCCCTCGCATCCTGAAGGGGTGGAGCTAAGAAACAAAGAAAGGAAGCTAGGAAAGGAAACGAGGATGCACAAATAAGAATTGAGAAGCACCCCCAATGATTTTCTCATTTCATATCTTAAAGGTACAGTATGTAATTTTCTCCACTAGAGGTTGCTTATTAAAAACAAAGCCGTAGTTTGATGATGCCTTGATTTCACGGAATCATGGGAGTTGTTGTCTTCAGTTCTACACCCAGTGGAAATCATATTCATAGATGAGCTAATGTATTAAAGATTTATTAGTGTTACTGTAGTATGAAGCAGGGTGAGGCTGAACGAGGCGCTGGAGCGATTGCTAATGAGAGACGAGTGGACACACGGCTCGAGAGCAGTGGAGCTTTTATTCTGCCGCAGACGAGCGCTTCCCCTTCTTCTGCTCATGCATATCTGGAGGAACGGAGCGCTGTTTTATCATATTACATACATTTGAGAGTGTTGGAAGTTGTTATAATGCTACTCTGTGCGTTCGCTCGGCGGCGACTATGAGACACTTGTTCAAACTGTAGTGCGCTAGATCGATATTAGTAGGCCCCTATAATTTCCGCGATCACGGAATCGCGGACGGAATCGCGGAATCGGCATATTAACGCGGAATCGGCATATTAACGCAAAATCTGAATATAAACGCGGAATCTAGTAGAAACGCAGATTTTCCAGGAATTTTACAAATGTGGAAAAAAATTCTGTTTGTGTCGGAGAAGAACTTATGTCTTGGGAAAATGCAGGCCGGGGGAATCAAATCTGGGCGACACAACCCCTCCCGTCATTTCAGCTCCTCCTTCAAAACAATGAAAGCATGGCTTAGCGGCTCTCCGCGGCTCTGCTTTTCGTCTGTGAAAAAGTTAAGAAACCCGACGCTAACGGCGGCTTTACAGGCACGTGCAAAAGCAGTGAGTGGGGCAGCGCCGAAGCTGAGCTGGAGTCTCGCGCCCTTTGTGCTTTTACTGCACAGACAGCGTTTGTCGCGCGCAGCTGAAACTGCCGAAACAAGCGCAGCTTGTTCATTGCAAATACAGACGAATATTGTCCATTCTGTCAGATTTTCCGGTGTTTCCTCTGACCCCTGTCTGTCTCGTGTTGTGATTTATGATGGGCAGCAGCATTATCTGCTGCAAATGCGACCGTGTTCCCCTCTGTCTCACCCAAACACACATGCATATATCATGCTGTAATTACTTTACATGATAAAAATAACTTTAAAGTTAAGATATGCCTGTAGTTTTAATAATTTAAACAAGCCTTTGAAGTTTGAGCAAAAACTTCTGACACTGTTTTAGTGTATTTTTTTTTTTTTAATCACAGCGTTGTGAATCACACAGAACACTTCACTACATGATTTCATGGTTAAATGTTATTTTTCCTGTTTAATCAGGTCTATTTTCAGCTTTTAATTTTTTACTTACTAGTACTATATGGAAAATATTATTCTTATTCATTTTTATTTTGGTAAATTCTTTTTTTTTTTTTTTTTACTTGAAAGAAAAAGCTAATGGAGCACTTTCATTAAAACATTTATTTTACTGGACAGTTTAAAGCTCATTACAATTAATATTTTGTTGTTATGTTGCATCATGCAGTATTTGTCCTGCATGATGCAACATAGGCAGTGGGGCGGCAGTGGCTCAGTGGTTCATGTAGATTGTCTTCAAACCGGAAGGTTGGTGGTTCGATCCCCGGTTCCACCTGTCCAAGTGTCGAGGTGTCCATGAGCAAGACACCTAACCCCAGCTGCTCCCGACGAGCTGGATGGCACCTTGCATGGCTGACACCGCCGTCGGTGTATGAGTGAGTGTGTGAATGGGTGAATGTGAGGCAAGATGTAAAGCGCTTTGGATGGCCATTGGTCTGTTAAAAACGCTATATAAATGCAGTCCATTTTACCATTTGTCCTGAGTAAATGTGATGTTTGTTACCTCAATAAATTTAAGGTCATTCCTATTTTATGTTTTATTTTCTATGTTATTAACATTAAAAGCACACACTTTTTACGACTAAAATAACAGTTAAGGGTAAAAAAAAAAAAAGAATTCCCAAAAATTAAAACGGAAAAAACGGAATTTGCAAAAATTAAAACGGAAAAAATGGAATTTGGGAAAAAATTAAACAGATTTTATAGGGCCCTATATTAGGTGAGATTTAAACAATAAGACTAACTATGTTGAGCTGTATAACAATGATCAGTTTTCTGTCGATGAATGTATCCTGACAGTTGCTCCCCTGTCTAAAAACACATCATATATTAAAGCATTTTGGGATAATGAATGTACACAAGTCAACATAATATATAGCATTGTTCTAGTGGTTTTTGGATATTTTAAACAAAAAATGTTGCATATTGTGCCTTTTAATGCGTGTGGTTCTTTCACTTGTCCAAACAGAATTAGTTGGAGTGAAAATAGACAAACTGTTCAAATGCGCAGTGCCTGCTCGTGCAGCAGATGTATACGGCACAAGAAATCTCTGAGCAGTTCCAGGGCATTCGGGTCAGGTCAGATCATTTGGGTTAAGGCGCATACATGTGTCTGCTTGTGTATGTAGCAGCCTCTGATTGATGTGAGGGTATTCCTGGCATTTACACTGTGTGTTCAGGGCTAACTCCAGATTATGGACTTTAATGTGACCTCTGACATTAGGAATATACCCTGGAAGTTTTCTTCAGATCTCGGTCTCGTAAGTGAGTTGATTATCCTATAACAGTTCCTCTGTTTCTTTCTCTTCTTTTGCTCTCTCTCAGATAATGATGAATAGAAGTTATTCATCCGTCCCGTTGGCAGCCTTGGACAATCTGCTGGCAGGCTGAAGTGTTCCCAAGATGCACTCTGACAGGCAGAGGAGGTGCTCTGGGGGAAGGGGGGAGTGAGAGAGCGGGGGGAAAGGGGAAATGGGCCACTCAAGCATGGACAGTTTAGAGTCCACGGTTGACTGTGGTTCTCCATCCATATCTCAAGGAACTGAAGCACTTCTCTGTAAATTCTGTGCATATAAATGTGCTGTGGATAATTATATTTAACCAAAGCATAGCCGAGTGTTAGCAGGCGAGAAGTAATAACTCTCAGACAGAGATGTACATGTGTGTCCTCCTAGCTGATGACAGACTGTATGTGAAAATGCTGCTCAAGCTGTATTTACAACAGCTGAAGCCATGGAAACTGCTTTTTAAGGCTCTAGACTGGCCAGGGAGGTCTAGTTCAGGGGTCAGAGGTCAATTATCTGCCCAATATCAGGTGCTTGCACACAACAGGCAGTGGGTTTCAACCAGCTGTCTACCTCAGACAACAGACTAGTCTAAAATTATAGTCTAAAAATACCAGTCTTCTGAAATTTTCTGAACCTTTTTTTATTTTATTTTATACTTTTTACATGTCTTCATAACATGCTCAAATATTATTTGCCTCTTTCAAGATTTCTTACTGGTGTATATTAAAGCGTTATTTCAGGACTTAACAAAACTGTTATTTAGGGAGAGTTACTATGCATATAAAGTGCACTAGCACACTTAATGTGTTTATTAATGAGATGGTTTACCCAAAAATTTATATTGTGTCATAATTTACTCACCCTCATGTCATTTCAGACCTGTATGACTTTCTTTCTTAAAAGAAGATATTCTGAAGTATGTTTAAACTGTTTTTGTCTGTAGAATGAAAATGAATGGGGTCCAAAACATCCATACTATGAATGTCAATGTTGTTTTGTTTTATTCATTCATTCTATAGACAAAAACAGTATGTGTATATATAGTGTATGTGTGTGTATATGGATGGTATGCTGGTTTGAAACAACGTGATGGTGAGTAAATTATGAGAGGATTTTAATTTGGGGTGAACTATCACTCACTTTAAGAGCTTTTGTTCATGCTGTGCACATGCTTTGTGCATGTTTTACGCAGATGTATTGAGATGAACTCTTTGTTTTAGTTGCTGGCAGAATGTTGGTTGTTGAAAGTGTACAGAAAACCTTTAAATAAGTTGCAAGCATTACTGTTTGATTGTATGTCAGAATATATATATATATACCTTTGTACTGAAATAAACTTGTTTTTTGGGGGGGCTTTTTTCAAAGAATGTGCCTGTGTGTGGGTATTTGGCAATAAAACACTCCGCTTTGGATGTGAAACAGCTGAGCTAAAATCAGTTGCCAATATATGTTTTCAGCTACCTAGATGGGTGGGCTTTCCTTCTCCTATCCTCCACCTGATTGGTCCGGTGAGCTGTCAGTCAGCAGTAACCGTGCAGCTGTCACAAGAATTGGCTGGAAGTATGTAGGGGTTTCCCCTTATTACAGAACACCCATACATTCTCAGACAACCACAAACTATTGTGGGTATGTGTACCCAAAGTTGTGTCTTTGCCAGATATCTTGAGTCACATAGTGTTTGCTTTCATTAAATCAAGCCTTTCCGAATTCATTCATGTGTTTTCCGGCCAAGATAATTGTATAATCAAACTATTTTTTGGATGTATACTACTGTTTAAAAGCTTGAGGTCAGAAAGAAATAAGTACTTTTTTTTCCAGTAAGGATGTGTAAAACATTTATTATGTTATGTATAAACATAACATGTTTAATATATAAACAATACAAAATAAAACAAAAAAATCAGCATATGAGAATGATTTCTGAAGGATCATGCGACACTAAAGTCTGGAGTAATGATGCTGAGGATTCAGCTTTACATCACAGGAATAAATTACATTTTAAAAATTCAAACAGAAAATGTTTCACAATGTTACTCTTTTGATATTTTAGATTAAATAAATGCAGCCTTGCATAAAATACTTAAGTAACATTTTCTATGAAGTCCATTATGAATTATTGCTCCATTTAAAAGTATTACTATTTTATAAACATATTTATAAAGACTCGTTAAAGGTTCAGTGTGTAATATTTACGAGGATCTACTGATATAAATGCAATACAATATACATAACTGTGTTTTCAGTGGTGTATAAAAACCTTATACAATGATCGGTTATGTTTTAATTACCTTAGAATGAGACATTTCTATCTCCATACACCACGGGTCCCCTTACAGTGAAGTCGCCATTTTGCGGGATTCACAACCTCTAATGCAAACATTATCCATTATTGATAACAAATTGGTACAGTAAACAAGTGTCTCTGAAACTTTTTTATATTTGATCATTTACACCGTTCAAGCATAACATTATGAGGTGAAGTGAGTAACACTGATCATCTCTTCATCACGGCTCCTGTTAGCGGGTGGGATATATTGGCAGCAAGTCAACATTTTGACCTCAAAGTTGATGTGTTAGAAGCAGGAAAAATGCAGCAGCTCTTGTGGGGTGTTCTGGGTCTGCAGTGGTCAGTATCTATCAAAAGTGCTCCAAGAAAGGAACTGGTAAATCGGCGACATGGTCATGGGCGGCCAAGGCTAGTTGATGCACGTGGGGAGCAAAGGCTGGCCCGTGTGGTCCGATCAAACAGATGAGCTACTTGTAGCTCAAATTGCGCAAGAAGTTAATACTGGTTCTGATAGGAAGATGTTATAATACACAGTGCTTCACAGTTTGTTGCATATGGGGCTGCATAGCTGCAGACCAGTCAGGGTGCTCATGTTGACCCCTGTCCACTGCCGACAGTGGCATGTGAGCATCAGAACTGGAACATAGAGCAATGGAAGAAGGTGGCCTGGTCTGGTGATTCAGGGTTTTTTTTTTTACATCACGTGGATGGCCGGGTGCATGTGCATCACTTACCTGGGGAACACATGGCACCAGGATGCACTATGGGAAGAAGGGAAGCCTAATGGAAACGGTATTCCCTGGTGACGATGGCCTCTTCCAGCAGGATAATGCGCCTGCCACAAAGCAAAAATGATTCATGAATGGATTGAGGAGCACAACAACGAGTTTAAGGTGTTGACGTGGCCTCCAAATTCCCCAGATCTCAATCCAATCGAGTATATGTGGGATGTGCTGAACAAACAAGTCCGATCCATGGAGGCCCCAACTCGCAACTTACAGGACTTAAAGGATCTGTTGCTAACATCTTGATGCCAGATACCACAGCACACCTTCAGGGGTCTAGTGGAGTCCATGCCTTGATGGGCCAGCAAAAGAGGGAGCAACACAGTATTAGGAAGATGTTATGCCTGATCGGTGTACAGTGAATGGATAATGAGCATGCATATTGAAAAAGCAAATGCATGACATAATTTATAGTATAGTATAAATAAGTATAAATGGGGCTATAATTTATTATAAGCATGGACTTCATAGAAAGTGTTGCCATTTAATAAGCATTTTGCCCTGAACTACCAGGCAAACACTTTCTGTGATATCAATTAGCCTCACTCTGTTTCATGCTTTGTATGTTTTTTATATCCATTGTCACAGTTAATTATGCCTCGTTGATGGCCCTGCGCTATGCAAATACAGCTCCTTCATCCTGTGGGAGAATAAATTATGTGTACAAGGAAGCACTGATGGATGGAAGAGTGGATTTTTATTTTCTTCGACAGAGTTTTACTCTCATTTGAGTGAGTGCCTTTTAATTTTTTAGGAAGACGTATATGTTGTAGCCTACCGCCATTTTAGAAATGCCAGGGTGTCATTAATCACACCGTTACGGTTAATGCTCCTGAAATGCTTTCAATTAAAAAAAAGGCAATGTAAATAACTATTTATCATCTAAACGACTGCTTACATATGATGACACTCCTTTACCATTGCAAGTAAAAGTTGGGCTCATGATACGAACATTTCAATGATTAATTGCATTGGTATAATGTTCAGTAGCCTATTCCTGGTCAGGTGACTTTTAATCAAGGTCTGTGCTGGACACTTTGGGAATGTTTAATATGTTCATGACGGATGAGGTCAATGGAACAAGGCAATAAGACAGCAGAATGGATTGTGCAAGAAAAAGCTGTTATCCTGGTCTCACCCTCCGTTCCTATCTACCCATTTATAAAATCCCAGGGGCTGAGTTAATTGACTTCCCGGTTTCGGTTCCCAAAAGGCGGTATGCGAGTCTCTTATGTATGCAATACATACATATTCACGCTCCGTTTGCCATGCGCACACATGAATGAATCGCTCATGTCTGACCTCACTAATTTCACCGATGGCTTTGTGCCTAATCTGACAAGTGTTTTGCCTGGAGGTATAATTTTGCAGTCTTTCTCTCTCTGAGAGTTGAAAACGCAGATCTAGTTTATTTGTACAGTCTCTCTGTGGGCTTCTTAAAGTGGGTTAGGTTGAGTTAAAAACCTCCCCCACCTGAAGGCAGATTAATACTGCTCTTTCATTAACCTCTGCCCTATTAACTGTCTCTGGTGTGGAAACAGACATTCAATATCCTGCTGAAGTTCTGCTGAGACAGGAACGGTGAGATTATCGATAGCACGGGCTGCAAAGCGTGCATTGATAGATATATTTGAGTAGGATAGAGAGGAAAAGAGAAAGCAGAATGTGTTAGATGACGAACTGCAGAGAACATTTGGTGCAAAGAAAAGTGTTTATGTGGGGAGATCAGGAAGTGTTGTGACACATTTTGCTTCAAAGTCTGAAACTCAGTGTTTTTGTGTTATGTGTCAACCCTTTATATAATATTCCCATATTTATCTGATACAACTAAATCTAAAATGTATCCCTAAACTGTAAATTATTGTCAAGTACAAAGAGCACCGTTGTTATAACCTACAACACCACCAGGATAGCTTGTACCGTGCCCTCTGCTAATATTGGCAATATGAGCAAAGGCGGCTGTAAAAATAAATCTGCATTGTTTATCCTTTTGATCCTTCATTCACAACATTATAACCATTCATCTAAGTAAAACTATTGAAAGTGGGGGGAAACTCACATTATGAAAGAAATGTTTTCTCTTGTCACGTTGGCCACAATTATTGGCAACCGATTATTTTTGAATTGATTTTGATGTTTGTTTTGGATCATTGTCCTGATGGAAGATCCAACCACGGCCCATTATAGAGTTCTAGCAGAAGCGTCAGGTTTTGATTTTTATCTGTATTTGCTAGAATCCATGAGACCATGAATCAGAACGAGATGTCCAGGACCTCCAGCAGAAAAACAGACCCACAACATTAAAGATCCAGCTGTATATTTAACCGTGGACATGGGGTACACAATTTTTATTTTGTACTTGTACATTTTAATATTCTTAACTTCAAATGTTTGAGTACACTAATTTATACATTTAACTTTAAATTAACCTCAATGTGAAATTTTGTATTAGTTTAGACTTAGCTAGCTATAGCAAGCTAATTCAGAAAATGCTAATATGCTAACATGTTAACAATAGCATGGTATAGCACTTGCTCAATGAGTGCAGAAATATAAAACATTTAAAGACAGCTAGTGGTTGGCATAGGTACTCACTCAAGATGCCAGCTTGAAGACAAAACAGTAGCCAGCGCAATTGATAATAAAAGCCACACTGTAAGTTGATGAGTTGATTTATCCGCATTTATTATTCTCTCGTTGATAGAGATTTTTAGATGGATGCTGAGGCTTTTTAGGTCGTATAGAATCTGTAATTTGACCCTGTATGTTTGATGGCTTCCATCATGGCTGAAATTGGCATTCTGGGGTGTTGAAATATTGGGTGAACAGGCGACGTTCTGTATTGCACAGACATTCTGACACAGAATGCACATTTCAAAGTAGAATAACTGGCTGTAGCATGTTTTTCAGAGAAACAAGCAGGTGAATTTAGCATGTTTCCTAAATTTCTGCAAACATATTATGGTATTTTTATGCTTTAGTAAAGTGAACAACTTACATACAGCACCTTTAACATATTTGCTCTCAAACCAAGCCACATGCACCACTTGTCACCATGATGAACTCTCCAAAAACCCACATTAAACTCTTCTACATTAGCATAACGAAACATTAAACACTACTAAATCTCCCACTTAACATTAATCTTACACAAAAAAAACAAAAAACATTATATAACAATTTTAGCATTTACTCTCCCTTTTGAGTGTCATGGGCAAAGCATGCTGGGAAATAGAAATCCCAGCCGAGTTTAAGTAAAGTTTATTTAATCTAAATTAAAATGAATAATTTCATAAAACTCAAAACAATGAAACGGTTCAGTTTACTAAAAATATATCAGTTCTGTGAAATTTAAAGAATAAGAAAGTGTTAAATACTGAAAGTTAATTTTACTGAACTAATTTGTTTAATTTAAGTTTGTCCTAGTCAAACCAATTAATTATGTTGAACGTTTAGGGTTTACAGTGTACATTGAAAAAACAGGAAAACACATATTGTCCAATTTACTCATTTTTATTATTTGCGATTTTTTTCTTCTAAACTTGATTTCTTTGCTTTAAATTTATGAAATTCTCTAAAATGTGCAATCTACTAGATTCCATTATTGCTTGGGTCTTAACAAGGAGAGAAAAAAGTAAAAAGAGTTTTTGAACAAGATGAGCAAAAGAGGATATTTCATAGTGTTTAATAGTGTTTAATGTTCAATTATGAATTACCAGTATCCCTGTTTGCACCAAATCCATCTTGTGTGTTTGCTGCCACAAAGCTCTTTGTTTTTTAGTTTTTTGTTCAAATTGTTCAAATGAGCTAAAACTCTACAATAGTATACTAGAACACTATAAATAGCTATACATTCTTGTTTTCAATCCACTTAAATATATGTAAAATTAAAGTTCATCCGTTTGTGTTGGTATTACATGAATGACTTGTGTTGCATTAACTGAAACTGGACGAGGCTTGTTAGTTCCCAGCATGCTTTGCATATGGCTGGAAAAAGAGAGGGTAAATGTTGAAATTAAGCGTTATTTTAATAGGGTGTAAACGTGTTTAATATTAAATCATGTTGGAATTATTAGAACCATTTAAATTACACTGGGTTGCCATTGTGGAGAAGAGTGCAGCATTTGCTTATGTGCTGATACAACCATTTTCATAACTGCTTTGCTGAAGGAGCATTTATGTGTGTAGACAAGTAAATAAGCCAGTCTTATAATTCTGGTGCGTGACACTAAAGTAAATGAAATGGAATTGGATGAATGAATATGTCTGAATCATGTCAGAGAGCCATATAAACTTCACCTTGAGACTACTATATGGGTCACTTAAAATGACTTCATTCCTTGATGTTGAAGTTACATGAACAAATTAAGTTTGTTTAGTTTAATTGATTCGTGTGGGACCAATGGACAAGATTAAATCCTGTAAATCCAACACACTTTTCTTTTTTTAGTGTAATGCCAAACGAACTGGTAAATTCTGGACTGACCAAAGGACATCCAGTAACTGTGGCAATATTATGTCTAGTTAAAGATGGTTGACCAAGTAAAACCTGCTTATAGGTCATACGCTTTGTTAATTATTAATTGAGAGCTACGACTATACGACTACAAACAACCAAGAATCAGTGATTGGACTTTAATGATTCAATGATTATCATGTTGGCGTTTCCTAAAATGAAACATGCAGCAAAATGTCTGACGTTAGATCATGAATTCACAGTTTTGAAGATTTAGATGGTCGTGGTGGATTGTCACGGCCTTGGAAAACAGATGCGTTCAAGCTGCAAAGGATCCCTGAATCCATTATTCTGTCTGTCAGAGCTGGCTCTCATGTTTTGAGGAAAAAGCATTTGTCATGTCTCTCTCTCTCTCTCTCTCTGTTTCTCTCGCTCAGCCCCTCCACGCTTTTTTATTGCCCGTGACACAGCTGTCGCCTCAAACGTGGCAGAATCGTGTGTGTGTGTGTGTGGCTGCAAATTGCTGATCAAAAACTCACTCGGGGAAAAAAGAAATGCCGACATAACTTTCTAGCTCTGGGACTTTGAGTGTAATGGCATTGTTTTCTCCTTTTGCATAAAGAATGAAGATGCATAAGGCTATAAAAACATGCAACTATTGTGAATCACCTGCACTCAAAACACTAGTCGACTAGGCCGTGACTGGGTCAGTGATAAATCAAAGCAGGCCTTCCCTCCGGGGTTATCCAAGAAATTTGCACCAGGCTTTACAGCCTCTGCCCCTCCCTTCAGGGGTGGGCTAAATGACCCCCGGCAACAGTGAAATATGACCGGAGGGCTGCTGCCTGCTCCAGCGGGATCACTTCTGACATCCAAGAGCCGTGCCACCATAAATCTAACTTCTTTATTATTCTCTCTCGCTCTCTGCTTGCAATACTCTTCCTCTCGCCTTTTTTCAGCTGTGTTCCATACATATTTACCATATTTTTTTCTCTTTCTGATTTATTGTTCTCATTAGCCGAGGCATGACAAAAGACACTGCACTCACATGCATATGTGCTCAAATGAGCCCTTCATGAACTGTTTCAGCTCAATTACACACACTTGCTTACCAAATGGTGCCATTATAGTGCATGATTTAGTTAAGAGTGCAAATTGCTCACAACGATGTGTTGTAATTTTTCCTCGAGCAGACAAAGGACAAGCCAAACACTAATAAAGGGCAATTTCAACATCAAGTCTAACATTGTGAAGTCTGTGTTCTCTTTTGGCGTTAACATTCTCTGCAGGCTCTGTAAAACTGATGAGTCAGTACATAAATTGTTGGCTTCCTATGGCGTCTAGAAGTATATGCGCTATACTGTAAAAAAACACTGAGAGGCTACACGTATTGCCTTTGACTTACTCTGTTTATGCTTAATGCAATAAATTCTTACAAGATATATTACTTCATCATGATAAGAGCCAGTGATGTAGAAACCTGCTGATGTAATTCCTGTTGACTTTAGGGCTTGAGAACTTTGCCTTCAGTTGAAAAGACTATAGGATGACAATATAGTGCCATCTTGAAGGGATAGTTCAGACCACGGTTATTATCGGTACAACTAAAACTAGAACATACATTTTTTTTATTATTACTTTAAAATAAAATAAAATATTACTTTAAAATGAAATAAAATAAAAATGAAATTTATGAAAATTGGATGAAAGTCTAGCAGTTTGAAAAAGTCATGGTTTTTTTTTTTTGGCGGGAAAATTTTCATTACTTTTTTTAACTGTCGGTGGTGCTAAAGGGATTGAGCTAGAGACTCCAAATTTGCTGTGGTGAATGTTTGGACTGTCTTCTATCAGTGTGCCTAATTTCACAACTTTTTACCATACGGTTCTATTGGCTTCCATAGACTCCCATGGCAGAAGAATCATAAGAAAACTAACGGATACAAAAGATGCCATCGCACCATTCGTTGCTTGGCCCCTAATAATAGCATCATTTTGTTCCAAACATTTCATTAAACACAAAGGATATTTTGAAGAATGTTTTAACTGTTCATTTGATGAAAGTCAAAAGAGTCCAATATGGTTTTGAAGCATGTTCAGAAACATTTAAAACGTGTTCCAGAGAGACAAAAAATCCCAAAAAAGATCCATTGTCAATAGTGTTCCTGATTTTAATGACCTATGAAAATATGAAAATATTCCTTAATTCCTGAAACCTTAAAGAGCAATCTAGAGGCTTCTATTTTGTAGGATGAAACCCACCTTTGTGGAATAAGGCATGTGTTTAAAATGGAAAACACTTCCTGTTTTATAAACTATGAGGTATTTGACCAAAATCATGTAACAGAGAAGCGTTTGATCTGATATGAACCACAATCATGTAAAAATGTCTCTCTTGTATGGTTTACACACCGGGTCGATCTTCAGACAGCCTCACCTCCGTGTTAACCTTTGTGTGCGCCAGTGTGCATGTGGAAGCTAGCGGAAAATTGACCTTTGAGCCACACGCTGGAGGAGAGATGCAAATCTTTGGTGAATAATAGCCTACTGCTAAACTTAAAAGTTTCAGCAGGAAGTGGGAGAACATTTTATGTTTGAGATAATTAATATTTACCTCATGGTAATTTAATATATGAAAATGTCCTTGTTAATTGCCTATGTTAACTGGTGATTATGCAAGGTTAAATGTTTAAAAAAAGTAGTATGCCATATTGTTATAATTATGTGGATATTTAATTAAGCAAGTTATCATCTTTGAAACATGTTTTTTTTATATAAAATGTATTTTGCATTTTTTTAAATCCAGCTTTGTTTGTATAAGCTCTTGGCAATTCATCCAAAAAATGAGTTAATTAAGATATTTAATTTAACATTTCTTACAGTTTATAAAACCGAATTAGAATTCTTTGAATACGGTATTCTTTGCATTGTTCTCTGTTACAGCACATTTTTTGTGAACAGATCATCTATGCATGCAGAAAAAGCCAAAGGCGTAACCATGTCCATTGGAGGGGACCAACGTTTTTTTTTTTTTTTTTGCATGAGGAAGGATGTGTGTGTCTTATTGGTGGAAATATAAATAAGAAAAATAATAAGAATGGTAAAAGTTCCAGTTCTATTATAGTGATGAAGAACAATTTGCAAATAATATATTTTTTAAAAATGCACACATTTACTCTTATTTTCGCCTGGCTAATATGTAACATTTTTAACGTTTCTTGTCACATCAAATTCAGTTATGATTTACCTGAATAATGTTATATTTTCAATTCAAAATGGTGAAATTTCACCATTTGACCATTGCTAATTATTCGGGGGGACTTGTCCCCCTGAATGTCTATGATGGTTACGGCCCTGATAAATACTGTTTCCTACTGTAGGAATAGTAGTGTTGTATAGAAGTATGCTATTCGGAACAGAGCTAGTGGAATGCTTATCTCTTTTGCCGAGTCCGAGAGATTGCAACTAGAGGATTTTTTTAAATCCCTCTGCAGTGACTCTCGTGATTTGTGACATTATATGACGCAGGCGGAGTTTCTAAACAAACTATTTGTCAGCTAAAAACGTTGCCCAGTGCCCACTACGGAAAGACTAAATCAGCAAGCTTTAGAGATATTTTTGCTTATTTATGACGAAAAGTGCAGATTTTTTGTTGTTTATCTTGGACAAAGCCTAAAAACGGAACGCGGTTGCTGCATTCTCTCAGCTGTGCGGTTTGAAAACCCTCCCTCCCGACTACACGTCCGCTGCAGTGTCCCACAGTATCAACAGAGCTCGTCATGGCGCTCGGACGCAGGAACTCGCTTCTCCTGTTTTTCTTTGCTTTCTCCTGAATTTAATCTTCCTGAATCTCTCGAACCGGGATCTTTTGCTGTTTCGACTGAACGACTCAAGAGCAACGACCCGTTCTTTGCTGTGATATGCGGACCTGAATTATGTAAACTTGTGTCCAACTGGGCGGTCAAAGATTTCAGGATCCCTTTTCCATGGCGAATTCCCTACTTTGAGGAACTCAGGAAAGAAACTGTTCTGGAAGAAGAAGAGGAGGAGTGAGAAGGGGCCCTTATTTAAGGTAGTGTTTTTTCAGATCTCTCCATAATAAGACATTAAATTAAATTTGAACATGGGATCAAAGTTTTACTTACAACCGACATTAACAGGAGTTATAGTCAAACGTGTCGATGAAAAACGGCTGTCGTGTAACGTTTATTGTGACACATCACGCACAACACTACTTTTTATGTTGTTTGTTTTTACATTCTGCCGTGGTCAGTTTTCAAATCACGATTGGTGATGGTTAGTTAGTTTCAGGAGTTATTTAAATAGACTCGGACAGGAATTGTAAAGCCGATATTTGTGCCGCTACTCGGATACAATGTGGCTAATGTTTTGTAGTTATTAAATGCACGGTTTTTGATTTTATTCAAGACGTTAACGACCAAGAGGGCGAGGTTGAGTGTTTGCAGTAAATGTTTAAAGGGATAGTTAACCCAAAATGAAAAATTCTTCATTTACTCGCTTTGACTTTCACAAAAGATGATAGTGACTGACACCGTCAGTCACCGTTCACTATCAATGCATCTTTTCCCCATACAATGTACGTGGATAGTGACTGAGGCTGTCAATTTACCTAACATCTCCTTTTGTATTTTGGGGGAACTTTCCTTTAGTTGTATTTATGTTAACTACATTACCTCACTTAGTAGCATTGTTTACGTTTATTCTGTATGCAACAATTTGATTTCCTTCAGATTTTGTTCATGAGCGAGCTAGTAGAATAAAGATATTTGACTTTAAATTTAATATCTATTTAGTGTTCAGCTTGGCTTGGATGGATATCCTCGTCTTTTAATTAGATCGTGGTCGATTGTGAATCGGGTTAACCGGCAGGATAGTGGATGAGGCTCGAGGAGAGACGGGACGGGCGTGAGCATATTTGCAGTTCAGACACGAAGGCTCATTTCGCCAACTGGCCAAACGTGACGGTAAACTCTTATTTAGTTGTTTCAGAGTAATTCCTGTTGCCAAGTTCATTTGGGGACTGTGGTGTGTAGGACTGAGGACCGAGACCCATTAAAAAAATACTAGAGCCGATTGATTTTCTGTGCATTTTTCTGTAATTTTAGTATTTCAAAAACTCAAGTTCTGTTTTAAATGACCCGATGTACACTACGTACTAATAATATGCACTATGTATGTACTCTTACATCTATGTATACTTCATGCACTTAACTGTCAGAGCTTTCCTCATGTTCTTATAACCTTATAAAATTCATATGCTAGATGTAATGGGAGAGCATGTAAGTGCATGGTGTACATTGGGTCAGTTGAGTATGCCTATATATTTTATAAGGTTATAAAAACATAAGGGAAGCTGTGACAGTTAAGTAATTGAAGTGTCCAATATTACACATACAGTTTTTTTTTCCCGGTTAAAGGATTAGTTCACTTTAAAATGAAAATTACCCCATGATTTACTCAACCTCAATCAAATATAACAATCAGAGTTATATTAAAAAATGCCCTGGCTAATCCAAGCTTTATAATGGCAGTGACAGGTACATTGAGTTTGAGGCTCAAAAAAGTGCATCCATTATAAAAGTACTCCACCTTCAATATTCAACTTACGGAAAAAGCGTAGTCTGGCAGTCTGGCGTAAGATATATATTTTACTTGATACATTTTTAAATATGGATTTTTAAAAATGATTAGCTTCAGAAGGCCTTTATTAACTCCCCGGAGCCGTGTGGAGGATGTTTATGATGGATGGGTGCACTTTTTTGAGCTTCAAACTCAATGGATCCCGCCACTGCCATTATAAAGCTTGGATTAGCCAGGATACTTTTTTAATATAACTCCGATTGTGTTCATCAGAAAGAAGAAAGTCATACACCTAGGATGGTAAATCATGGGGTAGTTTTAATTTTAAGGTGAAGTAATCCTTTAATTAAGAGCAGAATGCATAAGTATGTGAGTTGGGACACACCTTCAGTGTTTAGGTTATTGCTGTCTGCAGGCGAACCATACAGCGTGAACAGTGTTGTCCGATTCCCGAACTACTGAGAACCGGTTCCTTTTAGTGAATCAAAAACACAACAGAGAAGGGTCAAAATGACAATTTTCACCTGAGATTTTGAGCCAAATTACAGGGTTGTAAAGATTGCTAAAGTCAACAGATTTTACTAATAATAGACCTACCAATCCCTGTGTAAAAATAAAACAATGATGCTGCCTTTCTATCTTTTTAAAGTCATTTTTACACCCCTGTATTTTGGCTCCAAATGGTGAAAATGGTCATTTTGACCCCCCTCTTCAAAATAATAGATTACTCAGTTAATATGCATCTGTGACATTTAGATTTTTTGGCTTTCATCACTATTTGTGTTTGTCTTTCTACAGAACAAATATTAACAAAATCAAAAATTTGAGTGGAGCAAGTTTCTGAAATTTGGTTGATTTGACATGGCATCACCCTTTCGAATTTTGTGCTAATCAGTGGTGTTTTATAAAAAATAAATTCATGAAATAATGTAACCTTTTTTGTTGTTGCTATTTTTATTATATACCTATTGAGTTATTATATTGCAATTATGCCACTTGTAAAAAGTCTCTCCTTTGCTTGTTGTTTTAGATGTATTTCTTTGTAATGATTTCTATTTGTTCTCTTAAAATCTGAAATTATCTCATAAAGTGACAAAAAAATGCAGTTTTCCCAAATATTTTTTCCTCAGAAGTATTAAAAGAATCAGGGAACCCAGAATTAAATAAAATTCCTTATGATTCCCATCCCTGGTGACATGTTTGGAGCTTATTTTCTGCTCCAGTTCATAGTGTTCGGCTGTTTGTGTCAAGTTTGCTGTCCATTTCAAAACAATTTAGATGTTTTTGAACATTTACTAAACATTCCTAAACATTTTAGGAATCAGTTTTCATATGACACTCTCCTTACTCTTGCACCTGCTATTGAAACCACCTTATATGTGATGCTCTTTAAGTGTTATATGATATCTTTTTCTTTGATTCTCTGCAGTGAATGCTAGAGATATGATCATGACTGCGGCATGGGAGTGACGTGACAGCAGGATTGGACTTTCCCTCCAAACAACCTTATATCCATACTCCCACAACATGTGCTTCTCTCTTCGGAGAGACAAAACTGACTGAATGAACGACTACACTGAGAAAGATTGTGCGAGTGTGAAAATGGATGAGTCTGCTCTCCTGGACCTGTTGGAGTGTCCGGTCTGCTTGGAGCGGCTGGACGCCACGGCAAAGGTTTTGCCGTGCCAGCACACGTTTTGTCGCCGCTGCCTGCTTGGAATTGTGGGTTCACGCGGAGAACTGCGGTGCCCGGAATGCCGCACACTAGTGGAGAGTGGCGTGGAGGAGTTGCCTAGCAACATCCTCTTGGTACGGTTACTGGACGGCATCAAGCAGAGGCCGAGGAGGACGGGAAGCATGCATGGCACGTGTACTAATGGGTCGGCAGCGGCGGGCGTCAGAGCACAGGGTGCCGGAGGAGGCCAGAGGGATCCAGGTCCCATGGGGGCACAGTCTCAGAGGGTCCAGGCCAAGAGCACTCCAGTTAGGGTGAGTTTAGTTGGTTTTGTTGGACTCACACAGTCCCATACATCAGACAGATCTGGTCAGATACAGTTTTTACATGCAGAAAAACTTCAATGAGTGGATTTCTGTTAGCTTATATCATTCTGATATCGGTGGAGAACTGTCTCCAGACCCATCTCGTCTGGTCATGGATGGTACCGCACTATCGGTGTAAATCAGACCCTTGGAGACTTCCTGCAAAGCCTCAGCTTGATATGAAAGGAAGAAAAATGTCTGAAATAATTAGGTGTTCAGGGGATTTGAAATGTTTCTCTCTTGTTCACGCTGTCATCTATATCATTATTTTGGTTAATGAACTCTAAAATAATGAGTTTGTTTAGGATGAGTCTAATTTACATTCAGGAAAATGAATGCTGGGTGGACTGTTTCTACGAGTCAGTGTTTTGATTTAGTTTTAGTCATATTTTAGTCACCTGAATTGTTTTTAGTTTTAGTCAACTAAATATCATTAGAGTTTAGTTAAACTGTAATGCATTCATTGAGCATTTAAACATTATAAACGACTGTTACTCGAATACATGACAATCTGACATTTTGACATAATTGTGTTTTTGACCATTCAAGTGCAAAAATATACAAAAGAGAGCTCGATTCACTTAAAAAAAAACAAAAAAACATCTATATAGTTTTTATAATTTTGCATTTCTGTTTTAGTTAGTATATCAGGTAAAGCTAAAGCTTCAAATAAGTTTATTTAATTTCAAGTAATGAATATTTTTTAATGGTTTTAGTTAACTATTATAACCCTGACACTTTATTGAATAATGTGTCAAATACTGTTCTTAGTCTTACTTCTGACTATGAATTAAATGGGAATTAAATTAAATAGTGTATTGTGTAACCAAGAACCTATATATAATGCGTGAGTAAATAATCAGTTCTGACTGGATCTCTTTCCTAATCGTCCCTCCCTAACATTTTCGTCTTGTTTTTATTCGTTGATGAAAATGACAGTAGGTTTTCGTCATAGTTTTTGTCATCCAAAAATTTTTTTTTTTTTTGGTTATCGTCTTGTTTTCGTCAGTTAAAAAAGGTTTTTGACAAAAATTATGATGGCAACTTATTTGTCAACAAAATTAACACTGCTATGAGATTAGAAGAAACTACGTTCTCTGTTTTGTTTACGTGCACTTTAAAAGTTCGAATTCCATTGGACTAAAGCAGTCATTAGCTATGTTTCCATCACTTTTTTTATCGCATCAGAAACGAGTGATGGAAAAATAAACCCCTTAATTCGCAACAACATTTTTACGCTCACTTGTGACTTGTGAAAAAAAGAGTTAATAGGAGATAGAAACATTTGCCAAATAAATTCAGACATAACATTAAACCCACATGACTAATCTTCTGTTTCTGCTGATGGTGTCAATAATGTTGCATAATATTTCAAATGTGGCCTGCTGACGTTGTCTTTCCCATATGTATGAGGCTTGACATTGTCCCTTGCTGCAACTGCCTTCATCAAAAATTCTGCATTTCTTCTTCTGTGCATAGTATTCAATGTGAGTATTGCAAGCTGCACTGCTAGAAAATTTCAGACTGTCAGTTCAAATCTGATTTTTGTGCATATCCAATTGAAATCCGGCCAAAAATGACACAAAATGCGTATGAATTTGTTTTATAATAACTGCATTTCAAGCTGTATTCATATGTGGTTTGAAATCCTATTCGCATTTCTGAAAATCCGTTTTAATCTGACCTCTCTGATTGGATTTCACGTGGTTTATGTGACTTTCTTACACCATGTAAAACATAAAGTCAGACGTTGTAATAGGAAGCATACTGAAAGTCGCTGCAGAAAAAAGGTTGTGTTGTTGCAAAGTGCCGGATGAGCAGAATAACAATAGGCTATAAATGTGGACAAATGTGGATATCAGTAATTTTAGATCAGATTCCAATCGGATACACAATAATTGGATTTGGACTGACATTGTGAACGTAGCCTAATTGCAGTCCTGTCTCCATTGTCAATGTGTGCCTTGCTTTATTTACTGGTGGGTACTAGGTTACCAGTACCAGTACCAACAACTAGATTTTTGTGAACTTTGAAAAGATTTGCTTCACGTTTGGATGGAAACCCAGCTAATGTCATATAGATGCTTTAGTCTGACTGAAATCACAAATGCATCCCTAACAGATCACGAGCTGCACATGTGACATTGAACACAGTGCCAGCGCTTCACTCTGAAATATGCAACGACAGCGCATGTTTTTATTCATTTGAATCACAGCCTATGCAGTTTGATAATCGCACTAAGCCATATTGCGATGTCTGTTTTATTACGTTTAATTATGCTGCCCTAACAGACTGAATCTTGTTAGCTTGGGGCATTGTGTTCTTCTAAAGCAACTCAAGCAGCTGAGGTAAGCCTTCTTCCCTGCTGAGAGAAAGCCGCATTAACTGCATCTTATCCAGCACTTTTTTGTTGTTGGGTGTGTTTGTGTATTTGGTTGTCTTTTTTTTGTTTCAATGTGTGAGATGGGGAGAAAAAGGAAAACCGCTGCAAGCTGACACCATTGTGTTTGTGGCTGTTTGTGTCTGTGTGAGAGCACACACGTTTCTGCCAGTTTAACTTTCAAACAAAGTGTCCTGGTGGATAAGGATAGTTGTCATGGCAGCAGTTTTGTGATTGTTTGTTTTGTTGTGTTCCACCTTTTGGTTTTGCACAGAAACAAAACACAGGTGTCCCTACAATAAAGCCCTCTGTCTTCTCTCCCACACAGACTTATGGGACAGAAAGAGGCCTCCACCCAAAGCATGATGGGTGGCGGCGTTCTAAGTCAGACATCTCCGGTCTATAATCTTTTAATATCCTTCTTTTGTTGTTCATAAACATCAGTGCTGTGAAATGACAGCTGCATTGGCCTAATAAGCCGGTCGTCCCTCTAATATTCAACTAACATAAGTTTAAAAGATAATCTTATTTTCCCTTATTCAAAAGAAGCTCCTCAGGGGTTTCTACTCAAAGATGACTCACTTAGACTTTTTGTCTCCCCACAATCTATCATAATGCTGTTTTGCTTGAGATATATATATATATATATATGTCTTTATATATGCATGTCTTTACTGGCACTTGATCAATTTATGGGTTACTTAAATACATAATGAATAAAATTCATAGCAAATATATATATATATATATATATTTGCTATGAATTTTATTCATTATGTATTTAAGTAACGCATAAATTGATCAAGTGCCAGTAAAGACATGCATAATGTTCCAAAACGAATAAATTCTTATGAACTTTTTATATCCTGAATCCTGAAAAAAAATTATGTTTCCACAAGAATATTAAGCTGCACTGTTTTCTGCATTAATAAGAAATTGACTAATGGCTTAAATGTACAATGAACAGTCAACTAAAAAATCTTGTGACACTGAAGACTAATGTCTATTGAAAATCATTTTAAAGAAAATAGTTACACATACTGTATTTTTTTAATCAAATATAACCTCTGTGAGCATAAGAGACTTGAAACCCCTTTAAATATCATTCACCGTCTGTTACTTTTACATTATATCCATTTAAATCTGGATTATTTCATTTTTCTTTACATTTTGAAGATTCAGTTATTGGGTGATAAAACCACTTCTCATATTTTCAGTCTGTTTTCTATTTCTGTAAACGCTAGACCAGAATCCAAAAAACATAATCTTTAAATTCGTCTTTCTTTGGAATGACTAAATCCTGTAAGTGATTACACTTATTCTTCCTTTAGTTGGCATCACTAAAATAACACCGCCTCTCTATAAAGTACCTTTAGAGCAAGACTTCATCTGTGAAAATAATCAAATCTGATGAACTCTCCCCACACACACTGTTTTATAATTAGTTTGTCAGTGTGCATATCATGTGCATATCACACAGTCATTAGCATTAGGCTGTTTGCCAGAGCTGGCTGAATCCAGTAAAGTGAGGTAATGTAAGGTTGATCAGCACTGTGAGCTCTAAAAGATTCCCCTCAACTCTTGCATTAGAGAACTTTGCAGTGATTGCTTCTTATCTTCTCTCTCTTTTGTGCCCACTGTGTTTTCACATGACAGCCTATTCAAGGATGTATCTGAGGCGCTGTAAACAGCCTTGCTGCTGGAGGAATGGGCTTTTTGCAGCAGTTGTAGCTTCAAAAACATCCTGTGATTCAGTGGGGGTGTAAGGACCAGGAATGCTTCTGAGACTACATGATAACATAGCGTTGTGTGAGTGGCAGGTCTGTTATTTAGGTCTTCAGAGAGGTTTTGTTAAATCTGACACATGATATGCTTTGCTATGGAGATGCACAAAACACGCACTCACGCATGGAAGCAAACTAGCGTTAAGGAGGAGAATTCCTACCTGGTTTAGGAATACACGCATGCAGACATGCACACCCCTGAGATCTTGGTTGTCAGATGTTGCATTATGGGGCCTTATGTTCAGCAACTGTGTACTAGTTAATAACAGGAAGTCGGTGGCATATTTTACCTGCACTCTAAAAAAAAATGTGTTGGCTCAACGAAACAAAAAAAAGTTAAATAATTATTTTTAATAAACACAATTTTTATTTTTTATAGACACAATTTTATAACTCAAATTAAGTTGTTCCAACTACTTGAGTTGTAGCCCTGGAACCAATACATTGTAAACCCGAATAAGTTGGCAAAACATTTTTTAACAAGTTAATACAATTTAAATGATCTAAGCATAGCACTTAATGTTGGCATTTACGGTCCCTTTTGAGTGTCATGGCAAATAGGCTGAAACGATTCCTAGTAAGTCGAGTTACTCGAATTGAAAAATCCTCGAGGCAAAATCATCTGCCTCGATGCTTCGCTTAGTTCATTTAACTACACACGACTCAGAGTATGCGCGATTGCGGTTAAATCCGCGATTCAGGTGGGTAAACATCCCAAAAATTGCGGGTGGATGAGAGAAATCATTGATGTGGTGATTTTAATTAAGACGCGGAACTCATTTCACGGTAAAACGCAATGAATGTGTCGCTCTTTAACTTTCGTTTTTAGCTCATGGCAGATCAAAGACCACAATGCGAGAGAGACATCAGCACTGCTAATATCATTTAGTCTCGCTATTTTTAAATGAAGACAACTGTGTGTTGAGCTTCAGGATACGACACTGAACATTTGGTTTCATTTATGCAGTTCACGGCAGCTGAGGAGATACGAGCAATATTTATAGCTACTAACTTAATTAAACAAGCTGTGTTACAATGATGAATATGATTAGCTCAAAATGTAGATCTGTATGTGCGATAGGCTACTTTATCTGAATTAAACACAAACTCATCTTTCGGCTTATGCAGGTGATGCAGAGGTGTCAACCCGCTTGGGTTATTTAAAACGTGTAATTTCGCCAAAGAAGATTTGTTTTAAAGCAACCTACTTCAGTGTAGCTAAAATGTGACGGTAGCATCACGCTTACACTGAGGATTTGAGTTTATGACGATCGGGTGCGGATGGATGGTTTGTTTTTAACAGCGAATTCGTAAAGTTATCCACGCATCTCTAGTATGACCATCTGTACTCTTGTTCTTATTTCAAGTTTCCTTCCTGTCCAATATTTTTTGCTTCTTACAAAAGCCTCACAGCCTTCAGAAGACAGTAAAGGCTTGTCATGCCTGAACTGAAGCTGAAACTTTAAAGTTAAGCTTTAAACATACATTCAATGTTTAGGCGTCATTGCTATTTATAATATTTTTTGTTAATTGGTTGTAGGTTTAGTTTTAGACTGAACTTTTTAACTAATTTGAAATAGATTTTTATAATGTGGCAATTGAATGCATTAAAATTGGTTATTTTCACAGTTATTATGCAATTTCAGCAATAAAATTTTATTTTTCTAAAAAGAAAACAAATTAGATGTTAATTTTAAGATACCTGTCTTATTTTCTCTAAGTAAAGAAAAAAGTAATTATTATCCGATTACTCGATTAATCGATGGAATAAACGGTAGAATACTCTATTACTAAAAGAATCGATAGCTACAGCCCTAATGTATAAAGCATGCTGGGAATAGAAATCCCAGCCCAGTTTAAGGTACATTTAAGTTAGTCTAAATGAAAAGAAACAAGTTTATAGAACTCAAAACCATGAAACAATTCAGATTACTTCATGCGTTTTCGTTAACACAAAGGGAAAAAGTTAATTTGATTGAACTAATTTGTTTAATATGAGTTTGCTCAACTCAAACCAATTAATAATTTCGAACGTTAGGATTTATAGTCTACTCTCCAGCACAATGGTAACCACAAAAACTTCAACATAACAGAAACTCAGAACTGTAAAACTGCATTAAACTCTAACAGGTCTTTCCCTTCTCTAAAAAGACAACAACATATTAGTTTCAACATTTTATTCTCCTTATCCAGTCCTATGAAAAGCATGCTGGGAACTAGACATCCTGCCCAATTTCCAAAGTTATAATTTTTCATTAAGTTATTAATTTAATTTAGTTACTACAACTTAATAACAATAAAAAAACTCCATTAACCATTAAGTTATTAAAAACTTTTTGTTTTTGAAATTTTATCTTGCATCCCTGCATTTATTGGTAACTTTATTTTACAGTGTCCATTGTACATTTAGTTACTAGTCTGGTTCACAAACACATTACTCTTATGAATCAGAAAAATACTATGCAACAAGTGTGGTCAGATTCATGTATCAGAAACATACAAACCGACCAATTTATTATTATTCACAAACAATATAGTTCAAAATGAATAGTATATTTGCTGACTATAATGAATAGTTTGGATTTAATCGATACAAAAGACTTCCCTGTATTATATATATATATATATATATATATATATATATATATATATATATATATATATATATGTATATATATATATATATAGAATTAGCAGGGAGAATTGCAACTTCTATATGTATGCAAAATGGACATTGTTGTTACTGAAAATGACTCGAAATCAAATCAGAATCAAAATGAATCATGAGCTTGTGTCATTCAATACCTATTTGATCAAAACACAAGAAGTCACCAAATACCCCAAAGTATCCCAAACAGTGAATGCTTTTGTGTGAGATGCACTGGATGGTCTGTAGCTCAAACCATGGCATCCCTGGACCTCATCCAGTGGGCTCAAGTGTTTGTGAGGGGGAAAGAGGTGGGGCGCTGGACATGCAGGTGGACTCCATGAGCCGCTGAAAGATCAAAGAACACACTGATACCCATGAGTCCCAGTGGGCAAAGGGTGCCACTCACCTCTCTCTCTTTCTGACTCTTGTCTTTCTCCGTCCGATTTCTATCGGAGCTGAAGAATAGCAGGAGGTGCGGTCGAGCAGACAGATGCATAACAGCTTATTGTTAGCGGCCACCTCTGATCTGACAGACTCGGGGCAGTGAAGGGGTGAACACCATACACTGTGTGTCTGCGTGAGACGTACGGACCCCTACAGCTGTCTTTTAGATTTAAATAAGAGGCTGAATAGGTGGGAAAGAGAATAAAGGACACTAGGACTGAGGATCAGTTTGTTGGGATTTGTTTTTGGAAGTCTTTTATGCTTGCCAAGCCTGTATTTATTTCATCAAACTACAGTAGAAACAGTAATATTGTAAAATGTTAGCATTTAAAAGAACTGTTTTCTATCTGAATATATCTTAAAATGTAATTAATTCCTGTGATGGCAAAGCTGACTTTTCAACAACTATTACTCCAGGCTTCAGTAGATGCAATTACATGGACCCTAATAATCCGACTGTAATCGGACTAGTAGCACAGTCAGAATAAAAATCGCCATTGGCTAGTACTTTTTTTTTTTCTGAACGTACACTCTTAACATCAGTCAATCACGCATTTCTCTCTCTCTCTCTCTCTCTCTCTCTCTCTCTCTCTGTGATTTAAATATTGAAACTCCAGCGCTTTCGGATCAGATTATGAAAGATGTCAATGCCTTCACCTCACAGTGATAAGCTGTCTGCTTTTCTTACTTTGCATTTGCATGAAGTCGAACATTTCTCAACTTCTTGACGCTCTCACCACAGTCTGTTGTCAATCCCCCAATCCCCCGAGCGTGCCTGTCTCTCAGCTCCCATAGATTATAAGTTGAGAAGACCTGCTCATCTCAGCTCACTCCTCGCCAATGGACGCGTAGGGCCGAATGTCAGCTGTTTATGGTGATTCTCCCTACCGCAGAGCTCAAAAAGCCACTTCGCTGAAACAACTCTGAGGACGCCTGCTGACTAATCACAAGCAGTTTTATTGTGCGTGAGATGCATATGTATTTGTGCATTTGTGAATGACTTGCCTGGATGCCGCCTGGGGTTCACCTTTTTGTGAACAGACTTTGAGAAGAGGCTTGTGTTCAGTTTGTGTAGGAGGCAGAATGTTCATTGAACTGGTTATTAGTTTGAATGAATGGGATCTGTCTCGCAGTGTTTCCTGAACTGCTCTGCAGCTGCTGAATCTAAAGCACCTCGTATTTTTTTTCCTGAATTGTGAGTTTGCAGTCTTTATTAAAATGAAAATAATACTTCAGATGCAAACACAGCACAACTAGTGTAGACTTTTATATTTATTCTTTTAATGAATTGCTAAAAAAGAATTTTGCCATTTGAATCAGTCAGATGTAAGAACTCATTGAATCTTTTATAACATTTTTTATCAATTTAATACATCCATGCTAAATCAAAGTATTAACTCCTTTCAAACATTTAAATGGTAGTGTACATTCAGCAAAAACTGAACTCCGCAGGAAACACTGGTGTCTTGATCTTCTGAGACTGCACCAACATAATGATGGTTTAACCTCATCACTTTCTCCTCCCGTTCTGAGACGACGTGACTCGGCTTTCTGTGGCCAGCGGGTCAGCTTGGTTGTCGGAGATGAAATAAAGAGGAACAGCTCATGGGTCGTAGGTCAGATGTGAGAGGTCATGTGACTGGGGTCAGTGTTGGAGCAGGAGGCAGAGAGCGGTAATGCAATTCAGAGCTACTCTTTGATCTTCCTCACACACGCATTCAGAAATGTATTAATATTTAATCAGATTCTAAAGCGTCTTTGGATGAAGGAATGATGTAATGAATCTCCATATCTGGCAGTGAGGAAGCATTAGCAGCTGTGTTGTTAGCCCAGAGCGCACATTTTAAATCTAATATCTCGTTATGAGTGGCAGAATGGTGAAGGCCTGGCGTTTAATTGATGAGTGAGTGCTCGGTTTAATGGCCTTGTGGGTCAAGGCTTAGTCTTTTCTTCAGATGGCATGCTCATATAGAACTTCACAGAACTCTCTCAACATTGCGATCGGGATTATTATTTCCGTTGCAATGCTTAAGTATTGTATTTTGATTATTCCATCGCTTTATAGTCATTGATACTGTCATTCTTATTTACCCTGCAGGTGATTTTCTTCAGTCATTTTTGTCACCAATAAAAGTTGTTAAACAATACCTTCAAAGTTCAATACCTTGTTATTGTTGACAAGCCTAAAGACTAATGAAAAGCCTCTGATGCTCAATTACATTAATGTGTACAACAGACATGTTTACAGAAATCTTAAACCCCTCCCCTTTATTACAATCAACAGAAAGCTTGCCTTGCATTCAGATCTGCCTCCGTCCAATCAACAACGGATGGATAGAACCAAATCCCCACCCTGCGTTTTTATTCTTTTTTTGATAATCCTCAGATACACGTCACAATACAGAACAAATGTCCATACTTCTGTTTCATTGTGACTTTAATTGTAATCTTGTGTAACTGTGAAGTTTACAGACTGTTCAAGGTGCATCTAATGTACATAATAAAATCTCAATACGGCAAGCTCAGATTTGATTGGTTGAACTAACCAATTTCTGGGAGTGGGGAAACACGTTTTTATAAGTCCACCGGTAAACAAAATTGTCTTTACAAGTTCTCAGGCTGCTACAATAACCACTTCAACAATAATAGACACAGTATTTGTCAATGTTTGTGATTTGCATGGCATTGAGTATTTGAAAGGGTGCTTCTTTTTGATGTTTTACTTTTTTCAGTTATTTATTGCAAAAAGAAATGTATCAGATGTGAGATGCTAAAAAACAAAACAGCTGTTATCATCACATCGTCTGTCTGAGTGCTAGACTACAATCGCTATGAACAAAGTTCCTTTTCTCTCTCTTTGCCCCACATGCCTACAGATTACAAGTGAAATCCTTAACATTTCACCCAGTCGCACACCCACACGCACCGCTTGGGACCGCTCAACTCAAAGCCCAAGTGTTTGTCTGTTAGTGACAGTTTCGTGAGAGCAACCTCCTTGGCGGAAACCTCCTTCAAACCCCAAAAGCCCTAAAATCTAAACTCTGCGGGCCGCCCTTTTGATGTGTGAAGCTTTTCCTCTCTCCCTGCCTCCTCTCAGCAGTCTGTTTGCTAGTGTTTGCCTCTCTGTGTCTCTTTGGCAGTACTTGGTGTTTTACGCAAGAAACAAGGAATGCTGTTTATTGCGTCCTGGCACGTATACAAGTGACATTCCTTTGACCCGCCCCTTTGCTTCCCTATGGCCGTGCGGGCAGCAGCGTTGACTCACACTGGCCCTTTTTGATGATGTCACTGTTGCCGCAGCAACCTCTGGCTGACCCGTGCCTGTGTCGCATAACCCCTTCATTACGGCCCTGTACGAGAGGCTGTACTTACAGATCTCAGTGCACACAGATCCCCCTCTCTCTTTTTCTCAGTCTCCTCTTTTCCTTCCTGCTGTGCTTTCTGCAAGCGTATCAGCTCATTTTTCTCCCTCTCTCCCCTCCTTTTATTACCCATTACTCCCTTGCTTCCATTTTCTTGTTCTCTGCCTTTTCATCTTTTTCGCCTTTTTTATTCCCTCCCTCATTTCTCTCGTAGCCGATAGCAGGAAGTCATTCTCAACAGTGTAATGTTTCCCACAGGCCTCCTGATGGTTTGTGTTTGCGTGTGTATTAACAATAAATGAGGCTGATGTGAGTTGTGTTTCGCAGTTTGGCCCACTATTTTTGAAGAGCCTTGTGCGTTCCTGTTGTTTTTGAGTGTCTTTGAGTGTATTTGTCCCCTCAGACGTGTGTGTGTGTGTGGTGCAGGCAGGTGTTTTGGATTTGTTGTGCTTTGGATGTGTTTGTGTATGCTGTGGCTCTGTTGGGCGTGACTGTCCATTTCTCTGCCCTGAGGTTACATAATTTCAGGGTAGGGATCAAAAGACCTAATCAGGTGTTAAAAGCGTAACCATGGAGACGGACTTGATGTTTAGTGGAGAACGCCGGTGGGCCCTTGGGGAAAGGTGTGTGTGAGTTTCTCCATCTCTGTCTGTTTAAGTATCTTCTATGTCAGGTATTACTCATGTCATTTCATCTGAAACTGAAGTAATTGGAGTTTCAGTTTGCAGTTTCAAGTGGTTTGCTTGAAAATAGTGTTTGTTCTCAATTTTTGATGTATTAGATTGCAAATGACTGATCTTATTCTGGCTGAGAATCACTTAGACAGGGAGACAACATCTGACTGACTTATTTGCGATATATCTGACTATCGTCAATACACAATACTATCATCTATCGGCACAACCCTAGTATGAACAGGCCTTAAAAGATCAATTTTGTGAGTTTAAAAAAAAAAAGTGCACCAACATAGCATTATGATCAGGTTTATTCACATGCAAAGATTGTTTTCAGGTGGTCTGATTAAAACAATGAAAGTTTGATATCAGCCAATCAGATTGTAACGGTGATCTTAATCTGTAGGTGGCTTGTCTGAACCTGATACTAGACCAAAATAAGCTTGAATATTTCATTTGGTGATATTAACATCTGCCACACACACACACACACACACACACACACACACACACACACACACACACACACACAGCTGCCATCTGCGTCTTTCCCAGCTGAGTCACATCTGGTCATTATTTACCAATCAATAAGCTCTAACCAATCCATATATCATCATGCCACCTGTGTGTGTGTGTGTGTGTGTGTGTGTGTGTGTGTGTGTGTGTGTGTGTGTGTGTGTGTGTGTGTGTGTGTGTGTGTGTGTGTGTGTGTGTGTGTGTGTGTGTGTGTGTGTGTGTGTGTGTGTGTGTGTGTGTGTGTGTGTGTGTGTGTGTGTGTGTGTGTGTGTGTGTGTGTGTGTGTGTGTGTGTGTGTGTGTGTGTGTGTGTGTGTGTGTGTGTGTGTGTGAGAGATTGTGTTTGTAATGTTTTCTTTTGGTGCTGTTTTGTAGTAAACCTGTCACACCTGTGATGGCCCACCTGGACTGAACCACAGTCACAAATCTACACGTCACGGTGTGTGTGGTCTCATGGATTTGATTGGCTTTATCAAACCGTTTATTATGTGTCTGTTTTGATTGAATGAAGCATTTTAAATGGTCTATGAATAATAGCTCTATTTGAGGAGTTGTTTGGTGTTAGAGACACCCCTCAGTCTTGATGCTGATGGGTAAAGGTGATGGATTGACAGGTCTTCTGCCTCATGTTGATGGATGGGCTTTTTTGGGTCTGACCTTTGACCCTGTACCCGAAAGATTAAGCTGCACATAGTTGAGAGGTTTCAGTGGTTGTGTGTGTCTCCAAACATTCCCTTCCTCCTCCTCAAATCTGTATCCTTTCAGGATGGATGTGCCTTTGCTGTAGGGCAGGGTTTCCTAAAACCTTGGGGATTCATGAACAAACTGGAGGAAGGACATCATAAAAATGTAGTCAGAGATGACAGCCTTTTGGACATCTAATTCGTATAACATATTTGAGCTTCGGGCATCCCGAAATTGAATCATTGCTCTTTCTCCCACTTTGCTGTGTGTGTGTGTGTGTGTCTGTGTGTCTGTGTGTGTGTGTGTGTGTGTCTGTGTCTGTGTCTGTCTGTGTGTCTGTGTCTGTGTCTGTGTGTCTGTGTCTGTGTGTGTCTGTGTCTGTGTCTGTGTCTGTGTGTGTCTGTGTCTGTGTCTGTGTCTGTCTCTGTGTCTGTGTCTGTGTCTGTGTCTGTCTGTGTGTGTCTGTGTGTGTCTGTCTGTAAAGGCAGATATTGATGTTGAAAACAGCTGACAGAGCTCTAGATAGGATCTTCTGGTGTGTGAGATGGTCTTGTGGTTGTGATGTGGTAGGATTCACAGAACACACTGAGGCAGCAGCTCCAGTGAGATCATCTTTTGTGTCTTATGGAGTTTTTCTGTGGCTCTGTCTGTTGTGAAAGTTTAGCTGGGGTCCTCAGGGGGCTTTACATCTCAGTTCATCTGCATTCGTCCCTCGAGTAATATTTCTTTAACTTCCCTTATGCTTCATTTGTCCTGTTTAGTTTTCTGCCTATTCTCAATTCCCTTTTTCACTCTCTTTTGCTCTTTCTTGCCCGTATTCCTTTCTTTTCCTTTTTTTACTATCCTTAGTTTTGTGCTTTTTCCCTCCAGGGTGTCTGTGGATACTTATTAATGTAAAAATAAGGCCTTAATTAGCATTAAAATGTGTTAAATTCACATAATTAAAGCAACCGAACCTTCACTGCCGTGAAGATTAAAAATAAAATTCACTCGTCACTTTCTGAAATCTTAAAACTGTCAGTGCTTTGATCCATGACTGACTGACGCATTTGAGCAATAAAGAAACGTTTGTGAAAGAGAAAATAAAAAGGGAACTTGCTTGATAAGTTATTAAAATTGCAGTAAACCGCGCAAGAGATCTGAATTCAGCACTCGAATGCTGACAGGCAGCCCTCTGTGCGCACTGAAAGCCTTCTGTCAGCCCTCCACCACCCAATTGAGTTTTTCTGCGCTTTAAAGGGGCGGTTGATTGATTTCACTTTTTTAACTTTAGTTAGTGTGTAATGTTGCTGTTTAAGCATAAACAACATCTGTAAAGTTACAACGCTCAAAGTTCAAAGCAAATGGAGATTTTTTTTCTTACAAAGAAATCGAATTTAAGGACTACAACAAATGGCTGGCAGAGACTACAGCAAGCTTTTTCACAGGTTAGTGACATCACGAACCGTAACATTTACATAAACCCCATGTTGAGAAGAGGAAGAGTTGTTATAGTAGAGCACATTTAGGAGTCTGCTGTCACATCCGTCTTTTGTTGCAGTACGGTACATAACACAAATGCAATAACATGTCATAAAAGCAAGATGACAACATAAGTTAAAACTGTAATTAAGCTAAACTATACCTGCTCTATCTTCATGCAGCAGATATTCTCTGGTTCTGTGCATTTTACAGCAGTTCCCACACAAGCAATTTATAGATTATCATGGCAGAATATGGTAATCGATGACTTGAAGATAGTAAACTCCACATCAGCTACATAAATTAATCTATTAACCCTTTAGAAACGTACTGCTGTATTCTACATGTTGTCACTTCTTCTTGAGTCTCTCCTTCATTGTCCCACTCCGGGTTTGAACATAAAAGGCTGAACAGTTTGGACATTTTCAGTGCCTGTCTGCGTGAGGTTATCGGATCCTCTAACACAAGCTCTTGAAGCTCCGCCCTCTTCTTGAAAAGGGGCGGGGAGCAATAGCTCATTTGCATTTAAATGCATACCAGAGACGTCCTGCTGTAGTCACTGTTGCTGCTGCTCCTGTTCAATTTCAGCCTCAGGATCAGATTCTGGATCATATGTATGGTTGAATCTAAGTGATAGCCATGGTTTATTTAGGATAAAGTTTTATTTTCCACGTTTAAGAATGTAACTGTTTTCAGGTGCTCTCAACGCAATAGCTGCGCACGCTCGTGGCTCTTTAGCTCCGCCCACAGGATACGCCTCCAGCTGCTCGGTTTTATTCGGAAGATATGGACTTTTCTGAGATATGAAGGATGCAATACTACTCTATCGGATTGACATGAGATTGACTGAAACTGATTGCCCCTAAAGGTACACACAACTGTGATTTTGCTTACCCTCAAAAAGTTACAATTTTAACATGCTATAAAAAATGATCTGTGGGGTATTTTAAACTTCACATACACACTCTTTTCTTTCTTTCTATTTTATTTTCTTTTTTCTGTTTTTCTTTTGCTCCTTAGCTTTTCACTCTTCTTTCCCCAATTTGTTTCTAACTATTTGCTATCTTTCTTGCACTCTCTCTTTACTGTGTTGTTTCATTCATATCCATATTTGCTCTTTTGTCCTTTTGTCCTTGTGCCATTTCTTTTATTTTGCTCTTTTTTTTGTTGTTGCTCTTTTCATTCTTTCTTTTTGGCTCATTTTCTTGAACTTACTCTTACTGTGCTATTTTCTTTTTCTTTTTCTTTCGCACTTTAGTACTTGCTTGGCTTTTTTTTCTTTCTTTTTGCAATCCTTTCACTTCTTTTTAATTTTGTTTTGCTCATTCTTTTGCTCTTCTTTCTTTTTCCTCTCTCTCTCTGTCGATCTCAGCTGATGTAGTGTGATTAAGTGCTGGTGGTTGTGTGACTGTAACACTATGAAGTGGATTAGAGAGGCAGCTCTGTGGGTGGGCGTGAAACTGCAGGAATCGGCTCTGAATGTCATGCTAATAATCAGGCCCGAGGAACTCGGTTGGAATAGCTTCAGCGTTGACTTTGCAAGTGTGTGTGTTTAGCAATTTAATAAAGTTTGCTACGCTAACCTCATTAGTCTCATTCTTTCAGGCTCCTCCCCCTCTGATCAAGGCAAATTACGTTAGACCTTTTCCTGTCACCATTGCAACCAGCCCACTGTTTTCACCTGTTTTTCTTCCTTTTTACTTCCTCTGATAGCTTCATGTTCAAGGTAAAATATTGAAGTGTGATTGTAACCAAGTAACCCTGCTCTAGACCGGGTAATGAAAAGGATTTGGAATATATCTGTGTAGTGCACCTTTAACAGGATGCTCCGCTATCCCGGTTTGTTTGAAGAGATGATGAGAGCAGGTGATGGGCTTGTTTCGTGTTAACACGGGGCCGAGCTGTATCTGTAATGTCACCTAGCTTGCAGAGCATTGCATTCTGGGCCCAGTGTGCTTCCATAAACAAGCCAATGAAATGAAGCCTTGACAGTTAGGTGAGAGATTTGACGTGTGTGTGTGTGTGTGTGTGTGTGTGTGTGTGTGTGTGTGTGTGTGTGTGTGTGTGTGTGTGTGTGTGTGTGTGTGTGTGTGTGTGTGTGTGTGTGTGTGTGTGTGTGTGTGTGTGTGTGTGTGTGTGTGTGTGTGTGTGTGTGTGTGTGTGTGTGTGTGTGTGTGTGTGTGTGTGTGTGTGTGTGTGTGTGTGTGTGTGTGTGTGTGTGTGAGAGTGTGTGTGTGTGTGTGTGTGTGTGTAGAGGAGAGATAAATTGCATGGAATGGGAGAACTGGCAGGATGTGTGTGTGTGTGTGTGTGTGTGTGTGTGTGTGTGTGTGTCATTTGATTGCTTAGTCTGAAGGACTAAGAAGTTATTTTATTCATATTTTTGTCGCATTGGACAAACTTTACATGCACAGAACAGCGCTTTCATTTGTCTGCCGCGGATGCAAAAGATGCAAAATATGCAAGCTGCTCTCCGAAGACAATTTATTCAGAGATAAACAGCTTTGAGAAATGTGTTTATAGTATAAGTGTGACCAGGAGCATGAAAGATGCAAATTATACGTCATCAGTAGTGTTTTACAAACGATTGCATTCATTAAAACGTACCAGAGAACTGCACCTTTTCAGGCCATTTTCACACCATCTCAAAGAGACTCTGGCCTGCACCAAAGCGTTAGTTTTGAGAAAGATTGGTGGGAGGGGAAATAGCGAAAAGAGTGCACTCTCCAGTGCTAATTACTTCTCATCTCATTTCACTCTTGTCACTAATGTGCACACACACACATACACACGCACCCGCACCCGCACAAACACATCTTCACATTATGTCTTTCACAGACTTTCAAGCACACCACTTCATCATTATTTCTGCGTTTGTAACCGCTTCATGCTGCGCCAGAGAGAGAGAGCATGCATAAAGAGCAGAAGTGTTGTCGGCTAAGTAACGAGAGAGAGAGAAACCGAGAAGGAGATGGAACAAGAGTGTGTTGAGATGGAACAAAAAAAGAGAAAAGAATGGTGGAGAGCTACAGAATACTCGGGAGAATGCAGAAGACGGTGTTTACGCTATTATAGGCAATGTGGTGGTGTTGCGTATTGGTTATTTTTGGTTATTATCACCTGGGTTTATGAGCGAAAGGTTGTAGGTTCAAAGGCAATAAACATCCAGTAATATGCGTCTATGTGTTATACTATACACTGTTCAAAACTGTTACCTTTAGGAATACTGTTGTTTAAAAGTTTGGGATTTATGTGTTTTAAAAAAAAAAATGTTTTTGAAAGAAGTCTTTGGACGCAGAACGTGTCCGTGCGTCGCCTATCAATGACATCATACCCACTTTACCCTCGATTTCCATTTTTCTTTTGTAGAAACCTTAGAAACACCAGAGATGCTTTAATATATCATTTGTTTTATTAGACAGGTGAGCAACTGTTTGGATACGTTTATAGACACATAATGTATCATTGTTATACAGCTCAACACAGTTAATCTTATTGTTTAAATCTCATTTTCATGATTTACATCGAGTACCATGTTTTACCATGCCTATTATCACTTTCTTACTGCAATGTGAACTCATAGTAACATTATAACAACTTTCAACACTCTCAAATGTATGTAATATGATAAAACAGCGCTGCGTTCCTCCACATACACATGAGCAGAAGAAGGGGAAGCAATCGTCTGCGGCCAAATAAAAGCTCCACTGCTCTCGAGCCGTGTGTCCACTCGTCTCTCATTAGCAATCGCTCCAGCGCCTCGTTCAGCCTCACCCTGCTTCATACTACATTAACACTAATACATCTTTAGCTCATCCATAAATATGATTTCTGCCCGAGTCCCGTCGGATTCTTTTCCACCGGCTTTAGAGATGAAGACAACAACTCCCATGATTCCAAGAAATCAAGGCGTCATCAAGCTACGGTTTTGTTTTGAATAAGAGACCTCTAGCAGCAAAAATTACATACTGTACCATTAATATATTTTAAAATGTAAATTTGATGCTGATTACGCTAGTCTTCAGTGTCACATGGTCCTTCAGAAATCATTCTTATATGCTGATTTGAAATCAAAATATTTTGTAACATTATAAATGTCTGGTAATTTTGATCAATTTAATGCATCCTTGCTGAATAAAAGTATTTGTTTCTTTCCATGTAAAAACGGACATTGCCTCAAATAAGAATAGGCCTATTTACATACTAGAAAAGGCTCTGATGATGGTGCGTTTGACGGACAGGTATGTGTATATGTCTAAATCAAGCTGGGTTCATTCGAAATTGTGTGGGGAAAATGGTAGTTTGGAACCCACTTGACTCGTCTGAAAATATGATTGGTCAATGGATTCCTATATGAGTTGATGAATAAAGAAGGAGATGTGTTAAGGGTACAAACTGAATGTTAAATAAAAGTTTTCCCCAGTGCCAGAGAGGGTTTTGTTAATCTGCCCATGCAGTGTTAGGATATACAATCTGTGATCCTCAGCACATCCCAAACCACCTGTCTTTACTGTAGTATTTTTCCAGCGAGTTTCAAATACACGCCATTACGCACAAGCTTCATGAAAACCACATGCTCCTGTCCCAGAATTCCACTATAAAGCTCAGACCCCCTCCATGTTAAAACAGTTTCTTTTTGATGACTAATCTGTAGCTTACAGAAAAGTCTCTGCCTCAGCAACGTCTCCGTTGTACTCCCATATGTTTAGTGTTTTACTCAATGAAAAAAGCTTTTCTTTTCCTCTTAACTAGGCCTCTGCTTCTAGTTTGACATTTAGCTTTACACATGCCTGCTTCATGGTTCATTTGTCCACACATTTAGGCTGGGCAGCTTTGATCTCATGAAAGGACTCCAACTCCCATGAGACTTTGCACACCGTTCTGTGGCAGATAGACTCAATCGAGCTGTAATGGACATGGTTCCCATGAGCCCCTAAAGTGTAGTCCAGTTCCCCACGGCAAGGTGAAATGCAGAAGTTTTATGGAGGTTGGTGACCGTGGAACAGGTGTGGGTTGTTATGAGGTGGATGGCTGGTGGGAAAGTCACATGGCTTAAATAGACACAAGTGTGTGACTGGATGGCCGTAACAAAGGTAAAAGGTAAATGAGATTGCTGGGAAAGAGGGATCAGGAGAAAGACGTTCTGCTCAGGTTCATCTGTGATCGTGGTCCAGATGCACATCTGGGCTCCAGACAGCTAGCCGCATGTGTTTTCTGAGCTTTACTTTGCCTCCTGTTTTTGTGATTCTCTCTCTTCCTCTGTTCTGTGGTTTATTGGTGTTGGGGTAATATCTCCCAGGCATTCATGCTGTGTCAGGATAAAGTGTGATGTCTGTGTGTTTGTGTATACGCTACATTGCGAGCTAATAAAAAAGACGAAGTAATTTAAACGATCAGCCCGTTTTCCAGCGTCCTATAAAATAAAAATAACAAGGCTGTTGACAAGATTGCATTTGTGTGTGTTGTGTTTGTCTAAAAGCTTGCGTGTAAAACTTAAGGCAGTGTAAAGCTAGGAGTAGGATTTAAAAATAAAAAGGAATCGTCATTAATCTTAATCAAGTTATCTGTTGAAATTTTCATATCGCAATATATATTGCAGTAAAACAAAGTATCGCAATGTCAGTTTTTATTATGCAGTCCTACAATTTAAAAAAAAAGTACTTTCATTAGACCACTTGAGTTGGATTAACCCATTTCAAAATTAAGTAAAATCTAGTTTTATCTGTTTTGTCAGAGGAATTCAGCTTTTAAATATGATTTATGTTTTCCATGATAGGGTTGTGCAGATCTATGATCATCGACATCACTATGGAGAGCAACCATCGTGATGACACGCCCCCCGTTGCGAGTCTTGCGAGTGCGACACACACTAATCCTAGTCTCTTCTATAGTTAACCTAAAAACGTTGCAAGGATTGCTCTGTAAATTGAATTGAGAATATAACTAATGCATATGTGCTATTTTAAATACTGTATTCTATGCCAGAGCTGTGACGTGTGTTAAGCCTTTCTCCTGACGCGCTTGCCGTTGTACTATTCTTAGAAACGACAGAGGGCGACTCTGAGTGATTGTTCTATAAACCATCAGGAAACAGCGGTAAGAAGACGTATATGAGGGGCCGTATAGGCCATAATTACTGAAAAGCCTCTTACATACACTAGTGAAACAAACACATCGATCAACCTTAGTGAAAATAATTTACACATATAACTGAAGCCTCTTACAAACACTATAGTGAAATGAAAAACATTGATCAAAATTTGTGAAAATCATTCATACGCATAACTGAAAAACTCTTACAAACACTAGTGAAACACATCGATCAATGTCAGTGAAATTCATTCATACACATAACTGAAAAAACTCTTACAAACACTAGAGAAACACATCGATCAATGTCAGTGAAATTCATTCAAACACATAACTGAAAAACGTGATAACCCGCTATCCAAAGGCTGAATGTAAAGTCATGGCCGGGATGCACAGAACAATTTCGTTATATTATAATTATTATAATTATTTATTTATTTATGCAAGTTATTTGTAAATGAAGCAAAGTAATTACTGTATTGTTCATTTTCGTTAACTTGAAATGTGTAGGCTAAATAAAAGAGAAGTGGTTGTACATTGTTTATTTTTGTAATGCAAGTTATAATTTGTACATTAAACAAATTCATATATGTTCATAGGCTACATATATAAATTCTTGTCATGTAAATTAAAATGTGTAGGCCTACATGAAAATAAATTGGTCTATACATTATTTAAAGTACTTTTACAACTATTCATAGGCCTACAATATAACTTAAGTTTAACATCAGAAACAACATAAATTTAAATGAACAGCTACAACAGAAGAAAACATTTCTACAGTTTTATTGAGCTGAGCGGGAGAAGCTGTTGGAGCTGGACCGGGATAGGGAATGATGCACAATAGAGACCCTGGTAAGGCCTGTGCCAGCGGGACATCATCTTCTGGGATGACTGTATTTCCACTGTCCGCAGGTTTGCGGGGCTGAATCGGTCGACGGTTAGCATCATGTCATAAAAAGTAGGCTACAATGCCTCTGGGATGATGCAAGTTAAAAAAAATAAGTAGGCTACTTATACTGGAAGTAAATTTATAAATGTTTAAAATATATTGTAACAGTTACATTTAACATAATAAACTGTTAACTAGTTGTAACTTAACGGTTCAATATTTAACCATAGGCTACAGATTTACGTGCTTATGGTCCGGTCTTCCATCGTCGCAGGCTTTGAAGCATGTCAAAATCCAATAAATAAAAAATAAAACATTTTCTAATCCATTTTTCTTTTATAATCTCCTCGCGAACGTCCGCTGTCAGTTGTCACACAATTGCTATAAAGCCCTATTTCTACCGCCCGCACCCCGCCTTTTGGCATATTTGGGCCCATTTTGGCCATGATTCTGCTACTTTTGATTACCAATTGGAGGGGTTTTGTTGTTCAGACCTGGCAACCCTTCGTGCACTTCGAGCACTTCAAAGGCGCACCCTTCACTTTGGGACACAGCTGAAGTGAAATGTGCCATTTGGGACAGGGTTTAATGCCGCGTTCAGGAACAGGCAACCCGTAACCGTGTTTTTCCAACCTTCTACCCGTGAAAGTGCACTGGAGCGGCTGTTAAACCCGTGACTTCCCACCCGTGAACTCGTACTAGATCGATGTACTCCCAGTTACAAGTTCTGACGTCACATAGCCCGGGAAACAACAATGGCAGCCCCTACGGATGCAGTGTTTATGGAAGTCATGCATTAAAAACCAAATCGTTTATTAAAATAAGATATTGCTCTAACGTTATTTATCAGCAAATGTTATGCATTATCAGCAGCTTTTCTAGCGTTAGCTAGTTTTCAGTCCAATGAGTGTAAGAATACATTAATACCAAATAAATTTCCAAATATACAAATAATGTAAAATAAAAGCTATAACAGCTTCTCTTGCTTTATGCGCCGTTTATTCTCCTCATTTTCCCTCAAATAAGCAAGGAGTAGGCCTAAGCACCTGCCGATAGAAATGATTGTAAAGTATAAGCCCCGTACGGTCTATGTGTTGTTTTCATCTCTCTTCCGCAATTCCTGGCGCTCAGGCAGTTTGGCGTGACTTTGCCTGGAACGCTACAAAGTCGTAAGTCGTGGTTTGACATTGTAATTTACGGGCTCAAAAATCTGCCTGGAACGGGAACGCAGCATAAGAAGCTGGATTCAGCCTCGTTGAAGACAGCTCATTTGACTAACCGCCATTGCCTTAGTTTGTGAGACGCCCGCCAAATTAAACGGATGTGCAGACACAGCTTCCTTTTCAAGTGAAATTACCTCTCATCACCTACTGAGTTTTTCAGTTATGCGTATGAATGGTTTTTACTAATTTTGATCAATGTTTTTCATTTCACTATAGTGTTTGTAAGAGGCTTCAGTTATATGTGTAAATTATTTTCACTAAGGTTGATCGATGTGTTTGTTTCACTAGTGTATGTAAGAGGCTTTTCAGTAATTACGGCCTATACGGCCCCTCATAGCGAAATGTGCGCGCAACATATTGGAATGCGCGGATGAGTATTAGTTGGGTTAGTAAAATAAAGAAATTATAGTTTTAAAGTATAAAATATATATATATATATAATATAATAATAATAATATATATATATAGTGTAAGAGAGCTTTTTTCCCCTTACTTGCAACCTATATAGAAAGTGCGGATGTGTCATTAGTTTGGTTATTGTAAAATAATGAAATTATAGTTTTTTTTTAAGTAGAAAATAATATTTATGTAAAGAGATATAGTAAAATAAAACTCTTAAGTGGAAGAAAGCTATTTTTTTCCCCCTCACGTGCAACCTATATAGAAAGCACGGAGTCATTATTTGGGATAGTAAAATAATATTTATGAAGAGATATAGTAAAATGCTCCTCACCCCCCCACAACGATTTCATCGTCCATCCCAATGTTTTACTGTAAACGTCGTCAACAGCCAGTTTTGGGGACATCGCCCAACTCTATTCCATGAGCCATTTTCCCCTCTCAGAGTGTGTGAAAGCAAATGTTGTATTCTGGCATCCTGCCATTAAACTTCTGCATCTTACCACCTCCCCACCTCTCATTTCTGTGTTCTGCTATGAAAGTGACAGCAAGAACTGTGGATATTCTGCAGATGTTGCCATGGAAACTTTAACTACTCCGTTTCAATTTTGACCACCAGAGCAGACTGCTCATTTGCTGGATATAAAGGTCAAGGGTTGCATGTAGAAGGACAGGACAGGACAGCAAGTACATGTCTAACCTGATTAGCTCTCTAACTGTTTTTCCTCTCTGTCTCTCTCTCTCTCTCTCTCTGTCTTTCTCGGTAATCTAACATGAACACTGTTCTTTCCGTTCCTCATCAAGGTCTTGCTGCAGTCTGATGAACTTTTGCTCCTTATTTGGTTGTTGACTGACTAAAATCATTGCTGCAAACGTATATTTGTTTCCTTCGCTTGGCTAAACCTGATGTTTTGTTATTCAGACCTCAGCCCTGTATTGACTGTATCAGTTCACTCTTTCCTCAGTCGTAAACGCCCACTCAGCATCCTCCACACCTGATCTATCATCCTTTACAAAGTAATTATCCACTAAAGCTTCAGCAGGGATGCCCGTTAGTCTTGAGGTGAAAAGTATGAGGCTTCAGCAGCAGCTGTGGGTGGGAGTCCATTTTTAGCTGAGGACACAGATGAGGGATAGGTCAGGTCATTTCCCAGTGGTCATAAACAGAGCCATTAGCAGCCCATTTCAGCTAATATAGCCGTAATGAAAACAACATGGACGCCACATGCACAACCTCCTGTCAATAACTCACCTCCATTTGGTGAATCTGATTGTGCTAGGGTTATGAGGTAAGCACTACTGTGTGATGGGTTTGATTGCCTCTGCTCCTTGGGAGTTGTCCTCCTTTTCCTGTCATTTTTGTCTGTGTTGAGGGATTTCTTAAGCTAAATTACTCTAGATGGGGTTCAGATGATCTCCTGCCTGACCCCCCCCTCCCCCAGACTCCTATTACAGATCTTTTAAAAACCATCAGGGAAACATCACACTGCCCTTCCACACACTGAGCATGTTTTAATGCTGCCTTTATAACTCTAAACACACACTGATTCATTTAGTTAATGTGTGGAGTGTCTGTTTGGGATTGCATCTCAGCTGGTGTAACCTTTTTTAATGACTTTCCTATTGTCATTTTTTTCCTTTACCATTGACTCTTAGCACTACTTTAATATCATCAACTGTAGCCAGGTTTCCATCCAAGGATTTTTTTTTTTTTTTTTTGTGGAAAAAGGTTTAGCGCATCAAAATGTTTACCAATATAGCTGATGGAAATGGCATTTATCGGTAATTTTTGCAAATGTCAACACACTCTTTTTCCATTTAACTTCAGTACATAAATTCTAGGTCTGTACTTTAAATGTCGCGGAAGACTAATTTGGAAACAGTTTTAGTCTGGGAAAAGGCTTGTGATTCCTATTAAGCAGGGGGCGATTTTTAGGATTCTTTACCTAACTTGAGTCTCTGAGATCCTGACACCTTGCACTTCTGGAGACTCCAGATAGGTTACAGTTCTGGAAAATGGTGGCGCCCATTTCTACTAGCCTGATGTGATCAAACTCAATTCTAGTTAGAATATGGGTCTGATACCGCTCCATTGAGCTGTGACTATTGGGGCGTGTTTCAACCAGGAAAGACCTCAATTGGATAGATCTACAACCAATCAGAGCAACGGAGTTAATGACGTATGTTGAGCGACGCATAATAGTGGGAAGTTCGGATCATTTTACGGACTCGGATCTTTGAATCTCGTTCAGCAGAATTTCATTAAAATGTCATGTTAAATTCCCCAACACATCTAGTACTTATGCAAAAATGTATCACATTTGGAATAAAAAATGTATTATAAGCTAATGCAGTCAATGCCAAACTATTTAATCACGTCTGTTCCCTGGAAAGATTAATAACGTTAGTTCCGTCATCAGTGTCTGTATGCAGTCCCGAAAAAAAAACTGATTAGTTCACCTCTCGAGTCTCTGGGTTCCAGTCATTCGTTCTCACAGCCCCATCGGCTGAATGCGGAAGATCCTGTACAGAACCGATGGCCTGTAGCACATGCACGGTCAACACACAATGAACAAACCGCTCTCTGAGACAACTCGATGTTCCCGAGTCATATTTAAGATTAGTTCAAAACGAATGAATCCAAAAAGAAACGAAGCGCCTTTGATGACGTGGATGATTACGTTACTGTTTGTCATCTGTCCATCATCATCTAAAGCCCGCCCTTACAATTTTATTGGTCTGTTTCTGTTCGGGCATAATTACTCCTCAATGGATCGAGTCCAGACCGAATTGGCGACCTCAAATGTTGTGGGCGGGGCTAAATTCGGCTGGCATCCAGGCTAGTTAAAGGTTACAGGACACTAATAAAATAAACGGGTGATGGCGTGTAATGGTATAGCAGTGGTGTCCAATTTCTTAGGGGAATATTTTCACCCCTACACCTTGCCAATCTGTTTCAAAGGGCAAGGGGAATGGGTTGGTGTAGTAGAGGTAGGGGAAGGTGAAGGGGTGTAAAATAGAATTGGGATTGGGCCCAAAGGGTTCCTGATTGTTTCACGCTTAATTCCTCACCTTAATTCTTAATTCCTTTGCAGTTAACATGTGTATTTTTGTCAGATCCTGTTGACCCAATGAGCGTTTCACTGTCCAATGGTCATGCCTTAACTGCAGTTTCTAGTATTACATTAGCATTGTATCTTCATACATTTCATAATAAATTATGATAAATCTCTTTTTTTTGCTCATTTTATCAGTAAAAGAAAACATGCCTAATAATTCTGTACACTTGAATATAAGGTGTTTTATGAAAATATGATCAGAAAATCAACATGCCTAATAATTCTGCACACAGTGTATTTGGTATCACTTTCATAATGATTTCTTCCAGCTAATGAATGATAAAAACATTGATAGCCAATCAGAATCCATCCTGTTTTAAGACGCTCAAGCGTTTAAAGCAGCAGACAGCAGAACTGCAATGCACGTTTATAATAAACAGAAAAATGTAGTGTTCTGCATGCTAATATAGTTATTGTTATAGTTGTCTTTATAGTTATCATTCTTGGTTTGAACAGGCCTTATCTGTTTCATATTAGTGGCTCTCTAGTCATTTCTTTACTCTGGAGCCGTGCCAACCTGTCCAAAACATGATCTAGACAGTGATGGGTCACAGATGAAATGGGTGTGAATTGGAATACAGGGTGGCTAGAGAGAGTCTTCGCTAAGTGAGCTTAAAGACTGTGTGGTATGACATTAGATGGTCTCTAACAGTGATTTAGAGACAGCCGGGATGTTTGTGGATATTAGAGTCTTAATCGTGATTGATGGCTTGTGACTGGGAGAGCTCATTAGTATTGGATTACACATTTCTCATTAGTGGTGTATTAGGCACATCTAGCTGTCACGCATTGACAAATTATAGGCAGGTTACACTCCGCTAAGAAACGTCAAACATCGCCGCCAGCCAAAATGTGTGATGAAATCTAAAGAACAGATTCCCTGTTTATTTAGTTTTTTGCTCTCAGTTTTTGTTAAATGTATCACTACTAACAGTATTACTTGGAAGAGAGCTGGTGTCATGGCCTAGTGGTTAGCGCATGTATTTCGACATGTTAGTTTTTCAGTTTTACTTTATCCACCCTATTTATTGGGTTTTGGAGGTTATAGAATCATAAAATGACCAGAGGATGGTTACTATTCTGCCCTTGAGCAAGACATTTAACAATGATCAGAAGGGGTGGGAATCATGGCACTTTAGATCCAATTCTGAGTCCAAACAATTCTTGATTTATCTCAATTTTTCAGTAACAGCTTAGTCTTGGAAACTGCATACTTCACACTGCACAATTATGGCCACTAATTTGTCATGGAACAATTGGGACCAAAGTTTTCGCTTTGACAAGTTTCGTACAACTTAAAAGACATTGGTGTTGTACTGTTTGTGTCCCATGCCATACCATACAGTCTTGTCAACAAACGTAGAAAACTGTTCTGGAAGGCCTGCTAGTGACAGCATGGCGAAATTAGATTATTGTTGCAATGACAATTATTTTCTCGATGATTCGGATGAAAAATCTAACTATTATTATACATACATTTTTTAAAAATTAAACTCATTTTAATTCATTATTTTAAGCAATGTTATTCCACATCCTGCCCAATGCTGTCCTTCAAACAATGTTTAATATAAAGCCTATGATATAGCGAATGTATAGGCTATGCTGTACATTATAAGCCAAAAAGGCTTAATTTTAAACCTAAAATCAACTGATTGCTTACTATTTTAAAGCAGAAATTAAAACTACTCAATTTAAAAAAATGTAAATAAAAATTAAAGCTTAATCTTATCATAATCGTATGAGGACACATTCACTCGTCTGGGCATACCGCAGTTGTATTACATTAATGGGCTATTCTAACAATAGTGCCTTTACTGTTTCTGCTCTCATAAATATGATGACTTTTGTTACATGTAGATTTTTAAACCTACATTAAATTTCGAAGAACATTTTTTTATTTTAGTTCTATTCTACCGTGCTGGAAATATTTGCGGGACTTTCTAACGTTTACTGATAAGGATATAACCATAAAATGTAAGTTAGGCGCTGTGGAAAACACGTTTCAAAGGCATTAAACAGCACACACATCCGACAAAGCATGTGTGGGCAAGACGATGTATTCTTCGTTTTGAAGCACTTATAAATGTAAAGCACTCCTATGTTTCGGACAACTTGAATCATGTATCTTTCCCGCAGCAACTCACTATGTGTCCTCCACTATGTGTTATTTTCCCCTAGAAATGGTTTATTCACTGCTGTAAAGCGACGTGGATGATTGTTCTCCCAGATCCAACTAATCAATAATCAAATCCGTTGTCAATTTATTTCCATTAAAGATGATAATTTTTTCAGATTAGTTGCAGCCCTAAAATAATTTTTTGGTCAAAAATATTTTTGGAGGACCAAACTCATTGACAGTTCAGATGATGCGTTTTGACTGTCAGCCTTCACACAACATAGATAAGCTACAACAGGTAAACATCGAAGTGCAATGAAGTGTTAGCAACACACTTTGACCATGGCCAAAAATTATGCTACAGTAGCAATATGTATTTTTTCAATTGAAATATTGAGGCTGATCATTGCCAAAAAACTGAACTAAGACACCCTAAATAGCACATTGAGTTCAGTTACTCAAACTTGAATCACAGAAAGTGTGAACTGGGCTTTACTGTAATGCAAAATTACAATTCATTTGAGAAACAATTCCATGCATGAAGGAATCCCCATCCTGTGGAAAGTTGTATTATAAGTAACTGTAAAGAATCTGCTGAATGAAAAATTATTTGTAATTGGCAATTACAGAGGATGAAATCAGCGTGCATACCCTCTGAGAACCACCAAAGGTTTTTATCTTGTTACTAGGTATTTTTAGCTATCTTGTTTACATTATAATCTAATTTGCTTCAGCACTGGGGAGAGTTTTAACAAATGGAGGTGTTGTTGTTTTTCGCTGCAGTGAGAAGTTTAGCGCAGTTGTGCAGCGGTGAGTAAATTCAGGCCCGCTGGACTCTCAGAGCTGTCTTGCATTAGTTTCTTATATCCTGTAGTTCTGATCCAGGTTCATTGAATCGTGTTCTTTAGATCTTCGGTGAGACGGACTGGTGTTTATCCCTCCTGTCCCATGTAAGAGTTCTTGGACCAGAGTCTTGAGATCAGAAAACCTCAAAGGCAGCAAGTGGCCTTTTTTTTTTTTTTAAATAGAACGTTGAGATTCATGTAACTTTAACAAACGGGTAAGCGTACACGCACACCTTCAGTGCTCTGTTTGGACTGGATAAAAGCCTGAATGTGGCTCTTTCATGTCGGTCCAGTTCAAGCAATCTCTAGTACCCTTCGTTTTCACACGCAAGGCTTAGACCGGAAAAACACACACTAAAAATCTTTTGATCAAACTCTTTCTCTTTTCCTCCTTTTCCTTTTTACCCTCATTTTCTCACTCTTTCTGTCTGTTTCATGCTCTAAGCTGAGCAAAGTGGTTAAATCTGCAGATCTGCTGACAGCTGCCTTTGAGAGAGGCCAACAGAAGGGGGTATGAAGAGTGTGCAGAGGTGCACAGACGAATGGAGCTTTGAGTTGTTCGAGTCAGTGGATTTAGGCACAGAGTTACATTACATCAAATAAAGCTGTCGGCCCAAATTACATAGAATTGTGAGCAAGTAACATTTCTTAGTTTCATCTGTATTTCCTTTTTGGTTTGTTTTTTAAGTCTGAAGAAAGGATGTGGTTTCTGAAAGGTCAGTTTGCCCTCTAGTTAGTTGTCTCTGTGTCTGGCTGGCCGTCTGTCCTCTCTGTGGTGAGGGCTGCTTAGTCACTGTCTGATCTTACTCTGGAGTGAAAAGTACCGCATCAGTCTCTCTCTCTTTTGTTTTTCCCTGTTTCCTTCCGACCTTCCGACCTTCCTTCCGACCGACCTTCCTTCCGACCGACCTTCCTTCCGACCGACCACAAATTAAGATATTTTTAATGAAACCTGCGAGCTCTCTGACCCCACATAGACAGCAACACAACGTCCACTTTCAAGTTAGTTAAGATATTGTTAAAATAGTCAATGTGAAGGTTCATGTGAACCTTAATTTTATAAAGCGATGAGAATTAACTTTTGTGCTCAAAAAATAAACTCTGTCTGTCTCCTATGCAGTTTACTTCACAGAACGCTGGCTTCCCATTGGTCAGCTCCTGCGTCAGCATCACACGCATGCGTCTTGGTGCTCACATGAACGGCATCGGCCAATGGTGAACCGGCATTCTGACGTAGAACTAGGACGTGCTGCACTCTTGTAACAATGTAAATTGCGTAGGAGACTGACACAGATGAGAAGAAATTGAATTAAGTCATTATTTTTGTTTGTTTGCACAGCAAAAGTATTCTTGTCGCTTCATAACATTAAGGTTGAACCACTGTAGTCACATGGTCTATTTTAACAATTTTTTACTTCCTTTCTGGGCATTTAAAGTGTTCATTAAATCGCGGTCTATAGAGGGGTCAGAAAGGGGTCATTTTTAATTTGTGTTCTGAAGATTACGGGTTTGGAACAACATGAGGGTGAGGAATTAATGACAGAATTTTCATTTTTGGGTGAACTAACCCTTTATTAATCTTCCTACCTTCTTTACCTCCTTCTGACCTACCTACTTAATCTTCCTTCCTTACCTGGTTCACTGGTTATCCCTCCATCTATCTGCTTACCCACCCCCTTCCTGTCTACCTGCCTAACTAACATCCTTCCTCCTATCTACCTACATTCCTAATTACCTTTCTTCTGTTCTTCCTCCCTTACTTCACTGGTTATCCCTCCATCTATCTGCTTACCCACCCCCGTTCCTGTCTACCTGCCTAACTAACATCCTTCCTCCTATGTACCTAGATTCCTAATTACCTTTCTTCTGTTCTTCCTCCCTTACTTCCTTCTTGCCTATCTGCCCACACCACTGTCCATCTGTCCTTCCTCCCTTTGTACTTACCTACCTTCCTTTCTTACTTCCTTTCCAATACCTTTGTTTTTCATAGTTATTTTCTGATTCTCTTTGTTTTTGGTGTTGTGATTATCATTCTCCACACTATGTGCAAGAGATGCATGCTAGAGTGGAGGAAGCCCATTGCGCTTTATGCTGGGTGGTTGAGGGGGTTCTCTTGGACAGAGGGCCCCTCTTGAACAGTTTGCCTGAAAAGGGCTCATTCAGTTGAGCCGGACTGCGTCTGCCTCCTCCTCCCTCTTTCTGGCTGTGGATCATTGTCAGGCTTGAAAGGAGCTTTGACCGGTTCCAGACGACTGGTTCTGCACCATAAAACTCCACACATTGATAAATGGGCTTGCCCCACAACATTGTGGATCCATTGGCATATCCCAGGGTATTTTGGGATTGTCAGACAAGGAGGCAGTCAGTAAGTTAAGCAACACAAACGGTGCAAGTAAGATAGAAAAAGCAGCCCGGCACAGTAAAACAGAGCGACTAGGCAACAAGGTCAGACTGAAAGACAAGCCCAGACAGACTGATCACTCATATACAGGACAAAAGCTATCATTGAGCTTATGTTAGCATTCTGACTATACAGTATATGTGGTTCTTTATTTCTTTTCATACTGCAGATGTCAATGTTAAGGATAGTGTGTAAAAGGCTCCGAACATAGCAGTGTATATGTTTAAAAAAACCTTGCAGCAAAGGGTTTATTATAGAACCACTGCTTTCACTTTAAACTCCTCCACTCCACACATGGTCACGCTCTATGAAAGCTGGCTGTGGTTATCACGGTCGCCCTTCGCCTGTCCTATGAGTTTGAAAAATGGATGTGCTTTTGAGTGCTGATCTTGCATTATCCATGAAGTTACTTTGGATACCCTGAACTTTCACTTTTAGTAATCCTCCTCTTTTCTATTTAACTACAGGGAGTTCCTCAGCTACCCTGTGCCAAGGCCTTATACAACTATGATGGCAAAGAACCCGGAGATCTCAAGTTCAGCAAGGGTGACATCATCATCCTGCGCCGACAGGTGGATGAAAACTGGTACCATGGAGAGATGGGCGGAGTCCATGGATTCTTCCCCACCAACTTTGTCCAGGTCATCAAACCTCTCCCACAGCCGCCCCCTCAATGCAAGGCCCTGTATGACTTTGAGCTGAAAGACAAGGAGGCTGACAAGGACTGCTTGCCATTCTCAAAGGTGCTGGAAATGTATAGACTTCGAACTTCATCTTTACTCTCCCACACACACACACACACACACACACACAAACACACACCTTCTCCAATGAACAAGTTTGCTGACAAATATTGTAACAATTTACAAGAAGTCAATTTATAATGCATTAGATATTCTTTCTTTGAATGGAAGAAGAGGCATGAAGATTCTATCCACTGGGAAAAATAGTGACTTTTTAAAACACATTTTTAATGAAATTTTTAACAAGTTGCTTTGAAGGCTTGTGGCTGAATAACAAGGAACCTGTTTTATTTCGTCTGCCCTTAGGATGATATTCTTACTGTGATTCGTCGTGTGGATGAGAACTGGGCGGAAGGCATGCTGGGAGATAAGATTGGCATCTTCCCCATATCTTATGTAGAGGTGAGTCATATTTAAAACTGTCCATGTGTCATTGTTCCCTGATATTTTCACATTCAGTATTTTATATTTAGATTTTGTATTTTTCAGCACAGCTTCGGTCTTGGAAACCTTATATATTCTCCACCCTTTCAAGAGTTTGCTTTCAAAATTATTCATTGTTGCCATTTTTGTCACATCCTGTTCATTTTGCCAGTTTTTCACAGTTTTTCAGCCATTTCTTTGTTTCTGCTCTTGTTGAAACGCACAGCTCTTTAAGCATGCAGATCTCAGAGACCTCTCAAATTGTTTCTAATTATTTGAGCTGTATTGAACTCCCATCAGCCGTTTCATCATTTTGACTCAAAACATCAACAGCCTCTTTATCAGACACAATCTTAACTCTGCTCTCTTTAATCACTCAAACTAGAATAGTGGTCAATTATCGTGGCTTCAACTTCACGTTTGATCCAGAAAGTTTCAGCATCTCAGGTCTCGAAACACTTCACATCCCTACTCCCATAATCATAGGCAAAAACCTTTATGAACCCTGGCAGAGCCGGTGTGAGCTCTCTGTCAGCCACGTGTCTAACCTGTGGGGAAAAAATAACCATCAAAAGACATTCAAAAATAGCTTCTGTCAGAATGGTGCTCCTTGAATTGTGTCTCTTACTCGGAGCGAGAGAACGAGGGAGAAGCGGGGCGGAGGCTTCAAGCTTACACAATTTTCACTTTTTCCAAGTGAATGCTTTTGAGAAAGTAATCTCTGATACCTGTGACATCAAAAGTGACATTCACTTGAAATAGAGTAAAAGTGGGGGAAAGGTTTTTCTGTTCCCATATCACCTGCCACCATAAATTCGTTTTTTTCAGAGTGACTTTGCAATGTAATCAGGTATCTAACTCTCTTATTGGCCGATGGCCGTCATATACAGAGTATTTAATGTCTGGCTGAGTTTGCAAGGTCAGCACTAAGATATTATCCGGCTCTGCGCAAACGTGATGTTCGAGGCCCGGGGGGTTTATTAACGGGGGTCTACTGTTGCTATAGTGATGAACAGTGTTGTTTATGTGGATATTTAAGAAAAAATATTGTATATTCAGTTTAACAGCATTAGGTTCAAGAAGTTTAACTGTGTAACTGAATTGCGCTGTGCGCACATTTTGACGCTTAAATTACGTTCTAAATTATAAATGGTTCAAGCGCGTTTGCACAACGGCCTGAATCCACTTGAATTTGTTTGGACTGCTCTCTCACTGAATCATCTGAAGACTTTCTCAGTCAGTAAATCAAACAGACCATATTGAGAGAACAACCAGTGCTGTTTTTCAGTAGTTTTCCTGAACATGCGCTTAATGGATGTCTGACTATTTCGTAGCTTTTTGCCGTTTTCAGACTTTAAAATGTGTAATAACAGAGTAGACGGTACCATTCTGCGGAGAGCCTCTGATGCTTCGAAAAGTGCGTAATAGTTAGGCTATATATGCTTATTTAACTTTTTTAGTTAATAAAAAACCCTTTGTGCGTACCGTCAGATGAAATCCTTCAGGCATCCGTGCTTTCTCTGTCCATGTAATAGATGCACGTATTTACTTGAGCTTCTTAGGTAATATCTATGGTTATCTATGGCCAAAATCAGTCTTAAAAAAAAGCTTGAGGAACTTGACATGCAAAGCAGTGCTGATGACGTCACACGCACAGTCTCACACACAGAGAAATATTGTAAGTTACTGTATAATACATTTTTAACTAGCAGAATAACACTGCATTACAATACACATAGTTAAATTTTAGCTATGTCTTTTAACTATAGTATTTCGAAGGACAAAAACATGAACTATTGGGTTTACATCAAGTCAGCTGTCACTTTACTTTGCGCGAGGCCCTGTGCTGTCGCATTTCAATTTAGTTTTTTATTAATTTTAGTTTAGTAAAAAAAAAAAATCAAATGTAGGCACAATTTATATTTGCCAATGAAACCTATTTCAAGCATTTTACCGTAAGCCTTGAGATCAAAAGGTTTTGTAAAATCATGAGAAACATCAAGCGTTTTTCCACACTTTTGACTGGTAGTGTATCTGCTGATTAAACACCTGCTGTTTTGAGCATAAGGTCTCATTTCTCACCAATGTACCCATATCATATGGTTTCATTTATTAATATTTTCACAAATCAGATTATGTATGAATAAATTAATACATTCCAAGAATGCACTAAGCACTCTACACCTGTATTCACTATCTAAAGCTGCATTTAATCAGACCTCATGACCTAGATCAGTGTATGGGGCTGAATTCAGAGTGTAGGGTTCTTCATACGAGTGGTCTGATTGCCCGCACTCATTTTTGCAGAGAGTGAGTTTCTCGGGGCAATGGGTGTTGCTCTGTCATTAAGTGGAGACTCTCTGCTCGTATGCCTTTGATTTCAGTTTCACATGAATCAGACATGGCCTGCAGTCCCATCACACCCACCGCCCCACATACTGTACACCAACGAGTCTTTGAACTAGTGGTGCAACAGTTCACAACTTCATATTGCATTTTTTAAGTTATGGTTCTGATTAATTTTCAGATCAAAAAGGGAGTAGGGGGGGGGGGCTTTTAAGATTTTCATTTATTACATAAAGCACACTTTAAGTACTTTGAAGGGCTGCCCCCTAATAGTCAACTAAGCGTTATGCTAGTTGACGCGAAGAGGCTTAGTTGAACACAATTTTATTAGTCTGTTAGTCAGAGGGAAAAAACTGTGGCAAAAGTGGCAAAGTCACACAGTCTGTGAGGGACAAATCATTAACGGCAGGTCCTTGTGGTAATTACAGAATGTCAGGCAGGAAATCTAAACGTTTTCTTATCATCTATCAACCTCAAATATGGCTTATAATTTTAAACAAACCTGTAAGTAGTAGCAACTTTACTTGACCACTCGTTCTAACATTAACCTAGATATATGTGCACTATTATTAGGCGTATATCCAAGTGTTTGTGCGGAGTGTGGAAGCTAAAGTATAGCGCGATCACTTGCATTTCTTCTAACAGTGGAAACGACTTAAAGTACTAGCTCTCCTTGACTCCTAGACTCATTCATAATCATTACTTTTGCCTGTGCTTTGCAACAATTTAAGTAATTAAATTAATATAAACATGCGATTAATCGACTAATGGCTTAAATGAACGACTACTAAAAAACTAGACTAGAAAAATCTTTAGTCATGGCAGCCCTAGTACTTCTTTCTCAGCTGTTTGCATTCACTACTGACATAACCTGCTGTGTTAAGACAATACTTGCAGTCCGTTGAAGCGCAGGGAGACGTGAAAGAGGAATCACAAACTATATGAAACGTTCTGTGTGTGGAGCGGGGCACGCAGAAAACAGTATGCAAACACAGAATCAAGCTCTCTTTTGCCTCTTCTTGTGCTTGCATGTTTTAAAATTGCAAAATTGGCAAGACAAAACATGTGCAAATAATACATTTTAACTCTATGATGGTAAACTATGCAGTTGATCCGTGAATCACATGCGTGCCCAACCGTGGGGCCTGTTCCTACTTTTTAACTCATCTCTGGCTTTCTTTTGGTTGTGGACAGTTAGTACATGTAGCCCATTTAAATGAATCTCACTCTCCCAACAAAAGACTAATTTATCTGTATCTGTATCTGTTGCTTAGTCACCATGAAATCAAAATGGACAATTCTTCGCTAGGACAAAATCAAATCCTGCTTTACATGTCATAATAGGGAAGGAAAGACTATTGCAACTTCCTTTTCATGTCAAATAAAAAATTAATTCAAGGTTCCATAGAATGCATTGATACAATATTTTAAATTGTCCTCTGATATCTACAGCTATATGGCTTAAGTAAGGGCAAACATTCTCCAGATATGGTTTTACATGTCCATTTACAACCCTAAGATTTGTCCCTAGAATGATCTGGGCTGTAATTTATTTGGAAGGGTCATGAATAATAATGTTGAGCTCTGCGCTGATGAACAGAGAAGAAACAGCCAATCAGTGCAGAGCTCAGAGACAGATCCTGATGATTATGAATAGAACTGCAAATAGCAGCTGACTCACCGCGCTAAACAAGTGTACAATTAATAATAGTACACAATTAATCTGTCCTTAGTTATAACGCAGCACATACGAAATTCATGATAAGTAACATTTCCTTTGCTTCAAAGGTGGGACCTTATTGTTTTAATTCAGCTGTGCAGGTCCACGTTAATACTGCCTGGCCTAGAACATGGGCTTGTATATGCAAATTTTGGGGTATTAAATATTAATGATCCTGACTGCAACGTCACAGTCATGTTATGTAAATCTTGTCCGTGCAAAATACCACTGAAAAAGGGGCGAATCCCAACATATGAAGGAGGAAACAATGGTGTTTGAGGCTCACGGTATGTCAGTTCCATGTACAGACCTCTTATTATTAAACTATGCCAAGGTAAATACAGTTGACCATTTTATGGCACCTTTAAACTTTTTGTTGTATCTTTCTATGTACTCCTAGTTCTTTCATTCTCTACAACTCCTTGTTACATTACATTTAAAGAAAGTGTGAGAACTGTGGCCTAGCAGTTAATTTACGTGACATCCCTTACGTGACATTGAGCCTTGGTGCTCAAACAGGCTCTTTTTGTTTGAACCTGGCTAGCATTGTTTCCAGAAGGCCAAAATTAGATACAATAATAATATGTGAATAAAGTATTATTTCAGTTCATTTTCTCTTCTACTTTCAGTTTAACAGTGCAGCTCGACAGCTCATAGAACTGGACAAGCCATCTGAAGGTGGAGGAGACTCCAGTGAAGGACCATCATCCTCTTCCTCGGGCCCCCAGGCCAACGGCTCCCAGAAAGCTACTGGGGAGAAGAAAAACAGTAAAAAGCGACACTCCTTCACCTCCCTAACTATGTCCCATAAGCCTTGCCTGGCCCCTCCACCCCAGAGACACTCCATGGAGATCAGCGGCCCGGTTCTGATCAGCTCTTCCAACCCAACAGCTGCGGCCCGGATCGGAGAGCTCAGCGGTGGCCTGTCCTCCAGCGCACCTTCACAGGTGAGAGATGATGGATTGACACTCATGCATGCTGCATGACCACCATTCAGCATTGTGAAGGATGGAAAGATTTGGTGATAGGGAAATAGAGGATGGATGTGCAGGAAAGAAAGGAGAGGAAGATAATGAGAGAACGCGATTATTATTCCAGCATTATGGTGGCTGACCTCTAAATGTTCTGTTCCTCATCCACTTTTCCTCTCTCCATGTTATATATAGATTAGTTCTCATACTGAGTGGAGGTTAGGACATCATCTCTCACTGAGGATGAGCTTCTCAGCTGTGGCCATGGTTACACAGCCTGATAAGTTGGACACACACACACTCAGTACAGCAGAATCTCTACAGATGTGTTAAAAGATAAACTCAAAAATAGACTCAAATCTGACTCTCATTAATACCTGAATTTGAAGTTCAGAATTACTATAAGTGACATGAACACCTAAAACAACAAGACTTTCATATTCTGGGATTTAATTAATTTATTGTAGGGCTGGTATAACTCAGAGTACAATTATTTTTTAATCAAAAATACAGCATTAAAAAAAGCTGTAATATTGTGAAACTATCTATTTCTGTCATGGCAAAGCTGAATTTTCAGCATTACTCCAGTCTTCAGTGTCACATGATCCTTTGGTGCTCAAGAAACATTTCGGATCCACTTAATATTTGGTGGCCTTAACTATTATGTACTAACATTTTAATTAATCATTTGATACAATGCACTTATTGTGTACTGTATGCACATGCTTTTACATAGGACTTTACATTTTTTCTGTAGTTACATTAATAATTACACTGTTGACCCATCCCTTACCCCTGATCAACAGTAACGTAATCATCCATGTCGCCAAAGAGCGCTTGGGTTGAGTTTGTTCTAATCCTAAACGGAGAACTTGTTAGTATATGCACCCTAACCCTACACTTAAACTTCCTACCCATACCACCACACCTGTCCCGAACCCTACCCTTAAACTTCCAACCCATACCACCACACCTGTCCCGAACCCTACCCTTAAACTTCCAACCCATACCACCACAACTGTCCCGAACCCTACCCTTAAACTTCCAACCCATACCACTACACCTGTCTCGAACCCTACCCTTAAACTTCCAACCCATACCACCACACCTGTCCCCTAACCTTAAACTTCCAACCCATACCACCACACCTGTCCCGAACCCTACCCTTAAACTTACTACCCATACCACCACACCTGCCCGAACCCTACCCTTAAACTTCCTACCCATACCACCTCACCTGTCCCGAACCCTACCCTTAAACTTCCAACCCATACCACCACACCTGTCCCGAACCCTACCCTTAAACTTACTACCCATACCACCACACCTGTCTCGAACCCTACCCTTAAACTTCCAACCCATACCACCACACCTGTCTCGAACCCTACCCTTAAACTTCCTACCCATACCACGACACCTGTCCCAACCCTACCCTTAAACTTCCAACCCATACCACTACACCTGTCTCGAACCCTACCCTTAAACTTCCAACCCATACCACCACACCTGTCCCGAACCCTACCCTTAAACTTACTACCCATACCACCACACCTGTCCCGAACCCTACCCTTAAACTTCCTACCCATACCACCTCACCTGTCCCGAACCCTACCCTTAAACTTCCAACCCATACCACCACACCTGTCCCGAACCCTACCCTTGAACTTACTACCCATACCACCACACCCGTTCCTAACTTTACCCGTATCCCACCTCAATATCAGCAAAAGTGTGTTGCAATAAAATACAATACAATAACTACATTGTACTTATTTTTTGATGAAAGTACATAGTAGTTAAGGCCATCTAATATAAAATGGGGCCAACATTTCTTATTATTGTCAATGTTAAAAACAATATATTTGACATTTTTAATGGAAGAACTAAAAACAGAAAATTATAAAACAGATCCAGTCCTTGATTCTGATTGGTCAGTATGACCCAATGGTTCTCTGTACTAAATTACTCATTCATTAAGACTCATCGCCATCGAATGGTGTAATGATGTAACTTCTGTTGCTGTCACTGATCTAAATGGAGAACATTTATATAGATCAGTGGTTGCTGTTCACGTTAAGGGACTATTGTTTTCCGTTGGAAGGAAGGCTTTTAGTGATTTTTGCTTCATGAAAATTGCATTGATGCATATATTTTGACTTTAATATGTGTATTGTGTGGTAACCGTTTTATAATAGCAATAAGCCCTCAGAAGTCATGGTTTAGGGTGAATTTATAACAGCTAAGGGGGTTTTAGGCACTCTGCTTCGTGTGGTGCCTAACAACGCCCCTTAGCTTATTGGGGCTTATTGCTTTAATAACTAAATGTCAATAAACACAAGCTGAAAGCTTTTTGAGGATCTAAATGGCCAAATAAAAAAGGTTTATATCACCACCATAATAACCACAAATATAATGTGAATATGCAGTATCTTGCCCATCCCTACTTTAGTGTGACTGATCTTGACTTATTCAAATGAATCTGTCTTGCAGTGGCAGAGAAACTGTACAAATGGATTGTGTGATTTTGAGAAACCTTTGTTGTTCTCTTCAAAGCTGATTTATGCACTTTCGTATGTTGCCTTAAAATTGCTTCAGCTGACAATCTATAATTGTCACGTGACAGTGAAATAGAGGGAATGTGCAACAGTGGTTAAGTGCCAAATGGTGAAATTTGTCAAATGACTATAAATAATAGCTTGAAGCGGAAGGAAAGTGAGTATCGTGTCAGGCATCCTGCCCACACTCCAGAGCTCTGATTCTTGTCCACACCAGCTTACTGTTCTCTCCTGTTCTGTCAGCAGTTACTCTCTCTCATTCCACACAGTCCAACATGCTGTCCGAGCGTTTGAGATCACTGATGCGTGACAGCGCTCCACCACATCAAACACTCCCCCCACCACACGCTCGCAGAGGTTACCGCAGCAACCCAGGAATGACAGTCACTCACAGCTGTTCCACTAGTTGCCGAGCAATGCAGTCTCTAAGGAGATGGCAGACAGACATGTCATTTCATGTGATGTTTTGGGGTGGGTGGGGGTTGTTCCTAGGAAAGTTTCAGGAATGTGACATTTTTCCCCCTTTACTTAACACTCAGTTTTATCTGTTTTATTTTCATTTTTTTTTAATTAAGTCTCAGGTTGCTTTGCTAAGGATGAAATTAATAAAAAGACCACAATAAATGTAACAGTAAGATCCAGCTTTGATTAAAAAAAAAACATTCATAAATGACTGTAGTGGTGCTACAAAAAAGCTGTCAATTTCAGGTAACAAAATAAAACTTTATTATTAGTTTCCAAAAAACAAAGGCTTTTTTGTTCAAAATAAATAATTCAATAAATCATCCTTTCCTTCACACCGGTGCACTTTTGTTCCTCTCTAAAAGCCCAAACTTGACATCCAAATCAGCCAAATAAGTGTTGTAAAATGCAGTCTACTGTTTCTAAACTGCGGGACATGCTTGATATTAAACTGTTATTAAAAGCATATTAAGCTGCGAAAGAGATACTGTTCCCTAGACAGCCGCCTGTGTGCGCGCTCCGAGACGGAGCCGAACGCTCATTAGCAAAGTATACTGTGGGCTTCAGATACGCTCCTAAACAATCAAAGAGCCTACACACAAATATGTTGAAATGCCGTTTTGGTAAGTATCCTAGTATACAGAGTTGGTTATGTCTTAAGTGAATGAAAAACACTGCGTGTGTAACAGTATATTGGGCCCGTACTTTCCCTCTTAAAGTGACAGCAGCCTAATAAATCTGCTGCAGTCATTAATGTTAATCAAACAACAAAATGTTTTTTTTTGTTGCCATATTCGAGCAGCCCTAGCTGGTCTGTTACAGAGCCTTTAAGAGAGACCGCTCCCAAAAGCATTGTAAGCCTAAGTTGGTCTTAGAACAATAGCCACCAATTATCTCTACAATCAACTTTTAGGCTTAACTCTTTCCCGCCAGCGTTTAAAAACAAATTGCCAGCCACCAGCAGGGTTTTTGATTATTTTCACAAAAATGTAATGGCCTATAGAATATTTTTTTGTATGCATATCTGAACATCCAATATATCAAAAGAAATAACAGACAAAAAACAAACAAAAAAAACAAACAAATGTTTTTTTCTAGCTCCATGCATTCCTTTTTTATCAGTACTTGAATGTGGATAAGTTTCATAAAAAAACAAATTTTGAACAAAAAGCGGAGAAAATCACGACTACATCCAGATCAGATTCATAGCGATTTTCCAACACCCCCAAAGCTTCACAGGTCCTGTATCATGCCTGGGTCAACATTTCATTTGGCAACATTTGGCTGTTTAGATTTATATGATGTTTAATGTTGATGATCACGTTATTTTACATATGCATATGATTACACATGATCACTTGTTTTTTTGCGTCTTCTTCGCCTGTGTTTTGATCAGGAGATTCTGTACTCTTTCAGAACTGTGCCCTGTAGCATGTAACCGTGACAACGCGGAAATTCCGTTTTTCGCGGGGGAATTGCTTTCTTACAAATAACGGAACATTTCCTGTTTGGCGGGAAAGAGTTAAGATGCTTTTGGGAATGCAGCCCTTGTCTGATATTGTCATGTTCCGCTAGCGTAATGTGGGCAACCATGCCTTCATTTTCAAAAGTCTCCGTTTTGGTCCGTTTACACTAAAAAAAAACTTCTGAGTTTTCAAACGGAATCTGCAGCATTTTCGAAAATCTCAGTTTTCAAGAGTCGAATATGCCGGAGTAGTGAAGACGCCAGGTGTTAACTGTAGCAAAATGATCTGCATTAAAACGAAAATGCATTTGTGTGAACCGGGCCAAAATGTCACGGTTTCCATAAAAATATTAAGCTGCACAACTATTTTACATTTATACAAACACAGGTGTTTCTTACATAACAGAGCTGGTCAGAAAAGCAACTTGGAAGTTGGAGGAAGAAATTCTCCATGCTTCTCATAGTAATAAAGACTTTCCTTGCATGTGAAGTTGACCGTATAAGAATCCCACTGGTAACTGGGATTTTGTTTTTCTCCTTCTCCATGATGTTCGTTCCATTAATGTTGTTACCTATAGTATCTAAGAACCTCTTGAGTCCTCTTCTGTGGGACAAAACCCTGAACACAACAGAAGACACACTATACCACTGTCGTTTTAGTTTCGGCCTGTCTGTATGCTCTTGGATCCATTTTCGTGTTCATAAAGGAACGGTTGAGACGGGGTGTTGTGAAAGCTGACCCCGATTCAGTTTTATGAGTGAATACTTGGTGCAGATGGAATGAGGAAGCGCGTGTGGTGGCCTTAGCGAACATGTGTTAACGCTTTAAGAACGTGAAACAGTTTCTCAAGCGACAGAATTCGTCATCATGTGTTAATATAAAACCAGCACAGCATTTTGTGCTCACACCTAGTGTATATTTAGGCATACAGGAAACGGACACCAGTCGGTTTCCTGTATGCCTAACCAGAATATTTATCATCTACAGTGTTTATGAGTCTATAATTGTTTTTGTTTTTTTTGTCCTAGCTTTTGCATACTGCAGCATATGGTTTCATTTATTTATTTCTCTATCATACTAGCTCTCTTTTAGTTTTTTCTTCTGTAATGTTGTCAGGAAACTACAGCAAAACACAATGACAGTTGATCTGTTGTTTTTATGTCATCTCTCGTTCCCTCTCCCCTTTTTGTCCCTCTCTTGGATGCCTATGTTATTTTTTTTTCTCTCACGCTCTTTTAACATTCCTATCTAGGCAATTTAGCGCTAATAATTATCCAGACGCTCCAGATCTCATAAAAGCCTGTTTGAGCCTGTAAAGTGATCCCCCTCCTTTGTGGCAGCAGTTATGCCCTCTTATGAGAGTGATGTATCGATTTACACGAGTTTTGTGACACATTTGGAATATATGAACCACAGACTTATTGCTTTCTCATATATTTCTGGTTTGAGGGAAAGAGAGAAAGGAAAAACTGAGGGAGGAAAGGCCATTTAGAAGGATGAGGATGTTTGAGGTGATTAAAAAAAAAGAAAGAAGGTTTACATTCCTCCTTTTTACCATGGCTGATATTGTCCCCACCACATTATAAACACAGCAGGGATGCTTCTCTAATTACCGAGCAGGAGTTTTCATTTCGTTAGTGTGCGTTTAAATGTTTTTGCTGAGTGGTCATTGTGGTGGTCGTCATTAGTGGGAGAAAATGACAGTAGTAATGTTCTCTTCAGCACACAGCTCTCAGATGTTCCCATTTTTGCAGCTTTTTTTTTTTAATCTATAAAAAAATCACAAAATGTAAAATTACTGATTTAGATTTACTGACTTAAAGCTGCAAGCTGCAAAGTTATATTAGGATGTATTTGAGTATCAGCCCTAGACATGCAGGTATGCATCACACTTTGCTGAGCCACTGACCTACCGAATCCCATGACTGACAATGGCAAATGTAGGGATTAAGTTATCAAATTAAATATGTCAAGTTCGTTCGAGCACACTTGATTACTCTTTCAGCTCGAAAGCTGACAACTCAAGCATATTTGTTTGTTTTTTACCATTTGTAATTGTAGTCCTGTTATAACAGTTCAGTTATGACAGTTAAACCATTAAAGTTTGAGCAATTAACACCCCTGTGGTGAAAATCAAGTTTATGTTGTTCATACTGTATGGTGTTTTTAATATGCAGAAAATTCATGTCAACATCATTTCTGAGTATTTTCTCTTAAAAACTTCAATGAACCAAAGTCTCAGAAAAGCAGTTTTCGCTGGTATTTCTGATATCACAAACTACCTTGTAACCAATTACATCAACGTGCACTCTAAAAAATGCTGGGTTGTTTTAACCCAAGGTTGGGTCAAATATGGACTAACCCAGCAGTTGGGTTATTTTAACCCAATTGGATTAAATGTTCGCTTAAGACAACCCAATCGCTGGGTTAAAACAACCTAATGCTGGGTTAAAACAACCCAACTGCTGGGTTAGTCCACATTTGACCCAACTTTGGCTTGTTTTTTACCAGGCATTTTTTAGAGTGTGTGGAGGGCTTTAGCATATCATTAACTGAGTCTCAAGAGAAGCCAGGTTATCCTAATATATTTTTCTGTTGAAATGAAAACTCAGGTAGCTTTAGCAATATAGCGGCGGTTGTATGGTGTATATCATGATGATATGATGAACTATATGCTTTCTCCATTGACGTTCTGAGTTGTTCAAAGCGTTTCTGTTGATTTTTAGAAGGTAGTTGTCTTTAAAAGTATCTTGTCTATTTAAAGGTATCGCCTCAAAATATCTTATTTTTATTCTCCACAGAAGAAAGTAAGTCATACAGCTTTGGAAAACATGATTAAATGATGACAGAATTTTGTTTTTTTTGGTTGAACTAACCCTTTCCTCTTGTATAAATTTGGGGTTTGAATTACAAAAATGTATTTGGCAAAGTTAATTTGCATGATTTGAGCATTGTACGCAGCTGTGCTATCATTCAGCTGTTGGCTTATTTTATCCAATCAGCAATCACTGATGTCATTCTCACCTGCAGGACGTGTTGTGTCAACGAGAATAACACAGTATTTGTGAGAGTTGTTGTGCCCTCGGGTATGTTCATATCCCACACATTGACTCACTCAGCACCTTGTACAATCAAACCTGTAGGGTGCGACTTGAGAGCTGATGTACCCTGAAGCTGAGTGGGCCTGTGTCAGGCTGATATGCTGTTTTCAGTGATGCGCACACACACAGATTCTCAGGTACTCCTCTAGCACTTTTCTTTTTTTGAGATCTCTGTGGAGAAAACATTCAGCTTTAGCTCCCAGCTCAACACGCTGATGCCGAATATATGCTGTTCAAAACAAAGACAAAAAAAAGTTTGTTTTCCCAAAGTTAGTTCAGAGAAATTTATATTTTGTTACGTAATACAGCAGTTCTCGTGACATTCATACATTAAGTGCTTTAAATGAAATGAAAATTCACCCTATTTTCATTTTTCTTCTCCAATGGTTTGGATAAAAATGGAGGATAGAACCAAGTCCCTGACCTACATTCTTTTCCTTTTTGAAAAGGTTTCCCTTATATAAATGGGAGATTATGGAAGAAATCATCTGTCACTGTAGATTTGAAATGGTTTGGCCTTTTCCCATGCTCATTTCATTACCTTCTAATGAATTTATGAGAGACTAACCTGGAGACGCCTGTAGTTTTGGGCTTATTGGCTTGGGAACATTCAGGCCATGAAGTGAGAAGTACAGATCTAAATTTGGACCTGAGGTGAAGAGGGGAGGAAAAGCCATGTCATTAATGACAAATGCTAGGACATTCATACAAAATGCAGAAGAGTTGCATTTCCTTCTGGCACAGAGAGAAGGGAAGAACAGGAAATGGAATCGAACTTAAAAATTAATTAGCAAATTTCTCTATAATTATGTCCGTCTATTTTTTGAGGAGGGCTATTTTGAGTCTAAATACCTTTAGAAACGTGTGTGTGTGTGTGTGTGTGTGTGTGTGTGTGTGTGTGTGTGTGTGTGTGTGTGTGTGTGTGTGTGTGTGTGTGTGTGTGTGTGTGTGTGTGTGTGTGTGTGTGTGTGTGTGTGTGTGTGTGTGTGTGTGTGTGTGTGTGTGTGTGTGTGTGTGTGTGTGTGTGTGTGTGTGTGTGTGTGTGGCACTCATCATTCGCTCAGGACTTGATATGGATATGTCACAACACAGAACATTTCTGCAGCACATCCCTTTGAACCTATAAATCTGTTTGATTCTCGCTCGTTTGTAGTGTCTCTCTCAGAGGTTTGGTTTATCCTGGAAGTTTATTTCTGTGGGTTCTGTGCAAAGCCCTGTGATCCCAACATCTGACGACTTAATATAATGTACTCATGATACTTCACTCGTAGCTGCTCTAGGTGGTCCATCCATGTGTTATTAATGTTTTCTGACAAAAAGTCTGGGCATAAAGATCCATTTTTATTTCTGATTTATGACCTCTTGTTAGTCATAATGGAGAACTAAAATAGCTAGCGACTGAGTGGCAGTTGCTCGGGTGGCACATGACCCCTTGGAAGGATGCGACCTGAAGAGTGCCATCTGTGTTTTATGGGCTTTTGGTCACGGAAAGATGCCATGTGATTGATCACTGACCAGAGACAACACACAGGGAGAAATAGAAGTTCATGAAAGAGTTTTTAAAACATGTATACACTCTTATTATTAGTCAATCCTATTATTGAACTATTTAAAAGCGTTTTGATGAATAGAAACTTCAAAAGAACATAATTTATTTGAAATAGAAATCTTTTGTAACATAAATATTTCATATGCCAATCATCCAATCATTAATCCATGCACCCCCAGCTGACCAATCAGAATAAAAGTCTTTTTGGCACATGCTTAAATTCACCAAAGGCAAGTTCTCATTGGTCATGACATTTATAGGCCATGTGTGGTGTTCTTGAGGTGGATTGATTTCAGGCATGAACAACAAATGAAGACTCTGGCCGACATGCAGCTCAGAAGATGTCTAGTTGCATTAAAGTTCATTTGTCTAAACAACAGTCATCGGGTGCACATATGTGTGTGGCTATCTGCCCAAATTTCTCTCGCTTGTATAACTTTGTTGTCCCTTGAGCAGAATTGCAGTGTCTCAAAAAGTGCTTTCACTTGCTTGATGATACAGGAGTGGGAATGGCTCAGAAAAGGTTGATTAACTTGTCATTTCTTCCTGTTTGTCTTCTCTTAGGTTCACATTTGCACAACGGGACTCATTGTTACTCCTCCACCAAGCAGTCCTGTCACCACGGCGACAGTTTTCACATTTCCCCCAGAAACCAGCTATGCCTCTATTCCAGTGGTGAGTCCTTAAATTCACTTAGTATGTCAAAAATCTTCATCATCCTATCATTTATTAATATCACATTCTTCTGACCTGTATATATAAAGTGATGCTGTTTGTATATAATTCCTAAGGGGTCAAAGTAACCTGCTTGAGGGAATGGTTTGTTACTTTTTTTTAAATTCAACCACAAAACTCCTCAGATCCAGTCAAATTGTTTTGTGTGTATTTGTGGTTCAAGTATGACAAAAGTTCCAGGGTCTTGGACCACTCCGATTATCACTCGGGTCAAAAGGACCCAAGGGAAGTATAAGGGTCATTAAGCTCCTACTTGTGTCAGTTTTAAAATTCAAGTTCAAGTTATGATTACTTTTGAAAAAGTTTCTCTTTAAAGTGGCCACTCTCCATTGACAAGCGTTAACTTCCTTGAAGGCGGGTACTCTGTTGACATTTAAAACTATTGGATCTGCCCAGAGCCACTCTTGATCTGCTATAACCAATCGCTAACGTTTGGTGGTGACGTATGTCATCTCAAACTAGTGTACAACATCAACGTCATCATTCTCAGCCACTCCCTCTGTTCGCTGATTGGACTGGAAAATATTTGACCGGAGAAAACCAGAGAATATACCGCAATTCCAGACAGAGTACTGAAGATAAATGAAAATTGAGCGGAAGTACATAGGAGCCAGGCTAGCTCTCTAGTGCTTTGGGTAAAAGCTAGGGATGTGCAAAATTTGATATTTTTTTTAATAGATTTTTCACATTTCGATTAATTTCTTACGGGGCATTCAAACAAGATGCGTTCTTCTGTTCAAATACAGAATGAAACTGAGAGAGCAAGGGTGTTGCAAAATAATGATGAGTTACTATTTCCCCAAACATTTCTATAGGTATCATGGGAATATCATTGTGTCAAAATGCAATGAATTATGGTGAGAGAAGTTTTTAGACTCTGAGTGCAGCTGTCCTAAAGTTTATTGTTAGAGGCAAATAACTAAATGACTGTTTTGATGGCTGTAGCTACAATGTCGAAAACAGCTTATCAGTGTTGAAAACATTTGTGCTGCTTAATATTTTTGTGGCAACCATGATATTGTTTGATGAATAGAAAGTTCAGAAAGCAGCATTTATTTTGTAACATGTCATTTTTGATCCGTTTAATGTGTCCTTTTAAAAAAAAGTATTTCTGACCCCAAACTTTTTAACTATAGTTCATCAAAAGAATATAATCTTTCTCTCTCTCATTCTCATATATATTTGCATACACACACTCGAGTGCTAATGCTAAACGAGGACAGTTTGCCATCTGATAGCCCTTCATCTCCCTCAACACAAACACACACAGCATTTCAGGGAGTTGTGTGGGCCTCAGGGTGGACACTAATAGCTTTCTGAGATTGATGTGTGTGCTCTGCTATGTGGGTACTGTTTCCTTTTGTTTTCAATGCATTGTTTTTGTAATAGTGGCCTTAGTGTGCATCAGTTGCCTCTTATCTCGCATACAGGATTTAAATGCACAGAGAGCAAGACGGTTGTTTTGTAATTGCTGTAAATCCACATTAAGCAATGATAACACAAGACAAATGAATTAATAAAGCAAATTAGACAAGCGCATTAGTAGATAAAAGCATTGTAGGAGAATATAAAAATGAGCAGATTTTACTAACTTAAAGCAACAAAACAAGCATTACAGTGTGTGAGTTGTTTTCGTAGTGGTGCCACTGGGCTCATAAAATCTGTTTGCAGATGTGTGCGTTGGTCCATATGGAACCGATTTATCCGTCTTCAGCCAGACATGTAGCCCAGGCTGGATATCCACCAATCACAACACCTGCCACAGCCAAACTCCCCGCTTGTTAGCAACCAGCACACAATCTGGAAAGTCACAGTCAGTGGGATTATGGTTTTATGGCATTGTCCAAACTTGTAGGGATCTCTGACATAATTTCACATACAGTACATCTGAGTTATGTATATGAAAGCACAGTGCATATATCAGCAAAATAACAATGAATATGGGCTGAAATGAGAATTAAAGTAGCTCAAAACAAGAATTTATGTACTTTAAATGCATTGTTTCTTAAGAGTACATAATTGTGTAGGCGTTCTGATATTAACGTGTGTGTTTGATTATTTCAGGATGCTCTTCCTCCTCCACCTCCTCCTCCACCTCAGTCTCGGTCCTCAGCTGTGGGCGCTGCCGCCTTAAATGCTGGTCAAAGGCCATCACCGGCTGCGGGTGACCAGAGTGGCCGTCAGAGACCTACAGTGTGAGTAAAACATCCACACACTTTAAATATGCAACTTGAATTTAATTTAGAGTGGCATACTATTGGAGGGAGTACAAGAGAGTACTTTCAACTCTAACTCACCTCTCTGCTGTTACCCAATGCCAGCTGAGCGTGACTGAACACACAGGTGAGGGGTCAAAGGTCATCTCTAAGGGGAGTAGAGGTTTGTCTCTGGGGACTTAACCTGAGCCCTGATCCCTCGCCTTTCACCTTTTCTCTTCATATTAACTAAGCACAGCACACCTGATTTCTGTTGAATTCGCCCTTAGTGCCCTGAATGCAGTATGTTTAAGACTGTTGTTCATGACATTCCCATTTCCAAGGCAATTTTTCAAGACTTCATGCCTTTTTGGTGGTTAAGTTAAGAGTATGTAGATTGAGAGTAGATTGTGATGATGTATGATGGCCATGTGGATACAGTGCCATCCCCTGTTTGATCAGCAGTACTGCATGTAAGGCCAATTCACTTTAAAATATCCCTTTTTATAAAAAAATTTATAAAAGAAACAATAATTAAAAATAAATTAAATGCATTATAAAAAAGGTATGTGTCATTCAGGTATGTGGCGATGTTTCCCTACACGCCCGTAAGGAAGATGAGTTGGAGTTGAGGAAGGGAGAGATGTTTCTGGTGCTGGAGCGCTGTCAGGACGGCTGGTTTAAAGGAACATCCATGCACACTGGCAAGATTGGAGTGTTCCCTGGTAACTACATGAGTCCTGTCAACAGGTATGGTTGACACACACACTTGTACATGTTATCACTCATAAGTCCTGTAAGCTAAGGAAAGATTAGATTGTCCTCTGGCTTTCCAGTGGTTTATATCCTTCAGGCACACACGCACACCACTTGCAGATAAAGCTAAGCTGTTCACATTAACACATGGAATTGTTAAAGGAATGTTCCAGTTTCAATAAAAGGTGCAGTTTGTTGACAGAATTCATCAATAATGTTGATTACCAATTTTTTTTTTTTTATGTGTTGGTTAAAATTGGTAACTGACATTTTGCAACAAATGCTATCAAATGAAGCTTATTTTTCACCTGGGACATTACTGTAAACCCAGCACTCTCTTGTGGCAGGCATGAGAATTACAGACAGCATCATTCACTTATTATATGAAAACACACATTACCTAAAAACATTCAGCATGATGAGCCATTCAGTGTACAGAGGTCTTTAAAATGTCTACTTATAGTCAAGCAACTTTTTTTCAACTCCTGTTAAATGTTGTTTTTCCTTATCAGACCTATGACGTAAAAAGGACTATAACTAGAAAAAATGTTCAGTAACTGTATAGATGTTTCTGGATAAGATCTGCATAAATAAATGGGTCTTGAACCTCACACTTCTCTCTTTTACTGCAGGACTGTTTCTGGCAGCAGTCAGCCAAAAGTTCCCCTGACCCTGTGCTCCCAGGCTGGACGTGGCGTCACCATTGTTAGCCCCTCCTCCGCTTCTCTTGGAGCCGCCCTTGCGAGTGTCGACCTCAGCAAACCCCTTCCAGTCTGCCCAAATCCCACCCCATCTTGCTCACTTCCTGCTGCTATAGTAACAGCTGCACATATACCCACTGGTCAGCACCCCAAAGTGCTCATGCATGTGACGTCACAGATGACTGTTAACCAGGCACGCAGTGCGGTCAGGACAGGTAAAAACACACAGACACACACACACACACACACACACACACCCACACACACACACACACACACACAGGGCCTTAGGAGCCCTTTCTCATATACCTAACAATTGAGAACCACTCAGAACTTTAGTACAAAAACAGGCTCTTGTGCTCCTGATACCATAATGAAGAGAAAAGAGAAAATTAACTTTTAAAAAGAAATGAGTAGTTTGGCATTTATTATAGGGTTTGCATTGATGTCACTTTCCTGTCCGAACACGCCCCCTCAGCCGGACTGAGTGGCAGAAGAGCTGCTGCATGAATGGTTTTAATAGAGGAAACTGCGAAAACGCGAGTAAAACGAACCACTTTCATTTTAAACAAAAAGTTGGACTCAATATAGTGTTCCTTACAACTTACCAAAGCTCCAGTGATCCATAGATATTGACATGCAGTCAGGAATCGCGTTTCCTGACATTTATATGAGCCTGATTTCGATGCCAGGGAAATATCTGAAGCCAATTTGCCTGTGAACGCTTTATATAAATACAATATAGGTAGGTCTAAATCCAGGTGATGGCTAATATCAATGTGTGTATATATATATATATAAAATATTGATTTGTCATATCACCCATGCCCTGAAACTTGTCTAGTTTTTGTCAGTGTTTATTTGAAAACCAATTATGCACAATATAAGATAATAAATATTTAATTGATCGGTTGTCAATACAATATATAACAATACAATATATAGGTAATGATAACTGCAAATCCACTTAATGTGTACACTCACATGTACTAAATACACCATGTTGATACTTTTCTTGAACATTTTTCTAAATCGTATAAAACCAACATTAATACAAAGTATATTTTTAAAAAACCTGGCATGTTTTTTTTTTTGGACATTCAAATTTGTCATTAAAACTATAAATCGTCTTTCTTTTATTCCACATTTTTTCCCCACCAGCTGTGAGTCATAGTCAGGATCGGCCTACGGCAGCAGTGACGCCCATCCAATCCCACAATTCTGTGGCCTACCTTCCTAGCTCAGCTGTGGTTCTTCAGACCTCACCTGTCCTCGGCTCCAGCCCGGGATCCTCCTCAGCCAGAGTCGGTGTGGCTATGGGATGTGCGGCCGCCTCCTTGACTCCTCCTAATGTTAGTGCTGCTTCTTTGGACGGTGATGTCATGAGACCTGTCTCTGTGGTAGCAATTTCTGTGAACCCTGGCAGCATAAAATCTCTGGGTGCAGCCTCGAACCATGGTGTTGCTTGTAGATTGGATAAAGACTGCAAGGTAAGACAACTGAACTAAAGCTTTTACTAATAATGTAGATATCATGGCCTCCTGAATCCCACTACAGCTTTTTTGTGGTTTCTTGCTTGCCCCCTATCTGTATTATTATTTTAATGTGATGCATTTGGGCATTTGGCAATTATAAATTCTCTTTGTTTGACCTCATTTGCTGAGCTGGATGTTTAGGCCTGCTGGTATAGAGCTAAAAATCATTTTTGAATGATTCGGACTGTTTGAACCCAGAGGACACAACCCTGAGTGTTCTTTGGCTCAGTGTTCTGGCTGGGAGATTTCTCACCACTCTTACATGTACATTACACTCTTACATGTCATTGACTCACAGATCTTCATAGTTCACTTTTAAAATCATCATCTTTTTCTAAAACACGTTTTTCATTTTTGCTTTGGAGAGCTGTGGGTGGATATACAAATGTAGAAAAATTGAAAAGGTAGGAAAGAGATATAAAAATGTAGAGTAGAACGATTAGAGGGACTGTCTTTTAAATAACCATATTAATTTTATTTTATTCATTTTGTTCTTATGTCATGGCAGTAAAGTAGTTTCACATCCTCTTTTTGTCGGATGTTTTTTATGACCGATAGGACAGATTAAGAGGTGACAGGAAATGATGGGGGTGGAATCGGAACAAGCACAACTATGCTATGTGTCAAAACACACTTGGTCTCTAACACAAAAACAAAATATGCATCTTTTTGCTAACTTTTGGGATGTGACATCAAATAGTTTGATTCACCAAAATGAATACAATCTTAAATTGTACAGGGAGTGCAGAATTATTAGGCAAATGAGTATTTTGACCACATCATCCTCGTTATGCATGGTGTCTTACTCCAAGCTGTATAGGCTGGAAAACCTACTACCAATTGATCATATTAGGTGATGTGCATCTCTGTAATGAGAAGGGGTGTGGTCTAATGACATCAACACCCTATATCAGGTGTGCATAATTATTAGGCAACTTCCTTTCCTTTGGCAAAATGGGTCAAAAGAAGGACTTGACAGGCTCAGAAAAGTCAAAAATAGTGAGATATATTGCAGAGGGATGCAGCAGTCTTAAAATAGCCAAGCTTCTGAAGCGTGATCATCGAACAATCAAGCGTTTCATTCAAAATAGTCAACAGGGTCGCAAGAAGCGTGTGGAAAAACCAAGACGCAAAATAACTGCCCATGAACTGAGAAAAGTCAAGCGTGCAGCTGCCAAGATGCCACTTGCCACCAGTTTGGCCATATTTCAGAGCTGCAACATCACTGGAGTGCCCAAAGCACAAGGTGTGCAATACTCAGAGACATGGCCAGGGTAAGAAAGGCAGAAAGTCCACCACCACTGAACATGACACACAAGCTGAGACGTCAAGACTGGGCCAAGAAATATCTCAAGACTGATTTTTCTAAGGTTTTATGGACTGATGAAATGAGAGTGAGTCTTGATGGGCCAGATGGATGGGCCCATGGCTGGATTGGTAAAGGCAGAGAGCTCCAGTCCGACTCAGACGCCAGCAAGGTGGAGATGGAGTACTGGTTTGGGCTGGTATCATCAAAGATGAGCTTGTGGGGCCTTTTCGGGTTGAGGATGGAGTCAAGCTCAACTCCCAGTCCTACTGCCAGTTTCTGGAAGACACCTTCTCCAAGCAGTGGTACAGGAAGAAGTCTGCATCCTTCAAGAAAAACATGATTTTCATGCAGGACAATGCTCCATCACACGCGTCCAAGTACTCCACAGCGTGGCTGGCAAGAAAGGGTATAAAAGAAGAAAATCTAATGATATGGCCTCCTTGTTCACCTGATCTGAACCCCATTGAGAACCTGTGGTCCATCATCAAATGTGCGATTTACAAGGAGGGAAAACAGTACACCTCTCTGAACAGTGTCTGGGAGGCTGTGGTTGCTGCTGCACGCAATGTTGATGGTGAACAGATCAAAACACTGACAGAATCCATGGATGGCAGGCTTTTGAGTGTCCTTGCAAAGAAAGGTGGCTATATTGGTCACTGATTTGTTTTTGTTTGGTTTTTGAATGTCAGAAATGTATATTTGTGAATGTTGAGATGTTATATTGGTTTCACTGGTAAAAATAAATAATTGAAATGGGTATAAATTTGTTTTTTGTTAAGTTGCCTAATAATTATGCACAGTAATAGTCACCTGCACACACATAGCTAAAACTAAAAACTACTTCCTAATAAACTACAAAAATATTCAGCTTTGATATTAATGAGTTTTTTGTGTTCATTGAGAACATGGTTGTTGTTCAATAATAAAATTAATCCTCAAAAATACAACTTGCCTAATAATTCTGCACTCCCTGTATATTAAGAGCTTGAGGTGGATGCTTTATTTTCAGGAGAAAGATTTAAAGGGATAGTTCACCCAAAAATGAAAATGATCCCATGATTTACTTGCCCTCAAGCCATCCTAGGAGTATATGATTTCAGATGGATACAATCAGAAATATATAAAAAATGACCATTGCTCTTCCATGCTGCAGTCCTGATTTTTGAAGTCCAAAAAAGTGCGTGCATCCATCATAAAATATCCATATTTAAAACTATATAAACTAAAATGACTAGCTTCCAACATGCGGCCTACGCAGGTTGACTTACCAGGACATTTTTAATATAACTTTGATTGTATTTATCTGACAGAAGAATGTCATATACACCTAAGATGGCTTGAGGGTGAGGAAATCATTGGGTAATTTTCATTTTTGGGTGAACTATCACTTTAAAAGACCTTCCTAAAAAAAGTAATGTGACAGTGGTCAATCATATTTTGTCAAATTTAAATTCCAGAAGTTCGTCAAGATTGTTTTGTCTCCATGCAAATATTTTATTACATTTAATAAATAAGCCAAAGTGGATACAACTTCCATTTTCATTGACAGCTGATAATCTTCAAAGAATTACATGTTTGCGTAAAAGGCTGTTTACACTCTTTGTGAATCAAATGTGTCATTTCAGAGAGAGAAGAAAGGCCTGCTGAAACTGCTGTCTAATAAAAAGAAGCTCCGCCCATCTCCCCCATCCTCCCCTACACTGGAAGCGGAGCAATCTATCGCCATGGAGATACCCCAGGGGGCCATTGGACCTGAAATGGCTCCGCCCAGCTCAGCATCAGTGGCGGTTGGACACAACGGTCGTCCGATGGATTCTGAGCTCTCTATGTCCTCATGTTCATCAAACTCCCAGGACAACACTGCCCCGATTGCCCCGCCTCCCCGACAGCCATGCTCCTCCCTCCTCTCCATGCAGCACGACGGACGACCAATCGTGTGCGAAAGGTACAATAACACACAGATAACAACACTGACACTTCATACTTGAGAAGAAACATTGCTTGAGCTCTAAACGTGGTATTTTACTATTCCTCCAGGTACCGTGTGGTGGTGTCTTACCCTCCCCAGAGTGAAGCAGAGCTGGAACTCAAGGAGGGAGATATTGTATTTGTGCACAGAAAACGAGAGGACGGCTGGTTTAAAGGAACACTACAGAGAAACGGTCGAACCGGGCTGTTTCCTGGAAGCTTTGTTGACAGTATCTAACGCACATGGTGTCGAAGAACTTATTTATCAGATATCAAATTCTCCATCACTGAAAATACAACGCTGAACTTAATAGTTCAGATTGCTCAGTAGGACTGGGCTACTTGTGACTGCAATCCAATGGCTGGAGTCTGCAAACTATGAGGCTCATCAGTTGCATGGATTTGACAGGAGTCTTACGAAAATCTCAAAACCACCTCGACCGGTCCTAGTGGTTCAGCATTAGATCAAATACTTTTCTTGAAACACACAGAAGCAAGAGAGTTTTAGCCGTTCGCTCTAGGTATCCTATTTTTAGCACAGTAGATGAAGTCGTTAATTTATGCATCTGTAACATTTCAAAGACGTTTAATGTGTGCCTTGTACTGTCTCACTTTACTGTATATAAGCAAAGCGAAGCTGATCTGAGTCATGACAAGAACAATATGAACTTTTTTTCATCTGAAAAACATTTAACTTATTTTTGTTTTGTAGGAGCTGAGTTTTTGAGGGAAGGTTTGTTATGTGAGCCGATTGGTCAAATGCCTGTAGACCCTGAATAATGTCACTGATGAAATAAAACAACATCAATACCAGATGAAGAACTCAGAAAGGTTGGTTTGACCATCCATAGTTGCTTCAGCTTGCGTGTAATTGGCTCTTTGAGTCATGATGAGGAGTGAGGGCACGGCAAGCCTGTAGTCTCGCGTTCTGATTGGCCGTGGTCGCGAAAAGGTGATATGGCATTTGTAAAGGTTTGCTGTAGCTACACTGAGTGGGGGAATGAAGGATAGCATATTATTTTTTTAAACACAAGATTACACTCAGACATTTTAATCAATTACTAATAATTCTTTGCAATAATATTATGGTCTAATTGATGGTTTTGGATAAAAGAGAAGTCGTCGAACAGAAACAATCACCCTGTATCTTACAGTGATAATGCCATTATGTGTTTGTTCCCTGTTTAGTTTCCTTCAGAATGATGTACTGACCCATACACAGATAAACAACTGACCCGTTTGAGCTCCCGAAAATCATCTTCATTGATTATTTCAGTTATTCCGTTGACAGTAGACTTTACATTACATTACAAACTGCTTGATTTCACACGAGCGAGCTCAAATGTCTAACCCCAAACTCACAAACTTTGGTTTTTGCTTCTCTTTAAGTCGGGTCTGTTGTGATGTTGTCTGCTGTACTTTAGTATGTGATATTTTGTGTTCTGTATACTTGAATATGGTGTTTGTGTATTTCTATGCTTTATACAGTAGATGAAAATTTATTATTATTATTATTTTGAAAGCACAAAATTGATCTTTGATAGATTTTTTTTTTGTATTGATAGATATGATTTATGCCCCTTTAAACTTTGATTCATTTTGGAGATTGCCCTCATCTGTTGTAGTCTTTATGTCTTTACAACGAACAAGATGGCCTTCAGTTGTTGTGTTAGTGAAGTTTATCAGACAGCCTGTTAAACATAATTATTCTCATGGACTGCCTGATGTCCCACTGCTACATTACGGAGCCCTCCCTAGATGAAACCAGGAGCATATTACTGCTGGAATCAAGCGTTCACACACAGTTGATGCATTCAAATGATTTCAGTCTCTAATTTCAGTCAAGATTGCGAGTCAGTAAATGGCGTCACAGCAAACCAAAATTCACTTAACATTTAATTTAAACTCATTAAAGTGTGTTAGATGTGAGGGGTATAAATAAAGTAATATCTTTTATAAAACATGTTTTGGAATACTGTTGTGAGTGAAGTGTGTTTGAGATCTATATGTGAGCTTCGTGCAAGTGTTGTGTAATGAACAGACAATAGAAACCCTTCAGACTGAGTGTGTATTCAAAAGCTCTTCTGAAGCCACAATCTTTTATTGCTCATCTTTACAGATTCTTACAGTTATGCAGTCATTTTCAACATGAAACTACAGCCGTCCTCACACACAACCATGCTTTAGGACACACACATTTAAATCAATCAGACACATACATAGATGCCCACACAATAAAGCTGCACAATTACATTTATATATTCAGTACTGTGCAAAAGTCTTTGGCACGTGCGTTTTCACACACCAAAAAAATCTTTTGCTATAGTGTATCAGTACAAGGAGTCTGACATCAGCTGGCATGATCTGATCTCACCATCATCGAGTCTGTCTGGGATTACATGAAGAAACTGAAAAAACTGAAACTGACTAAATCTAGAAGAACTGAGGCAACGTCTCCACAACGCTTGAAGAAACCTTCCTGCAAATCTACATGAAAAACTGCATGTGTACCGAAGACAAAAGCTGTTTTACACGGAAATTATCACACCAAATATTGATTTGATTTAGTTTAGATCTATTTAAGATATCATTTTTGAAAGCATCCTCACTTTACATTCTATTTACACATGCCTGAAACTTTTCACAGTACAGTAGCTTTGCAGGAAGGTTTCTTCAGGCGTTGTGAAGACTGAAACTGGGAAGTGTATTTCTAGTTCCCAGCATGCTTTGCATAGGGATGGATCAGGAGAGAAAATGTTGAAATTCAGTGCTGTTTAATGTGTTTTTTAGTAAAGGGAAAGACCAATTTGACATTTAAAAGTTGTGTTATGTTGTGTCAATTTTTGAGGTTACTGGCCGTTATGCTGAAATATGGTTAGGGTGGCTTTGTGAAATAGGTTATGCTGTTCACATTGAGTTGTAACTGCTAATGCCAGTGATGAGAAGTGTTTTACTTGATCATTATTTGCATGCAACAAATGTTACACTAATCATCATGTGATCAAGAGTTACATTGACTATTAGTTTTGTAGAAATAAAATAAATTAGTTTGACACAGTTCCCACATATTTATCCTACTTTATCTAGGAGGAATCACACAATTTTTTTTAGTAGTCTTGACTAAATTAATTTAAGTTCATACAACACAATTACAACAAATCATTTTAAACCAATTACATTTTCTTGGAAAAATGTAATTCAATTTCGTGGAAAATGTTTCCTTAATTAAGTTCGTTCAACAGCTTTTTTTTTTTTTTTTTGAGTGTACAGCAAAAGATACAAATAACTGGCTCAATTTTTTTTTTGGGTGACAAATTAATATCGTTCCTACTTTTGCACAGTAAAGAAACATTCAATATTAACTGTAGGAATTTTGGCTCAATAAACTCCTAATTACTGCTCACTGATAGTGAGTAAGGCAGTTGCTGTAGTGGGTATGTTTAGGTATGGCTTTGGGTTGAGGGATATAGAATATGATCATGCAGAATAAGGCATTAATATTTGCTTTATGAGTACTAATAAACATAATCAGGGCTTGACATTAACCCCCTGCCAACCCGCCAAATGCGGGTAGATTTCAGCTGTGGCGGGTAGGCAGCCACTCCCACTAGCAACTTTGATGGGCTGAATATAATTTCAGCCTACAGCCGAATTAGATGCCAAGATGCCGTATCACAAAATTACAATTCAGTTTACAATTATTTATCGATTAACTTGCAGTTAGTGAAGGCGGGATAGGCGGGATCGCGCTGAATAACACACAACAGAAGCACTCTCTCTCTCGTGCGCGATCATTCTCCTTGCGCCTGAATAGTCAAACACATGCACACACTAATGTCAAAATGTCCGTGGAGTAGGCATATCTCGCGTGAACACGGTCAGTTATGGCTTAAGTGTACGTAAACAGGTGGGTAATAACTGGATATGTGTCAGAATATTACGTCAATGTGTAACCCCTCTTGTTCGAACAACCCCGCTCCAAGCGGGACTCGAACCCAGGTCCGCCGGCATGAGAGTCGGATACTCTAACAAGGAGGCTAAAGGCTGCAACCTCTAGCGCCAGTCGCTAGAGCGTCTCTTGAGTGAGGTTTACTTTGCACAGTGACTACTGTTACACATGCTTTCAGCTGCCCAGTTAAATACCTTGTTAAAACCTCAAAACCATTAAACTATTAAAATGCTCACCATTAATGTGACTATATTCTTTGACATTTTAGCGCTTGACTTAGATTGGAGCGTACTCTGTGTCCTCTGCTGAGTTACTCTGTGTGTGGGCTGGTGTGGATGCTCTTTTAATATGGACCACAGCAGAATACGTCACGTCATCCTGGAGAGAGATGAACAGATGGGATGATTACAGACACAGTATTACATGTTTTAAGGAACCATTGATCAACAGTAAGCTTTGGCTGACCTGATAGTCTTGTTTTCTATTGAGTTCTTCATCATCACTGGTCTCCTTTTTCACATTTCTGCCTCCTACAACATAAAACATCTTAGCCAGAATGTTTTAATGTTTAAAAAAAAATATTGACCAGTGTTTTTGGTAATTTCCAAGAAAATTGAATGGCCCCCAGAACATATTGTTGTAATATCTGAACATGCAATATATCAAAACATTTGTAAAAAAAAAAAAAAAATATCAACACTTGAATGTGAGAAAGTTAAAAAAAGCAACATTTTGAGCAAAAAGCTGAAAAAAAAATCTTGTTCCAATCCGATCCAGTGCAGTGATCAAACACAGATGGAGGAGCTCGAGTACTCAACACCTCAAAGCTTCACAGAACTACTTCCTGGGTCGACATTTCACTTGGTAACATTAGGCCGTTTTGATTTCTATGCTATTCATTGTTGATGATCGCATTATTTTTCATTTGCATCTGCTTGAATATGAAATTGCTCGTTTCTGCTTCTTTTTTCCTGTGTTTTGTTCGGGAGATACATTTAGGAGATGCGTAATAGCGTTACCCTTATAACAGTGATAACACAGAAAGTCGTAAAAACTCATGGAAGTGTTTTCTTATAAAAGACAAGAAATGCTGGGTAAAGAGTTAATGTCAATTTTAAACATCAGAGACATCAGTTTAAATATGAAAATATGTTGGTTTTGTACCTATTATTCTATAGTGTTTCGAGAGAGCTGGTCATTTACAAGTCATTCACGAGCATATCTGCAGAACGTGTGATTATGTGTGTTCATGTACCTCTGCATCTCCAGTAGATGAGTGCCAGTAATGCCAGTAACAGCACTGAGAGAATCAACCCAGACATGATGAAAACATCTGTGGAAAAAAACAGACATGACATGACAAATGTTTTTTTTTAAATGCATCAGGCTATACATTTTCCACAATATGAGCTGCTCACAGAATTAATAAAAATGATGAAATAAAGACACTTAAAACATAATGAGAAAACACACTTTCGTAATCGTTGTATAATACAAAGCAAACCAAGCGAATGACTTACACAGAGGTGTGTGTTGTGGCTGTTGAGGTGGTGTAAGTTCTTGTGTTGGTGTGACGGTTGATGTGTTGATAAACCGATCGTCTGGATGTGTGGTTTCTCTGTTCAGAGGAGAATAACTCTCAGGAGAATAACAATGCAAACAGCATTTCATCCTTTTAAATGTTTCGATTCTTCATAATCAGAATGAATGATGATCAAAGTAACAGCATCAACACAGAGCAGAACTACCTTTAATGTGAAGTCTGTAGGAGGAGGAGGAGGAGGAGGCTTGAGGCGAGACAGAACACAAATAGTCTCCTTCATGCTCTGCGGTCAGTGCTGATATGTGTAGAGAGAGATTTCCTGGAGTTGTCTGATGTAACAGTTTGACTCTGTTCTTGTGGCGCTCACTCTCTTCATTTGGGTAAATTTCCACATAATTGTTAATTCGATAATACTTCCATCGTATGTGTTCAGGTTTAGCCAATAGTTCAGTGCAGGAGCAGGGCAGAACCACAGACTCTCCTGAATATCCCAGCACTTCAGGGGTTGACTTTATGTTCTGAACCAAATCACAGCCTAAAGAAATATTTCAAAATATTAAAAAACCATGAATGACCCACATTAGCACAAGTGAAACTCAAAGGTCAGTGGATGTTAAATTTAACCTCACTGTCACTGGTTCTTTATCTTTTTTATTCTCTGAATAATGATTTTGTTAATAAAAAGCATTCTCTTACCCTTAACTGTTACATAAATGGATGTAGGCATGTGTTGTTCAGTCACACACTGATAGTACCCTTCATCTTCCATTCTGATGTCAGAAATGAGCAGAGACAGATTGCTTGGAGAACCTTGATTAAACAGCACACGTCTGCCGCTGTACTTCTCATCCTCGAGCACTTGAATCCATTTGTCTCTGCGGTCAAACTTCCAGGCCAATGTGTTGGCTGTAGACTGAGGGTCAGCACAGGAGCAGGGCAGTAGCACTGAACCACCTGTGTACGCTGTTATTTCTGCCTGACTCTCACCGGACAGAATACAGCCTGAGAACGAGACCGCTTATCAATCACAAATGGCTTTACTGGAATAAATAATAATCAGAGAAAAGCTGAGCAGAGCCTTCAGATTTCTGTCAATGAGCAGGACTTTATTGAGCTTATTAGATCTCAAAGTAATTATATTTCAGTTCTTTGACAGTGGATATTGATTCAGGTTGATATTTGTTGATATTAAAATACCATTCATCCAGTATCAACAATGTAAATGATTCATGTATTTATGGAAAAACTCAACAATATCACCAGAAACTTGTAGTTTAATGCAATGTTAATTATGTAAATATAATAACCTTAAGTACTTTAAATGAACACAGAAAGACAATGTTGCTCAAATCTCATCAGATTAAGTTTTTAGTATGCACATATAAAATTTTTAGTATCTGTATTCACAACTTCACAATTTATTTATTCATTCATTTATTTCACAATTTAAAGGGACAATAATTCAAAGTGATTTCAGACATTATGACAGACGATAAATTATAGGATAATAATAATACATTTTTAATAATATTTTTATGAATATACATTTATTATTAAATATTTAATATTAAAGGTTTACTTCAGCGATAAGCATTTGTATCAGCTTTGTATCAGTAGAAACCAGGAGTAAATTCAAATGATAGTAACAGGCTCATAATATATTGAACAGACACGTTCAGTTTTTAATTGTAGCGTCTCTAAGTGAACTGATTTTATGAAAATGAACGCGGTGGGCAAGCAGCGAAGTGCATTCTGACAAAAATACATTTTCTGTGTTTTCTCAGTCTAGAAGGCACCAAATTCACAAATAATTTCACATTTCTACTACATCAATGACCGAGTTTAAATACAGATTCATCTTCCCAGCGCTGAAGTACCCCTTTGAAATAACAGCAATATAGCTTTCTGGCTGTGAGATGGGATGGATACAAATGTTTTCTTGTAGGCCTATAATATTTAATGTTTTACATTTTCTTTTTATCATTTATTGATTACAAATCATTCAAATGTTTTCTGTCTATAGGCACCATCAAACAATACAATATAATAGGCCAATATACTAATAATTTCTTAAATAAAATAGAAAAAAATATTATTATAGGCCTATTCATTATGATAATTCCAGGTTTCTAGGACTCTCTCTCTCTCTCTCTCTCTCTCTCTCTCTCTCTCTCTCTATATATATATATTTTTTTACTTCAGCCACTTAACACTGATCTCACACAAGTTCCTCCTAAATTAAAATAAACAAACAAATAAAAATATTAACTTACCAGTACTAAAATGAATCATAAAGAAAAAAAGATATAAATGGTCCCTCATGGCTGGTTCTCACTCATGAATGTCACAACTATTTTATTAGTTCCTGTTAGCACTTACTTTTCAGAAACCCAACTTCCTGTTTCATGTCCTGTAAAACGTTGTTTTGTTGTGTAAAAAGCGTGGATGAAGCTACATGTACAAGAAAACAGAAGAGCACGTGATCAGTAGCTCTTGCAAATCACACATCTTTATATATTCTTACATGTGTGCAGTCATTTTCCACACGCAACCACAGACACTCACACACACAAATATAAATCTTTTTAATACTATTGAAAAATACAATTTTCTAACATTTAACAATTATTCAATAATTATTTTAAATGTGATTTATTTTGTTATGCATTAGAATTCTAATATTAATACAAATATGCTAATTAATCTCATCAGTTACGTCATGCCAGTAATGTTACGTTCTTCTTCGCGTTAATATCCGAATTCGATTCTAATAGCAGCTCCATTTTTGTTATTAAAAAATGGCTAAACTTCCATTTATGACACATTTAAGAAAGAAACACGTCTTGACAAAGATGACAGGACGCCAAGATAACACTTTTGTCGTTTGAAAGTGAACTAACAGAATATGATGATATTATCAACATCTTCAATTCAAAGCCAATCAGTCATACGAGGTAAGCTATGGGTAGGTATTTAGTCTGGCCCCTCTGTGGCATGGCTATGCAATATTTGTGAGCAAATGTTTTTCTGAAATGTACTGTATTAGCAATGGCAGGTTAGGACTCAGACATTGTGATTTCTCTTTGTGATATTATCAGGACTCGGGTCGGATCTCTCTCCTGCTTTGTTTTTGTTTTCAATTTATTTCCGCGAGTCACGTTCAAACATCACAAACACTGCTCGTACGGGGGCTTGAGAAGGGACCAACATACGTAGATATTAAAAAAACAATAGACAATAAAAGGTCCAACATATGAGGAATACTTTTAGCTGTGTTGCTATGTTGCAGTCGGATTTTTGGATTTTTCTTCCAAATGAATGGGTAGCCTAATGCAAATTATTTCTGCCCGTCCATCTTCCACTTTCTGCCTACGTCACTGTTCTGTTTTCAGTGGCATTCAATGGTAAGCCAGTCTTCTGTCCTGGAACCCGGAAGAGCTGTGTTTACTATGTTATATTTTCCAGCATGCCTTGAAACATCAGTTACACAGAAATGAATGGAGTACTGCTACAGATACAGTATATAGAATAGTAAAATAGATCTTTGTAGGAAGCTACAGTGAAGCTACGGTGGCCGACACATGACAAAAATGTAA